>JARBJD010000021.1:0-474520 GCA_033064195.1 Blattamonas nauphoetae
TTCGTTCTTTTCATTTATGATTTCTCTCTAATTAAAATATAGTTTTGGATTTTTTATTTTGTATGAAAACACAATGTCGAAGATACAATACATTCCCGCAGAGAAGCACCAGCGAAGAAACCAAAAATGAGATATGATCAGGGGGCTTTGGATGCAATGAAAGAATCTATGCTGATGATATTCGCACCAAATTCAATTCTGCACTCAGTAGTGTTCCATCAGCTTTGGAATACATTGAAAGGACTGGACAAAATTGGACGGTTCAGATGGAAAAACATGGAAAAGTTCCTGATGTGATGGTCTACGACAAAGACAATGGAGATCTGGTTGCAAATGGTTTCATGCTTGCATCATACAACAGTCGACCTGTCGTCGAGACATACTATTCAATGAATCCAACACCAGATATGCGAAGACAAACTCCATACTCATCATTTCGTCAAGATCATGGAAGAAGAATCAAAGCTGCACAACAACTTCCTCAAAACTGGAACATACGATTTACCAGGAAACTATCGTGAAGTCAACTACCAAGAAATGCAAGCACAACGATCACAACAACCTTATGCAATAATGAAGAAAGCAGTTGGTGAATTCATGAATGATACTTTGAAGGTGTATCGGGCAAGTCGAGATCAACCAGCAGATCTCAGCAAAAATGTGTTGGACAATATGGTTTTCAATTCCATTCAATCCAAGATTGCATCAAAGATGTGGGATCAGTGGCTTGAAGACTATGTTGAAGGTTTCATCAGTTCAAATCCAGATCATCAGAGGACGAAAGCAAGAAAAGCGTTTAAGGAACAAATTCATCCCCAGTTCCTCGAAATCATCACAAAAACAGAAGATTTGCAAACTTTCCTTGGTCGTTATTCAGCAAACATCTCAACATTTGTGAACGAACAGACAACTGCAGTACCGAACAAGAACGGGAGATATCGGTAGATTCCAAACAGGACATATGTCTGAAAATGCTCGATTCACACTTGGAGAAAGATATGAGTGATTAAAAACATAAATATATATTTTTATTTTTATAGAAAGTGATGCAGCCAATTCTAAGTTGTCAATTTACGAAACACACAAGTTCTTCTTCAGTTCCAACGTCAATCACCAACAATGTGATCATCGATAATAAAGGATCAACTTCTGGAAGATCAAAACTCGAAGATCGAAATGAACAATGCGCGAATGTCGAACTAGACAATGTTCCAGGAACGTATGATCCACCACCACTTGAGATCTACCCATCTGCACCAATCCAAAGTCGTTCAATCCCACTTCGTGAGTACACATCAAACATTGCAGCATTCAAAGATCAATTATTGCTTGTTTACAAGAATGCATTTGCTTGTGAAAAGAAACTACTGAATAATCTCATTGAACCATCGAAGAAACTGATCACAAACCAAAGTGATTTATGTGCACTGATTGCTACACTCACTGGAATCAATGATGTGGTGATTGAACTGGATGATTTGTCTGACAAGTGTCTATGTCTGAATAAACTACCAATCTTTCGAACAATTTTCAAGATTCTTGTTGGTGGAAAAGATATGAGCATTGCCTTCAACGAAGCATACAACACTATACTCAATTATGGAATTTCATTGACAAAGGCAATTCCTCGTTAGAAAAATTTATGAATTGTATTTTTTATTTTTACATAAATGGCACCAGGAAGTTTCAACAAACTCAAAAATATTGGCAAACAGTTCTTTCAATTCATCAAACCGCTTGCTCCATCACTGCTTCAGGTTGGAGGTGGCTTGCTCTCACAGACAAACAACAAGTTTGGACAAACAGCTGGAGGAATACTCAGTGGCTTAGGCGGAATGATGGATGTGTACCAACAGAATAAAGCAATCAATCGAGCACCACAACAACAGATGATTGATTATGAACCTCCACGAAATGCTCGGTATGTTAATGATGACATGCCCCAGTCGTCAAATTCCAAAATTCAATTCAAAGGATTATAAGTTGTTTATGTTCTAGTTTTTTATTTTTACATAAATGGCACCAGGTTGGTTATCAAAATTAGCAGCTGTCGGAAAAAACATACTCAGAGTTGGAGCTCCATTTCTGAATCTCATTCCCTTCGTTGGATCACTGATTTCGAAGGTTGCACAGACAGGTGTTGAGATGATTCCAGATGTGAAGTCGGATCAGCAAATCCATGCAGAAAAGATGGCACAATATGAGCAAGCAATCAATGAAGGAAACACAGCAGTTGCGAACAAGCTCAGAGGAGAAATACTGAAGCTAGAAGAAAAGCTGAAGCCGAAAGCGAAGAAGAAGAAACTGAAAAAGAAATAAGCATTATTGTTTTTTTATTTTTGATAAAATGAACTCACATATAACACATCTGACAAACAAAAGAACTGGAGCATCATCATTGACTGGAAATACAACTGGATCAGTCAAGTACACAAGAGATGACATTGGTCAAATACAACAACAACTCATGTCTGAGCATCACATAAATTATCTTCTGAATGATGGAGCACACAGTACTTCCATTCAGGAATTAAAACCATCCGAGAATTCACGATTCTACAAAGGACAGGAAATAATCATTCCGTTGACTGGTAATCAAGACATTTGTCAAATCGATGATTCCTTCATTACGTTCACAATGACAGCAAGGCTTAAAGTGAACAATTGGAAGACAAATTCCAGTAAAAATGGATCGTACATGAATGAGAGGATATTCATATTCGTTGGACTCAAACATTCGGCATCAATCTTTCGTGACCTTACTGTTCTTCACAACAATCAGAGAATCATCAGCACAACAAACAATGATGTATCCATGGAATCACACATCTACAATATGATCAAGCCAAAGAGTCAATTGGAGAATCGTAAACATTGTCACACACCTTGGCAGAATGCATGGAATCATGACGAATCTGTTGCTGGTGTTTATATTCCACTTTCTGATTTCACAACAACTTCTGGAACTGGAGTATTCAAAGACAGTATTGATGTACCTATTCGTGTGTCAATCAATCTTGAAGATCTTCTCATCTTCTCTGGAATGACTGACTATCCTGCGTGTCTCTTTGGAGATTTGAAACTGAGCGTTCACATCAATGAAGATGCATTTGTGTGTTGTCCAGTTAATCCTGAACTCACTCTGAAGAACACACTTTCATTAATCGTTACTGGGACTGCTGCAGCGCCTAAGATAAAAGCATCAATTGCCGATTGTATTCAGCATCGTCCCTATTTCTTAAACAATCTCGTAACCTCATGCACAAAGAACTTCGTTCAAATTGGTCAATCATTTCTGCAACCATCAGTTGCGAAAGACATTGTGTATTCATCAGCTGGTACAGTTACGACAGAACCAGAATATGTGGATCAGTACATCTCACTAAACATCACCGAGTATCAAATTGATGATGTGTATTGCATGAGCTCTGGAAACAATATGAAAGAAATTGCGAAAGAGAATCTCAAGAAAATGTATCAGGATCGTCCAGGAACTTTTCCAGCAGAAAAGATATCGTTCTATCCATTTCAGAAGACACCAACTGAAACAGGTATTAATTGCACTCAACAAATGGTGGTTGTGAATGCCAAGGACATCATGCTTCTCTTCCGTCACTACGACAATGAAGTCACTTGTTTCCACAATCCAATGCAAAAGGATATCCAAGTGAATCTACTCGACAAATACTATCCAGGTCAACCGACAACAACAATTGGAGCTCGCTTCTATCAATTTGCATTATCGACTCTTAATCTCGATTCCTATCTAGCTGTTCCTGACGACTTGGAGCGATCACTGACAGATTCTCTCGTTGAAGAGAAACTCACAGGTGATCAGAATTATCCCAATGAGACAATGACAAGAGTTCGACCGATTCATGACAACACTGACTTCCTTATGTGCTTTTCAACACAGAGAAGTGGGTGTCCAACGAACTGTAATGATTCCATCAGTTCCAAAGGAAACGTTCCTGTCACTTTAAGATCATATCCCATTTATCAAGGTAAGCTGGACACATACTACAATGTCTACAATCCAAGTCAAAGTGGTGGAAACATGACAACATTCACTCATCCTCCAGCACCTATTTTAGCAACAACAGCAACCACATGGTGGGTATTACGATACAGTAATGGCAAACCGAAAGTGGAGTACTATCCAAATCACACATTGAAAGCGTTGCACAAAGATTTAGGAATCTTGTAGAGACAAAACAGGAAAAGAAATTATTGATATTGTATTTTTTATTTTTCAATAAATGAGAAGTATCAGATCAAATCAATCCAAACCAACATCGACATTAATTGAGCAAATCGAAGTCCAATCATACTTGCCAAAACAATGGGATTCAGAGCCACACATTTATTCCATCCAAGAAGTGCATCCAACGAATCCACCTATGCCTTGCAGAATTGGAGACGAGATTGAAGTTCCACTGTGCTATGATGGTCATGATGTGACGGAGTTTGCGAAGAGTCATCTGCGTATCGATCTCACGATTACTGTTCCATATACATATCCATCAGATGCAGATGCTTCAGAGTCAGCTGGATTGTACGGAATGTTCTACGGATATAAGTCATCATCAGATGCAATTCGAGATATGAGACTCGTCGACAGTAAAGGAAACATCATTGACAATACACTCCAGAATAATCATGTTCACGAATCATTTCTGTATCATACATTCAAGTCATTTGAAGAGAAAAACAACATGAAGCATTGCTACAGTCTTTTTGAAAATGTTCAGAGAATGGATCCAAGTGTTTGTGGATGCTACTTTTCTCCAACTCCAAATACTGAAACAGTGTTCCCAATTACAATTCCTCTGGTCATTCCGTTTGTGAATTTACTTCCACTGAGTACTTTTGATCAGTATCCAAATTCCATCTTTGGCAATTTACGTTTGAGATTTCATTTAACAACTGATTCACTTGTGTACTGTCCGATTCGAGTACCCACAGTCATTCGAAAAGGACTTGAACGATACGTGGAGAAAGATCCAACTGGAAAATATACTACACACAAATCTCATCACGCACTATTACAAGATGGAGAATTCACAAATGTGACTCAAGAATTCACACAAATCGGAAATCCAGTTTATCAATATTATACATATTCAGATCCAGATCCAAGTACTGGAATTGTGCATACTACAGTTAAATCAACCACTTCCACGGTTCTGAGTTCATCGGTGGACAAAGTCACTTCTATTTGCTACGGATATCAAATCACTGATGCAACGAAGCAATCCCTCTTCAACACATATTCAAAGACATTATACATCTTGAAAGCAGAAAGAATTGACACACAATCATTTCAATCATCTGCAAATGCAATGGGAGTGAGATCAAACATTAGTATCAAACTCAACAATCTCATGAATCTTATGTGCTTATTCCCTGATAGACCAAATGAATGTACAGTCTTCAGAAATCCTCAATATGTTGGTCACTTCGAAATGCTAGGGAATAATTATCCCAATTTCCCAATGTCAACAAACTCACCAGAGTTCTATCAAATGATGATGGTGAACGGTGATTTCATTGGCTGTTCTGCAACACAAGAGTTTGAGAATTCCATCTGTGAACCTCGCAATTACGTCTATGGTGGAAAGGAGAGTAGGAAACTGAGACCATCAACGGATGCAACTTCATTCACATTTATGGTTCCAATAGATCGAAGTGAAATTGCTGGTGGAGAAGAAGGTATTTCGACAGCAGAATCAGTGAACATTGTCTTCAGAGGAACCCCAATCAAACAAGGCGAACCTGATCCATATTTCACATCAACTCCAGAAGGTCCTCCTCCGCCGATTCTAGCCTTACATCAAGCATCATATTGGCTGTTCTGGATTGAGAATGGACAACCACGAGTGCGATATGTCATTGATCGCCGACTCCAAGAAGCATATGAAGAAGTGAAGAGAGGATACTAAATTGAATAAATATGATATTTTATTTTTGTAGAAATCACAAATGGTCAAACGTTACTTCTCAATTCAGAATTCTCACACTGCTCAACTCCCTCCTGATTTTACCAATTCTAGAAAACAAAAATACATCTACTTTCTTGACTGCAAACTCATCCATGTAAAAGAAGAGATTAGTGCTGCATCGACAGTCATTTCAAAAGATGTACCGCAGCACATAACAATCCATGGTGATTGGATCCAGACTGATGCATTCAATGATTCATATGTTGCTTTCTGCAATGAACAGATTGCGAAGCGAAAGAAGTGGGAATTAACTACTCGACAATCTATTGTGAAGATCTGGTTCAAAGACAGTTCTGGTGAGTCAATCGAGATGGAAACATCAGAGACAATCAATGGAAAAATAATAAAAGAGTATTTTGAATTTCTGGTTGATCTCATGTTGGAATACTAATCAGTGTATTATATTTTTGGATCAGTTCATTGATGAGTGTCTGTTGTTGTCCGACGATAGAGGATAATTCCTGAATGGCTTTCACACAGAAGCAAGAGAGTTCTGCATAGTCAACTTGAAGACAATCTGGATTGGAATCATTCACAACTTCAGGGAATATCTCTTGGATCTGTTGTGCAATCACACCAATGTGTTTCTTCTCACTTTCCTTCTTCAAGCATTCACATTTCTCTTTGCAATTCTTCAAGTGTTCTTCATCTGTCTCATTCTCTATTTGCTTTGTGACTTTGCTGATCTTCGAGTCGAATGTGTTGAACTGATACTGCACAATTTCGACTTTATTCAATTGTTCAAGAACATTAGGGTATGGAACAATATTCCTTTTGACTCTTCTGTCTGAAAGCTGAGAAAAACTTCCAGTTGATGATATTGAAAACACTCCTGAACCAGTATCCTCATCGTAGTAATACAATGCTGGTGTGTCACAGGGAGACCACATAATAATGCCATCACCATTGAACTGAATTCCAGATGTTTCTGCAATCGATTGCGAAATTGAAATACCAGACTTAAATGTTGAAGCCGGATATGTTCCAGGATACTTCGGAAGTGATCCTTCTGATATATTCCACTTCGCTCCATTCACATTGATCAATCCTCCAATTTCTGGTGTTGCAATACCAGCTGAACAAGTGATTGATCCATTTGTTGAAACGACGTTTTGGATTGATGATATTGCTGTCTTGTGTGCTTCAGTTGTCTTCTTTAGTGTGTCGACTTCTTCCTGATTCGTTTCTAATTCCGTCTGTAGTGAGTGAATGACTGCTGCATTCTCAGTGATCGTCGAAAGATTATGATCAATCATTTTCTCAATCATTTGTGAATTGTATTTTTGTCGATTCATTTTTGTTTGCTCTTTAATTGAAATTAAAAAAGACAAAAATAGCCGTTGAGTAGTTCCTGTTCATGTTCGTGTGAGTTTCCTATGGACACCCCGATACCCCTTTGGGGACGATCTATCTCAATCCTTCTCAATGACTGCTACGCTCTCACAGAGAATAGCGAATTCCTTGAAGGGATAAGTCTTGGGTGGGCATGATTTACGGACAAATTCTTGGTAAAGAATCTGAAGCCAACATGAACCCCGGGGACAATCTTTCGATCATCCGTCTCCAATCCAACCTTCAATTCGTTCTACGCATCAGTCACGAGGGCACCATTTTGCCTGAGTATCTTGGAACGTTACGTCGAGATCTCGCACTTGCACGAACTGGACCTACTCTTCAAATGCAAAATACAAAATTCAAATAAAAAAAATCAGCGTTGGTTGTGTGAACACCCAAATCATCCCAAATTCTTCTCTGAAAGAAAAGGAACCTGCTTGTACTCACCAACGAGCTCACAGTTGTACTTCCTCAGTTCATTCTCAACAAAGGATTGAGTGTAGTGTCGACGTTGTGACATGTGTGGTCTGTTTCCTTGATTCCACAACTTTGGTTTTATCCTCCATTCAACACCTTCATGAACATAGATGACTGGGATATTATGTCTGACATACTCAGAGACAAGTTCACAGTTCTCTTCTTTCATTGACTGAATCAAAGCTTGCTTGGCATCTGTTCGACGTTTTTCGCTCCCCTTTGGAGGGTTCGAAGTCTTTAGCGAGACATATGTAGTATTCACTGTTGTCATTTAATACAAATTAAAAAATCAAAAAAATAAAAATGAAATGTGAAGTGAGGTGTTGGAACTTTGTATTTCTTGTTCCTTGTTGTGCCAGCTTTCATCTTGCTTCTTTCTTTTTTGTTTCTTCCTTCCAAGTTTCATTTTTTCATTCATTCAATTTTTCAATCATTCATTTTTCAATCTTTCAATCATTCATCATTCAATTTTTCAAGTTTGTATGATTGTACCATGAGACAACCCGATACTCCTTTGGGGATCACTCTATCATGATCCTACTCAATGACTACTGCTGGCGAATTCCTTGAAGGGTTAAGTCTTGGGTGGGCATGATTTACGGGCACATCTAAGTGCGGCCAACATGAACCCCGGGGCGGATTCCTAGAAATCCACCGTCTCCAATTCAACCTTCAATTCGTTCTACGCATTAGTCACGAGGGCACCATTTTGCCTGAGTGTCAAGGGAAATTACGTCGAGGTATCATACTTCAACTTTTTTGGAAATTTTGAATTTTTGAATTTTTGAATTTTTTGAATTTTTGAATTTTTTTTAAATTTTTGAAATTGTTTTGGCATTTTGAAACTTTTTCATTTTTTTTTTGAAATTAAGATTGCCCCTCGCCTGAATCGAACCACCCCCTAGAAACGGGTGGACATGGAACATACCCACTGAGCTACTAGCTCCTGAAAATGTTAGTTTCGACCTGTGCTTTGTATCTCGAATGTTCAGATCTGCTATATATTCCTTTTATCGTCTACCTATCTACCCTCGTTAAAAAGCAAGACTTTATCACGGGAACGACTTTTTTACCCTCGTTAAAAAGCACGACTTTTACTCGTCAGCGATTTTTTCAAAACAAGTTAGATTTTCCTTTTTAACTTTTTACCCCCGTTAAAAAGCATGACTATTTCACGGGAGCGATCTGCTAGATCTTAATTCTTGGCCACTTGTTACCCTCGTTAAAAAGCATGACTTTTTCACGGGAGCATTTTTTGCTATATATTGAATTTATTGACAAAGTTTTCAAATTTTAAATCTGCTATAGTGTCTTTTTTTCGGGTATAAAGTTTCTGATTTTCCGGGATAATTTCAGGACCGGATAGTCTAGTGGTAATGGTGAGTGCACGCACTACTACTACTAAGCTGAAGGTCCTAGGTTCAATTCCTGGCGGAAGCATTTAATTTCACATATCACTGCCCTTTGGCATGGTCTAGGCCCTTGGCAAGACCAACGTACGTCTCCGGATCTCAAACCGATAAAAATGAGTTCCGATGCCGGTCTAAAAGGGACCGATGAGAAGGGTCGCAACCTTCGGAACCTTGAAAAAATACACCAGCTTCCGCCAAAATCAAGGTTTTTGCATTTTTGGAAATTTTCGAAATTTTGCTTCAACTTGAAAGTTTGAAGTAACTGAACTCTGGAAGAGAATATTTCTCTAAGATTGACAACTTTCTGAAATGAAAATGACTTTTCCTTCAAGTATTTTCTGAATTGTCAATCGGCATGGAGAAAAAGCAATAGAAGTGGTGTCTTTGCCAACGTGGTTCCACATTCGCCTATATCACTACTTTATGCCAACATAGTTCGCCGATTCAGACGAGGAGGTGTGTGCTTTTCTGTTTTGCACATGTTTGATCGAGGCCAGCCCCTTATTTATTCACGGCACTCTCTCGTATGTTGATGGCCCGGTTTGGTTGTGGATGGAGCTTGCGACATCCTTGGTTGGATCATGTGCAAAACACCGAAAAATGGAAATTACAGACACAGCACAAGTTCACTTCGACACACTGAACTTGTGCACAGAACTATTGCCTGTTTGGGGAAGCTATTCGAACCTGAACAGGTATACCACCATTCACCCGGAATTGTTCATCGAACACCACCGTCCGCTCGAGTGACACCTTCAACTGACTTCATCTCATTTCTCTGTCGCCTTCTCTCCAAGGTCCACAACACCTTCACGCACACTGGTCCTGGGGAAATGGCGACTTGGACAAGTGTGAACAATCCAACACTGGCTGGTCTGCAACTTTTCCATCTGCTTCCATCGTCTCTGAAGGAAAACACGTTGTCAGGTCTGCTGTACTCGATAACCCGAACATCAATGCCGACAGGACGAGAAGTCATTGACTCGTGTTTGGAGATTCTGGAATGTGTGTTAGCGGATACACCTCACATCTCGTTCTCTCTCCTCCGAACGACAACTCGTTTCTTTCGATCTTTCTCTGAGGTGAAGTTCTTTGGAGACACAGCCAGAACACGAGATTTGGGGGAAAAAGGAGAGGAGCGAATGAGACGTCTTGTGTTGTTGTGTGTCTTTGACAGATTGGCTTCACTGGAGCTAGAATCATTGCTGATGGATACCACGATCGACACTGAACTCATTCTTGTTTTGACTGTCTCTCTTGCTGCTTGTGAAAACAGACCACAACTGATTTATGGTTTCTCGTCTTCTTTTTTGAAGCGAGTGGTGAGTTTGGCAGGTCGAATGGACAATTTGGAGTTGGCGCGAGCATGCTGGAGATTGTTGACTCTGAGAACGAAGAGCGAGGACTCGCATCTCTTTCTGATGCGCGCGATGCTGTCGGAAGGGATTGATGGATTGGGAGACGTGGTCAAACGAGTTTTGGTGACAGTGAATGCTGTTTGGAGTGGAAGAGAAGAAGAAGGGAATGAAATTAACGACGACAAAGAAACGAATGAGCTGCTGGATGCTGCCTTATCTGTGTTGTGTTTCATCGTCAAAACAACGACACTCGACACAACATCGTTCATTCCTCTTCTGACCTCGCTCTGCCACACCACCGATCTAGCCAGTCTCTCTTCTCTCCTTTCAGTGTTCTCCTTGATCGCGATGAGACTTCGCAATTCGCCAACTCCTTTCTCTCTCTTGTCCCTCACTCTCATCTCCTCCACTCTTCTGTTCTCCATCCTCAACCATTCATCATCATTCTACAGAGAGCTAGATGACGACCATCTCCCAGCTGTACCGTTCCCTGAGTCGGACACCCGCCACTCCAAATTGAATCTGGGTAAGCTAATTGACTCCTTGTTTGAGAATGACCGAGAAACGGGAGAAGCAGTTGTGAATGGATTGTTGAACGAAGCATGTGCTGCTCTTGAATCGCTGGACACGCCATCTCCAACGCTTATTGCACGAACATTGCTAGAATACAATCCATCCACATCCAACATCCAATCTCCACTCTTCCAATCTCATTTGACTCTCCTCCACTCCCTGAATGAACTTGTGACCATTACTTTTAAGCTTCAATCAGGGCGACAGTCGATTCCTGCTCTGGCTGGCTCTCTCACACGTCTTGTGATTGTGACGAGAAACCGATTTTTGGAGTTGGGTGATGAGTTCAGAGTAGGTTTCCGATCAGACTCTCATTTGGACTTGTTCGACACGATTCTGGTGTGTATTCTTCAAATCAGAGAGTTTGACAGCGAACCGAAACCATCAATCAAAACCCTCACACATTCTCTCGCGATCCTGCTGACAAACACAGTACAATCGATCGATCGAGCTTTGAAAGGAATCTCGTTGTTTCAACGAGTTCTGCGAGTGTTTGTGGAGGAAGGGATGGAAGACCGATTGGAAGAGTGTGTGGGAGAGACTTCGATGGGAAACAGGAGAACTGAGTGGAGAGCGATGGGGATGAATATTTAAACACATGTTTTCATGTGGTTTTGAAAGATCATGATCAAAATGAGACACGAACAAGTTCTTCGTTTTGCGTAATTTGTCTCACATCATTTTAGTTTCGACCTTCTTCATTCGATTCGTCTACTATTTTGAACATCACTACAGTTTCTGTGAAAAGGAAATAAGAAATGGAAGATTATTTTTGAAAGGTTGCAAAACACTATGGAGCGTCACCAAAAACTATTTTTTCCCTAATTAACAGTTACAGGCTTAAAGAGATACCGGACGATAAATTGAGCGGATTTTGTTTTGATCGCGCTCGAGAGGACCCTTTTTTCATCAGCCAAATTTGACACACTTTTTGTTACAATTCACGTCATAAAACTAATAAGTGGTGTAAAACGCTAGAAAATAACGGATACATTAACAAAAAGTGAAATAAATGCACAAATCATTCAAAAAACCATGAAAAGCATCTCAGTGCTCAATCGCTCGAGACGAGTAGTATCGCCTTGGAATAATCTGAACATGTCAGGATGGTTTGTTTGATGTCAATTGGTGAAGAAAAATCAGTTTTGAAGGATAGTTTCTAAAAGGGAGGATGAACAGAAAACACTTGTTGATTCCAGGACGAGACGAACAATATCATCTGAACAAAACACAAAACATGAAGGAGAATATCTGAAAATACCAGATTATGACTTTAATCAGTGAGATGACAAGTCTCGAAGTTGTCTGGAAGACTGTTGAAAATCGACTCTGGAGAGAGAAGATGAAAAAGAATGAACAATGGACACTATGTTGGTTCACATCAAAAGAAGTGTACCAACACTGATCTTACGCGAATGAGAAGGTATGTCCAAGAATTGGCGAAGAGGGGTATCCGCCAGTTGAAATCTGAGTGAAAAGAGTGGATGAATCGGTGAATGAATGTACAAAACCTTCAGTTTGTTGATTGAAGGGGAATATGTCGACTATGGGAAAGGTTCGGCAAATCTCCAGACTAACACAAAAATATGACACCAGCAACTTTTGAAAAATAATCACCCAAATGCTTCAAAGGGTTCGATCTCTGAATAGCAGTCACCAGATTCCAGGAATGTTTAGACGAGTCATGCTATTGAGCTTGTTCGGTGTTTTCAAGCCTGTCGATTTGGAAAATTGTCCAAATCTCAGGTTGTTCTGATCTTACCCTTTACTG
Organism: Blattamonas nauphoetae; assembly: GCA_033064195.1. NCBI lineage: Eukaryota > Preaxostyla > Oxymonadida > Blattamonas > Blattamonas nauphoetae. The sequence goes on from JARBJD010000021.1 coordinate 12,929, forward strand.
GTATTACACTTCAAAGATGATCACTGATCCATTGCTAACTCATTCGATTGATTCTTTCAGGAAAGTCAATCCTCCGGAAAACATGGTGTGTCAAATTTCTGGTTTCTTCGAGCTCTTATTTTCGATGCAATGTCATGGCAAACATCTCGTCATCAGTTCATCTTTGAAGCGTTCTCTTCATTTCATTCGCATCCCGTGATCACTTCTCCTCATCCTCTTTCTTTCAACTTCAGATGCCGTTCTTCACCGAATGTATTACTAAGTTCAAGAATGGAGACGAAAAAACCAAAATGGATATCGCTTTTTCTGTCCATTCCAAGGTACTATCTGGTTTGTTTATCATTTTTCATCAAAATTATGTTATGTTTCGTTGTTTTCTCATTTCTTGTGATTTTTTGTCCATCATTTCCGTCGACCGTCTCTGTCTTTTTTTCTCAGAACAGAGAGTGGGAGAGATGAGTTCGTGTGTGGTGTCTAGTGGATTGTTGGAAGAATTGTGTTGCACATTGTCCGAACCCTGCTCAGACCAACTCTTCGTTTGTCGAACTTCTTTTTCACATCTTTCCTCTCATTTGTTTTCTGGTTGTGTGATGGGGCAGGTGTGTGTTACTGGACTTGTTGGAGTGGTTGTGAGTGGCGCATCACTGCCTGTCAGAACTCGAGTGAGCTCTCTTCTTCCTTCACTTGTTGGCCTGATCTCTGTTTGTCTCCTCTTCTCTTCACATCTCTCTTCCTCTCTCTTCTTCTCTCGTGTGATGATTGTTGTGTTGTGATTATTCTAATATTTCTATGAAACTCAGAAGACGGAGAATGGAGTCGGAGAAGCAGTGACACGAGCGATTGGGTCTGTTTCTTCTTCTCCTCATGCTTTCTCTCTCTTGTTCTCTTTCTCCATTCTGTTGATCTCTTCCAATCGTCTCTTCTTTTGCTGTCGTATTGCGATGTTGCTTTGTTGTGTGTCAGACATCTGTGCAGCGTGTGTCTGTCCTCGAACGATGTGGAAGGGATTCTGAATTGTGGAATTGTTGAAGGGCTATGCTCGCAATGCATGAAATTGATTTCATCATCGAATGGAACTGAAAACTGGAAGATCCGAACAGAGCCACTGCTTGGCGGGCTGGACACCTTGTGCTTTGGACTGAGCGAGTTCATTTCGAGTGAGAAGGAGAAAAGACAAACAACTTGCGAGAGAAAGGAGGGCATTTTGGAGGATCGGGCAGAATCGGAGTTTTCGGTTTTGAATCGCTGTTCGTCGGCACTCTCTCTGATCGAGGCTACACTCAATGAGATGCTGACTGTCCTCCAAGGTACGAAAAAAACAGGCGAAGAACAGATATGGACGAGACAAATTCACAAACAGATTGGAGGAATGCTACTGTATCACTTCCCTCACTCAATCACCGATCGGACAAAGAAACGGGGAGGAATGATTGGATTGGACATTGGAAAGGAGAGACAGAAGATGGAAGAGCAAATGAAGATGAAGTTAGAGGATATGGAAGCAGAGAGGCAGAGGGAATGGGATGACATTAAACAAAAGAGGATTGAGACAGAAACCGAAAGAGCGACCAACCAACATCTGATCGAACAAGGAAAGAAGTGGATAGAACAAGAACAAAGACTCCAGGCGGAAGAAAATCAAAGACGACTCCAATCGAGAACGGGGGCAAAAGTGATCGAACTGTTCGACCTAAGGTTTTGGACAGTGTCTGGAAATGTCTTCACCAAATCACATCAAGCTTATACTTCGCTCGTCTCATACGAGTTTGGAGCGGTTGTGGTTCGACTTTCGCTCACCGTCCGAACTGTGCCGAGTGGGTATTTCACAGTTGGGATCATCTCGTCCGGTTCGATCACAAAACAAATCAACAGATACTATCCAGATTGGATGGGAGGGGCAGGATGGGATTTATATTCAAATTATCGATATGCCAGACAGAACAAGAAAGACGCGAACGTTCGATCAGCGTGTTTGGTAGGAAAAGAGGGACAACGAGTGGTGTTAGAGGCAGATGGACGAGAAGGAAAGCGAACATTGAAACTGTCACAAGCTGGAGAAACACAGCCAGTCTTCTTCAAAAATATCCCTGTTCCCTTCCGGTTCGCTGTCCACATCTACCAAAGTGGTGATGCAGTTGAGATCGAGTCAGTTGAAGTTGTTGTCGAACCGCAGATGGAAGGAGGATCAATTTCTTTTAAAATGGACGAGTAGGACGAATCTTCAACCGACCCTAGCTGATCGGAACATTCTCTTCTTTAACAGAAATCGCACTAATCATCTCTTCTCTTCATTCGTTGAATTTTTATCACAGAGTCTTGACGGTTTTGGCTGCACCGAAGGTAATTCCATAAAACCAAGCTAGAAATTAACAATAAACCTGAACCTTCGTTTCTCTCACTCCATTCTTCGTCGTATGAGTGTTTTGTCTGATCTTCAATGATGAAGACTGTCCATGGTTCGAAATCAGTTAAAAAAACAATGAAATGAAGAAGAGAATTCATTCACATCATCAATTATTCCTTCAGACGCTCTGTCAGAGCTCGATTCCATCTTCATTCGATGAGTTGATTATTAGAGATCTCCGACTTGTGAATTGGCGCACGATCAGACGACAATTCGAAAAGAATGATCCCTTCCGACCAATCCGAGGAAGGAGCGTTCCTCTCTCCACAACAACAGCAGCTCTGGTCTTCATTCCTCCAAACACCAGCTTTGGCTTGGATGGAAGAACAAGGCGACCTTCTTCATTTCGAATTAGGACATGCGAGGGATTGGTCTGCTCTTCGAACCAGCTGCCGTCGAAATCTAACTTAGTGAGTTGTTCTCCACAGCGGATCACGACAGCTCCATTCTCGAAGAGAGTGTCCTGTCCACAACAATCAACGAATAAACAAGAGAATAGTTGGAATGTCCGAATGGTGGAGATGTCGAGAGGGGATGAATGAGAAATGAGGAGAGTATGGCCAAGCTGGATCCCGCTTTCTGTGACACAACAGCTCTCCCAGAAGACACAGTTTGTGATCTCCAAGTTCGTCTGGGCAGTCGAGACGACGATGAGAGCAGCTGAGTTGAGAGCGTTGTGTGAGATGTGCTTGGTGTGTGTGAATTCGGAGTTTGACAGAGTGAAGTGTGATGCTATGCAGACGGAGTCAAAATGAAGAATCGCTCCGTTTTGTGTGGTTGTGTTTCGAACAACCAAATCAACAAATGACGAAATCAACTCGTTTTGACCTGTCGGACACGATATTACTTGCAGATTGCTTGTGAAGGAGAGATCTGCAACGAGAAGGTGGTCGATCTCCAGTTTTCCTCCTTCTAGCTCCACCAGTCCCATTCCACTGATGTCTCCGTCTGTTATCGAAAGTTCGACTTTCGAGATAATCACAGCACCTCTGCCACCAATCACGAAGTTTGGTGTCGAGGCTGAAACTGACCTAAAGAAGAACGGAAGAGAGATAACCACTTCCGAAATGAAGAGTTGGCCTCCGCCAACCGCAAACACGCTTTCTGAGCTGTGAACAGAGTGGAGAGTGTCTTCAACGTAAAGAAGTCCTTTCTCTGCCCACATTCCGCGAATAGCGAGATTTTTCTGACCAATTAAGACTATTCCTCCGCATTCAACTTTTCCATCAATCTTCAGAGCAGCTTGTTCGACATATGTTTCCATCAGTGAGCGCTCCCACCCGACAAACACGGTTGAACATGGAGTTGATAGGGAGCCGCACACTTCTGTGTTATTGATTCCTCTCGTTGATATGATGAATTCTGTGATTTGTGGGGCTTCTGGAGTGGTGAAGGAGACTATTCCATCCACAAGAACAACATCTCCTGAATCTCCTACTTTCGTGATCGGGCCAACCACGTATTGTGTGTTGTATTGAAGAGTGCTTGAAAATCCAATCAGCAGCTCCGATGACACTGCCTCAGTTTCTTTGTTGAATGTCATTGTCAGCGCGGGACCATCCGAGAGTGCCACAGAGTAATCCCCATTCAGGTTCAGACCAGATCCTGTCAGCGTTACTGTGCATGTTGTGTGAAGGCTGTTCGTGAAGTTGAAGAACGCTCCTGTCACTTTCGGAGGCTTCGGAATCTGAACCACAATCTCAAAATTCACAAGAATTGACGTTCCGTTCAGTGTCGCGTCGGTGAGTGTGTAGAACTCATCGAAGATCAGATAATCGGCGTCAGTATCCACAACTGAGTGCAGACATTCAAAGAGTCCTTCAGAGTTCATTGTTCCCGAAAGCGTTCGTGTTTTCGACGAGTCGGCGTGTGTCATCGTCAAAGAATAGCTTCCCATTTTCAGAACTCGGCCAGTCACTCCAACAATCACTTTGTCTCGCCCAGAGTTCAGTCGGCATGTCCAGTTTTCAATACGAGTCGGCTCGGCTGGTGTCCAGAACGAGCAGTCCACAGAGTTCTGCAGAATCACTTTGCTCGACAATTTTCGTTTCATCCACGACACTTCGTAGTCGTGCCCAAACTTCAATTCAGATGTTGGATAAAGTTCCAGATTCTTCGTCATCGATCCTGATCCTTCAACCTCAATCACAACTGTGTGAATTTCGTTCGATCCAGATAATGACAAAGACGATGACGACGATGAGGATCTTGGTGTGCCAGACAGTTCCAATTCATACGTCGCCCCAGAAACAAGTTTCCGAGATGTCAGTGTCAGTGTCGACATGTTCATGCTCGCCGCCACAGCAAGCTCCGCTTTCAGAAGTCGCTCGGGTTCGTCTTCCAACGAAATTTCAATGTCTTCACAATGAATCGATGAATACGGTGATTTCAGTTTCGCCTCAGACACTACGAATGTCTTTCCATAAATCAGTCCTGTTTTGTCTGTCTCATCCTCTCCTCGAACATCTGCCATTCCGAAGCCCTTCAAATCACTCGAAACTGTCATATCAACAACCACAGACACGTCTCCCAGCTTCATCGTCACTTCATAAACTTCGTTCTCCAGCAGCCCTCTTCCTTCCATCACCAGATTCACCGACTTCTCATCGTCCGAATATCCATCAATCGACATCGACACAATTCGCTTCGGTTCTTTCATCGTTGAGAAGAACAATCCATCCTCAACGAAAACTCGCTTTTTATCAGCGTCTTCCATCCAAATTATCGACAGTTTCGTGTCGTACGTCATGTTCACTGACGAAGGCGACAATTTCGAGAACAGAGTCCCTTTCAAATCTCCCTCTGATGATCCCGAGAACGACACTGGCACTTTCATCTGAGTCGTGCTCGTGTTGCTCGACAGTGTGATCCAATAACTTCCTGACAGCTTGATTCCAGAAACAGTGATCGACACTTCTCTTTCTTTCGCATCATACCGTGGTTGGACAACCCGTCCAAATTGGAAAACCCGTCCACCTGAGAATCGGACACAAATTGTTGGTATGAATATTTCTTTATTGACTTTTGTTTTTGTTCTCATTTTCGACTCATTGATAAATTTTTATTTGTTGCAATAGATTGAAATGAAATTTAATCTTTTTTCCTTACTTTGACTTCGAACGGAGGGATCTTCCCTCAATTTTGTTCATCCCGTTTCTCGTTGCAGATCGAGTTGTGATTGTTGTGCGCCTCATTCTGGGCTTCTTGGGCTTCTTAGCTTTCTTTCGCTCTTGTTCAATAGTCTTCTTGACAGCTCTGGGTCGCTGAATCATGGTTGTTTTTCGAAGGTTGCACTTCTTCTTGACAACTTCCTGTTCCTTTTTCGTTCTTCCCTTGATTCCTGTTTCTTTCCTTCATTTTCGTCTTTTCCATCGACTCAGTCGATGTTAGGAGGATTCCAGCACTGACCACTGAACGAATGCCGGCATACGAACTGTCTCCACAATCACTTGGTTTGGTCTTTATTCCATCTTTGACGGTATCAAGATTGTCTGGCAGTCGATGGAGGATATGTGTCACATCTCTATCCAAGATTCCGCAGCGTCGAAACGATAAAACGATTGTGTCGATCGTGAATGCCTTTGGCAGGCGAGCGGAAGCGCGGAAACAATCGCTGTCCGATGCGCTTGTTGAGAGAACTCAAGAGGTGATGCATAGAATTTGTCGTATTGATTCTTGAGGGATTGGAAGATTTTGTCGTCGAGGGGTTGGGTGAGGTGTGTTGTGTTTGGAGGAGAGATAGCAGTTGAATTTTGTTCGTTTTACATTTCAGCAATATTTGAGGACAAGTGTGAACTACAGTTATCGAGAAGAAGTAATGCCCACTGGTTCGTGAGATTCGGTGCGTTTCTTTTGGTGTTGATTGCTGGGATGATAGTCTCTTCCAGAATGCGGCTAAAGATGTAACTATTCACATACCCATTTCCCAAACAATACGGGATAATATGAAAGTGCGAAGTGAATTAAATTCACTTGGCTGAGATTTAAGTGGGTAAACAAGTGCGTGAGGTAGATGCGATCCGTCAGCACAAACGGTGCACGCCAGAGTGAAATTTTGGATTTTAGTAGGTTTCGCTTTGATAGGTGTGGGAGTTCCAGCGCCGTGAATCACTTTTACTCTTGAATCATGGATGGTAGAGAACCCTGTTTCATCGTAGTCAAAAATAAGATCGTTCGGTATGCTGAAGGTATCAATCACAGTTTTCAATTGAGTCATCCACTCAACCATGTTTTGTTCGTTGCTTGCTGCAATTTTTGGAGCATCCATTTGAATAGGTCGCGAGAAGAAGAGATCGGGATTCGCATCACAGAAATTCCATGCCCAGCTGTCATCGAGTTCGATCAGCCTTGTTTTAGGATTGGAAGATCCAACCAATATGTTTTGGATCTGAAAAGATGGAAAATGGTGAAAAGACCTTCTTTTGGACCATCGGACGTGTGATCTCTTTCTTCAGTTCAACTTGTTCCTTAAGCCAGGATCGAAGACGGTCAAGTTCTGCTGGAGGTACTTTGGAGGGACGTCCTGGTTGTTGTATTGGACGATTTTCTTTCATAGCTGCTCTTGCTCGAGAGAGAGCGACTATGAATGCCAGTGATGGATTGGATGATCCCTGGCAAAATTTTCATTTTCTGTTCGAGCTTCAGCAACGTGAGAAGTTGATCTTTTGTTCAATCTTGTTCTTTTTCAAATACGCCTTCACTTCGGATAAATTTGCGTTCCACTTTGGAGTCCGACTTGTTGGTCCAACGTTCTGGAAGGAGATGGAGAAAGAGTGAGAACAAAAGAACAATGAGTATTTAGAAGGAGATAATACGGTCATGGAACGAATTCGCGAGAGGTAAAAAGAGGTGGTTGTGAAGGAACGGGATGAACAAAATTGAGGGAAGATCCCTCCGTTCGAAGTCAAAGTTAGGAAAAAAGATTAAATTTCATTTCAATCTATTGCAACAAATAAAAATTTATCAATGAGTCGAAAATGAGAACAAAAACAAAAGTCAATAAAGAAATATTCATACCAACAATTTGTGTCCGATTCTCAGGTGGACGGGTTTTCCAATTTGGACGGGTTGTCCAACCACGGTAATTCAGTGGTTTCGTCACTGATGTCAGACGAGAAGGCTCAGCAGGAACAAAGAACAGCGTTCGAGATGTCACAATCGTGCTCGTTCCAACAATCCGAAGTTCAGTGATCTCATACCACGTCTCAAACTTCAGTGCAGCATTCTCAGCTCCATAGATCACACTCGAGAGCGTGTGCGATGTCGGAGATCCATCCAACAAGAACGACGACGAGAGAGAGAACGACGATCCAGTTTGAGCGTTCGATCCATCCAATTCGAACAAGATCAGCGTGAACGCAGTGTTCTGTGGGAACGATGAACCAGAAAGAGTAATCTCTGCTGATTTCCCACAATCCAAGTCCAGCTTGCACGATGCCGAAATAATCCGAGGAGGGGCAGAGGGTGTCTCAAATGTGATCGGCGATGGAATCGAAACACGAACAGACGAGCTCGTCACTCGAGCAACCGAATAAGTCGTCCCATATTTCAGTGTCGAGCTCGAATTGATCTCCACTTCTGCTGATCCAGCAACGTTCGAGCTGAACGAAAACGGAATCGAGATCTCATCAGTCTTCCCATCCTCAACCACTTTCATCACGAAATCAGACACATCCGACAAGATCGGCATCCGACGACCATTCAGTGTCAGGACAACCGAGTTCGCATCTCCAACCTTCAGCAACACAGGATCGATCGTGTCAAGCGCCGGGCCTTCCGGTGTCCAGAATGTCTTCTTATTCAAAAGAATCACGTCGGTTCCACTCAGAAGCGACTCAAGCGTGTAGCTCGTGTTCAGCGTCATCGATCCTGTCCCATCAATCATCCATCCTGTCGACCCACCCTCAGACGAGAACAACACACTCATCGAGCCAGTCGGAGAGAGCGTTCCAACATAAATCCCACTCGACGGAAGATCCAATCCAGTCAACGAGATCTCGAAGTGCGTGCAATTCGGTGAAAGTCGAGGAAATCGATGTCACAATCGGAGCAGAGGGCACAAGCAACGACAGACCAGTGTTCACAACAAACGACGACGAATCAACTGACGATGCAATCGACACAATTTTATATGTCTTTCCAAATTTAACTTGCGTCGATGATTCTGATTGGCCAGCTGAGAACTTCACCAAACAACTCGTCGATGTAATCGAGAACAGATTCGATGACAATTCAACACCTGTGTCGGCGTTCTTGATCGTCATCCTCATCGCGTTGTCCTCCAGTTCCACTCCAGTCATCTCAACAATCACTTCTGTCTTCATTTCATTCAATTCAGCTGACAAGTTTATGATTCGAGCTGGTCGATCGGGAACAGTGAACATCAGCGGAACAAACAGCACAAGATCCTCATCGTCGTTCGTGATCGATTCAATTGTGTATGTCTGTCCAAATGTCAGAGCAACTGCAGCATCTGTTGCCGAATAAACTGTCCCAATCAATCGTCCATTCTGACTCGCAAACACAACTGACAGAACAACTCCAGCAATCCCACTCGGAGGGTTCGTCCCAACATAATACTTCCCTTCCTTCATCTCCATCCCATTCAACTCAACCCAAACAGAGTCTTTCTGCTCGTTCGTGAAGTCCATCGACCCAATCTCAACAATTCGAGATGTCGATTCTGGCGTCCTCACTTTGATCGTCATCCCAACCAGATCCACAAAATGAGATGTGAACTTGTCTCGAACTGTCTCCAATGTGTATTCTGTGTCGAACGACAGTTTGCTTCCATCTCCAAAAAGACGCACTGACGCTTCCGACGATTCTTTCTTTCCATTCGAGTCTCTCGAGCTCCCAAATGTCACTTCAAACGAGAAGTCCGGCACTTCCGCCAATGTCACAGTGAATGTGCCTGCTTCAATCGACATTCCGATCAGACGAATCCATCCATGGTTTGTCCCACTCCCAATTCGACTCGACGCTCCCACAATCGGAGGTGCTTCCGGTGTGGTGAACGAGAGGAACGATGCCGATGCCACAAGGTCGAACTCCCACGGCAACTTGGTAGGTTCAGGAATGGTATTTGATTGGATTGTAGTTGGTGGTACAACCCCCACAATCTTTGTGATGGTGTACGCAGTGGAATATTCAAGAAAGGTTGTTTCCGTCGGCGACACCCAATTTGGGACTGTCATGCCATCCTTCATCCGCACTCGCATCGCCTTCTCTTCGCCAGTCTCATCCTTCTTCACTGTCACATCATAATCTTGCTCAATCGGCGGCAATATCCCCTTCAGCACAATCAAGGCACATCCTGTCTCAGTGTTTCTGACGCTTTTGACAGACTCGGTCAGTTTTGGTTTGATTGGCTTGAAAATGTCATTCGTATTACACTCAAGCTTGAGAAGATCTTCGTCTGGGTCGATCACATACTTGAAGCTACCAACCAAAGGATCTGGATCATTCGAGAAACAGTTTTCGAAAGTCGCGACAGAAAAGATGTCATCATCAGAATGGAGGCTCAGCTCCGAATAAGGTGAAGCAGGTGGATTGATCAGTTGATCGAAGAGAATGTCCGGAAAAGGCTCTGCAATGTTGTTCACGAAGAGTGTGGTTCTGAGAACGATATCCATATGCTTGCCTTCAGAGTGTTCCGATGTGATGGCTCCTCCCAATCCTGTGGTTCTGCAGCTTTGGATGACGCATTCGATGATCTCCACAGTTCCCGTTCCAAAAAGGGAGATTGCACTGCCACCTTCAGCTGAACAGCGTGTGAAGGAGCACTTGGAAATGGTGTGCGTGTGACCATTGAATGAGAGAATGTTTATGCCCCCTCCACCCCATGGACCGTGACAATCAACAAAATGGCAGTCGTTCATATCAAAAGAAAGGACTGATTGGATGTTGTCTCCTTGCAAACAATTCGTGCTCGTGCAATGTTCGATTGATCCATCTTGATAGAAGGTGATTCTTTTCGCAATGCATGTGTGTGAATTTGAAGTGAACGAAACATGGACGTCAGAGATGGCACAGCTGCAAAGCGATGTGATGAAGAATGCTCCGTCATCACCTGCAAGCCCGTCACAATCAACGAGTGTGCAGTGGGAGACTGTTGTCGGAGCATGAAACCACTTTCCCAGTCCTCCACCGAACCTTCCATGACAATCTTCAAAAGCACACAAAGTAATCTCGATCTCACCGTATTGGATGTCTTGAAGGCCTTGGTCGATGATCGAGTAGATATTGATCCCTTGCGCAATGCTGTCCCTGAATTGGCAGTTTGAGAAGTGGAAATGTGTTGTGAACAAGTTCTTTTCGGCATCGTTCATTGTGGTGATGAAACCAGACTGAAAAACGTCATTGATCTGTCCATTCCCGGTTACAGAATTCGAGAAGGAGCATCCGCTGAATGTGACATGTTTGCATTCGTCCAGGAGAAAGATGGGTGACTCGTCGAATCCGACGAATGTCTGAAAAGTACCATCTGTACAACTAAACCCGGGCTCTTCGGCTGAGTTCACCACAGTGATAAGCCCGAGGGTTGTACCAACATCTTTGATGGTGGAGATTGTGAATCCAGTGATGGAGAGGCGAGTGAGAGTGATGGAGCCAGCGAAGTCGGTGAAGGAGATGATCGGCGAGGTGAGCGAGGCGTAATCTGACCCAACGAACGAGCAATCTGTGAACACGGCTGACGTCAATTCGTCCCCGCTCGACGAATCGAACGAGTACGTCTTTCCCGCAACCAGCTCTTCAGTCGTCCTGTTCGGATGTTCAATTGTGCCTCCATTCCCTTCGGCGTCTCCTCCCTCACTCAAGATGCTTGAGAACGATGTGTTCGAGCACAGTAGACTTCCCCCAAAGTGCACGTCTCGCACTGTCGACCCCGTCACATGAGAGCTCGTTTCCACAACCGCACAGCCAACCATTCGTTGAGTCAGGCCATTTTGGTGAAGCGGGCGGCCTCGTTCAGCGCAGCTCATGTTCTGGAATCGGTTCGAGATCAAACTGATCCCAATCTCTCCCGATGATCCCCCTTCCCCTTCCTCTCTTCCAACTGCAAGACCGACTCCATCCGAACTTCTCATTTCCGTGTTGGAGAACAGTGTCGAGACAATCGAAATCGAGAGTCCAATGTCACTCCTTCCCATGCCCTTCAGTTCTGTAAGTCCGCGGAGCATCCCGTCCTTGGTTTTAATTGCGCATTTGTTGATCACAACCGATGTTCCTCTTTCTGTTTCTGACTTCCTTCTCGAGCTCACAACCAATCCGCTCGTCCACCAATTCAGACATAAAGTACAGTATTTCAAGCAAACATCACTTGAATCAATCACTGCAATTCTGCTGTCACCATTTGTGTTCCTGATATCTCCTCCTTCCGAAGATGGCGAAGTCTGAACCAATCCCACTTGTTCCATTTCAGTTGTCGAATTCACAATCACAAAGATGCATTCACTTCCTGCAATTGTGTTTGGTCTTCTCCGGTCAGACTTGCCCTTCCATTTTCGTTCTGTCATCGTGATTTCTGTTGCTGGAGATGAGTCTTTGCTGACTCCCTTCAATATGAGTTCTGAGTTGCACAACTCAATGTTGTTCCCTGCATATATTCCTTCTTGAAGGTTAATCTGGAGCGGCGACATATTGTGTGATGGTGCATTCTTCAGTTTCGAACTGAGAATGGTGCTGAGAGCGGTGGGACGATTCACGTATCCAAATAGTTCATCGGCCGCAACAACACTTAATACATGGAGCAACCCCAAGAGCATAGTACTTAACCTTCTCCGGATCGGGTTTTGTTAGCCTGGAGATCGAACCCTTAACGTGGTATTCAACAGGTGTCGGAAGAACTCATCCTGCCACAAGGAGATAGAGCCTCAAAACTGAAAATTTTCTAACCGTAATTTGATTGTCAGAACCATGATTCCGGAACAATGACCAATTAATTCCAACATATGTGCAAACTCTAACATTTGGGTCAGATCGACTCTCATGTTTGTTCTCCTTCTCCATCTGAGGGTCGCCACAGCATCGGATGAGTGGAGTCCCTTGTTCTGTCCCGATATTTCACGACTGTTCAGTGAGAACCCGAACAACCCACGGGACATCAACGAGAAGAATGAACTTCGTCTCGACTTCCAGAGATACCAATCGAACACGGCGGAACTTTCATCGAGGAATTTCGATCTGATTGGATGGGACAATCACCAGACGGAGATTGTTGAAGGACAATTCGCCAAGGGGACTCTTTTTCTCGTCGCGAACTCGACATGTTCATTTTCGTCGTTGTCGTTCCATACTGTCAGGAACTCAATCATTGAGATGGAAAATCACTCCGATTGCACTGTTTGCCGTTGTGTGATTCGTTCGGATGGATTGATATCACCGTTCGAATGCCGCGACTCGAAACTCCTTTTCATCGCATCGACTTTCCACTTCGACACTCCTTCGAATACGGCCCAATCCATCGCAAATGCATCAACCATATCGTCTACTGTTTCATTCTCGGCCTGTTCCCTCCAAAACGTTATTTGCGCCCAAGATTCTTTGCTGGCCTCGTCGCACGTGAAACACACAATTATTGTCTCGTGCTGTTTCCAGAACATCAGCAGCCGCACACCAGTCCATTCACAGAATATATCTGCTGAAGCTCCCTTCAACGTGACAATCTCTGAATCGACATTCTCAGATTGTGTGAACGCTCTTTCGGGTGGGATTGTTCGAGACGTCGAAGACCAAACCACTCTCTGTGCAATGAACAGCACATTCACAGGATCAATCACGAACGGCGAGACGGAAGGAGATACCTTCAGTGACCGGGCAGAGGCAGTTGTTGTTGACGCCGACCACACATTCCTTTCGTGTGTCTTCTCGAAGTGCCATGCCTTCCAAACAACAGGTGGAGCGATCAGGTGCCTCTCAGGAGCAAGCTTGAATGTGACGAAATGCGAATTCACCGACAATTGGGCTCTGGACGACCGACTTGATCCGTCGTGCGTCCTTTCGACAGGCGGAGCGATCTATTTCGACGGAATGGACAACGGCGGCCTCACAATCGTGCACTCTCTTTTTGAGCGAAATACGGCCAGTTTCGGTGGATCTGTCTCGTCGAAAAAAGCCCATCATCTGACAATCCAATATTCGAACATTACCAACGGTGAATGCATCATTTACGAGAACCCAGACCTCAGCTATGGCGGGGGATTAGCTTGCTTCTTCCTTCCACTCGAGGCTATTGTTCAGAATGTCCGATTTCTGAACTGCAAAACGGTCAAGACAGGCGGTTCGATTGATTGCCAAGAAGTGAGTGGAAGCATCAGATTTTCCAACATTTTCGTCGCCAACAGTGCTTGTGAGCAAGGCAACGTCATTTTTTCGTCAGTCTCTGATGAAACTGCGATTATCCAATTTTTCAGCTGTACGTTCTTCTCAAACACGCTTTCGGCAGATCCAAACCTCAATTATCCAACAGACGTCAGATTTAACGATTTTGAGCCATGGCCGACATTACTCAAGTCCAAATCGACATTTGTGAACTGTTTCAGCACATCAGCAGAGCCCAAAATCGCCATCATCACTGACAATGGTTTTCTCACAAGTTTTGAATACGACGATCCAGGCAACACGACCAAACTCGATGTCCATCTTCCTTCGCCTGGTGTGATTGTGAATGGGCAGGATGGAGTCGATGGGGATGGCTGTGGGATCGAATATGTCCACCAGTGCAAGACCGTTGCGTACACAGGCGCGAATCGGACTGCCCTCGCTGGGGGAACAGTTCTGATTGAGGCAGGAATGTTTGAAGAAACAGACTGCTTCGATTTGGAGACGAAGAACGCGACATTCTCGAGTTTTGGGGACATCAGTCCGATGATCAGCTTCTCGCTGGCAGACGATGCCGTGGCGTTCATCACAAAAGGGACGGGCACCGTTCGATTCGAGCTGCTCCACTTTGTTCCCTCATCGTCTGCTCACGTGATTCTGCAGAATGGAAGCGGGAATCTGGAAGTGTGGAATTGCTCTTTTGTTGGGACAGAAGACGTGAATGCCGTGATCCGTGTTGCGATTCTGAAAGCGACAGAGGGAACAGTGTCTCTCACTTCAACCTCGTTTTCTGGTCTGACATTGGCTGATGCACAGGTTGTTGAATGCATTGGATCAAGCACGAAGCTGGAGATCACACTCTGCCAGTTCATTGAGTTGAAAGGAGCGACACCTGCCCTCATCGTCTTCGAACCGTCGACCATTGGATGGAGTGAGGCAGTTGTGACATCGTCGACAGTGATTGGAGATGAGGGCAGTGCCATTGGTGGTGTGAAGCTGGCCAATATTGATTCGATCAAACTGGAAGACGTGAAGATGGCTCGTCTGAAGTCAGCCGACCAGAATGCGGCAGTGAGCATCTCCGACTGCTCTTCTCTCGCTCTCTCGTCGCTCCTCTTCGAACACTGTTCCGGCTCAGTCGCTTCTGATCTCTTCGTCGCTGCTCCTTCGATCACCCTCGCCTCTCCACTCGCTTCATCGTTCAGTGTCTCCGCAACACCAACCTCGTCAATCAACGGAGTGGCATCTGATGTCATCCTCCCTCGTCCCGTCCTCGCCGTGGATGGACAAGCCGGGAACGATGATTTCTGGTGTTGGGCAACTGGATGCTCGTCGTTGTCGTCACTCATTCCTCGTCTCGCCTCAGATTGTGCGTGGAATGTCGCTCTCGAATCAGAAACTCTCTCAGAACAAGGAATCGAGGTGAGTGGAAATCGAATTGTTTCAATCGCTGGAACAACGAAGGACAGAACGATCCTCCAACACACATCTTCTGTTACTTCGTCACTCATTTCTGTCTCCTCAGAATCACTATCATTGACAACACTCACTCTCGCGAGTTCGTTTTCTGGATCAGAACTTTCCACCTCGTTCTGCGTCGTGACTGGAGGACAGCTGTCACTGGAGTCGGTGATTCTCCCGTCGTTGCCTTTCTCCGACACAGCCAGCCTCTTCGCAGTTGCCGAAAGTGGGACTCTCGCTCTCCTCAATCTTGATGTCTCCACTCCAACGATCACACGCTTCGTCAATCTGGACGGTGGAAACGCCGTTGTTTCCGAATGCTCCTTCTCGAACGCTGAACTCGCATCGTCCATGATTTCGGGAAGTGGTATTTTGACGATCGACTCCACGTCGTTCTCATCGCTCTCACCAATCGCAGGAATGAATGGAGAAGCACGAGTTCTCTCATTTGAAGTGGGAGAAGACCAATCCTTGATGATCGGAGAAGAGAACAAGCCAGTCGGCTTCGAGAGTTGCTCGTCGAGTGGAGATGGTGGAGTGATGCATCTGACGCTTCTTCAGAAAGGAAGACTCGCCATGAAGCACACCTCGTTCAAACAGTGCTCGACTGAAGGAAGGGGCGGAGCGATCTTCGTCGACATGACTCAATCGTCTCCCTCCTCGTTCTCGTTTTCTGATGTCTCTTTCGGCGCTGAAGCCGATTCGACTTCGTGCTCAGCTGGACGAGGAAATGGAGTGTTCTGTCTGATCCCAACAGGTGATCGAGCATCACGCCTCTCGACCATCCGCGACTCTCTCCTCCCTGCCACACCGAGTGATGAAACCCCATTCTCACTGGAATCAATTGCACTGGTTGACTTTGGAGAACTGTTGGTCGATGGACGCGAGGAAGACGTCGGGTCTGTTCTGTATGCGTTCTATCCAGCCTCGTCTTCATTGCATCTGAATGCTCCTGTTGGAGCTGACCATCCACTCTGTGGCGATGTTCATCTTCCGTGCAGATCACTCGAACAAGGCTATTCCAACATCGCACTCGAAACGACGTCGCACTCGCTGCTGCTCAAATGGGAAGTTGTTCTGAACTCAAAATTGGAGACAGAAGACAAAACAGTGACCATCATGTCCAACCACAATGAGCAAATGACGATCGGAGTGAACGGACAGCTCGATGTGAAAGGTGGAGAGCTGATCTTCTCAGTGGTTGAGATAGTTCTGCCCTCATCGTTCGCCCAAACCGTGTTTTTGGTGACTGGAGGAACTCTCATCTTGACATCGTCATCGACCATCACCAACAGTGGAGCGTGTGAAAGCAAATCGTCGTTGGACGCTCCTCTCTTCTCAGTGAGAGGGGGGCATCTGAACATTGAAGGAACGAAAGACAAGATTCATCTTTTCTCGTGTTTCCAGAAATGCAGTGTGATAGAAGTGAGTGGATCACAATCACCCTCTCTCACACTCACCCACTGCCACTTCACTCAGAACGCAGCGTCGACAGAAGCAGTGGTGGTGCTGAGGGGGGAAGGGGGGACTGTGTGGATGAAGGAATGCTACTTCAAAGACAACACTGGGACGGGATCGAGTGATGTGTGGGGGAGTTCAGGTTGGTCGAGAGGATTGACGAAGGACAGCATCCAGTTGTGCTTCTCAGAAAGCAACATGGACCACTTGGTGGTGGGCGGGGCGGCAGCGAACATCCTCATTCCATTCTCAGTTCTGACAGTTCATCCGTCGGATGGAGACGATGTGAAATGTGACGAGCCAGAGATTGCGTGCAAGTCTGTACATCACTCTCTGTCTCTCTGCACGCAAACAGAGAAAGATGGAACGACACCCGCTCCTCGGATGATTGAGATACTCGTTGACGTGACAGAATCAAACACTTTTGAAGTGGGTACCAAAGACATTGAGCTTTATGGGCATCTGGACAGTGAAGTCCAACTGAAATGGGACTCTGCTTCTCACACGATGCTGTCGGTGACAGTTGGTCATGCCTTCCTGCACGACTTTGAGCTCGTCCATCTCCATCCCTCTTTGGACAGACCTCTCTTCCTCGTTGTCGACGTCGGCTCGCTCGTCCTCAAAGCAATTGTGTTGGATGGAGGGAACGTTGTCTTCGGATCGTGCCTCATCGAAATTGATGCTGGCTCGCTCTCACTCGAGTCAATGATCTTTTCGAACATCAAACTGGAATCGTTCTCTCTGATCACATCGAGTGGATCAACAATGATGAATGAGTGCCTCTTCACGTCAATCACACGCTCCTCCCTCTCTGCCACTGTTTTGACCACATCAGGATCTGCATCGCCAACCATCATCCACAACACCAACTTCACAAGCTGTTTCGGAGCAACTGAAGAACGGTGGGTGGAACTGTCTGAATCCAACCCAACATCACTCGACGCATCCAGCTGGACTGACACATTCTCGCTCTCCTCTCCGATCCGCGGAGTTGTTGTGAACTCTCCGTCAGCTGTCGAAGACCAGTCTTTCAATCCCTTCTCCCTCCTCTATCGCTGGCATCCTCGTCCAGATGCATCCATCATGGTCTCCAGCACAGGTCGAGAAGACCATCCACTTTGTGGTCATCGACAGATGCCGTGTCTGACACTGGACAAAGGAATTGCTCTGACGGACATGTGGAGTGTGGAGATTGTGGTGGAAGGAAACGTGGAAGGAGTGTTGGATGTGACAGGCAGACAGCTATCTGTGAAAGGGTCGTTCGGAACTGAGATTCTCGGATTCTGTGGAGATGGCCAGATCGTGAGCTCAGCTGGCGTTGAGTCAAAAGCGACAATTTCTGATCTGATGATCGATGGATCCTCTTCGTCACTTTCCGAGTCAGCTGCTCTCTTCGCGATTGGAGGAGGATCGCTGACTCTCTCCCAGTGTTCTCTCAAACCTGAGACGAAACTTCACTCACCTCTGATCTCGATGAGCGGACACACTCTGAAGCTGACCGACTTGAAAATCATTTCAGTCACCATCGAACAACCCGCTCTCATTCTCCAATCTGTCCACACCGCAACGATCCAACACATCGAATTGGCGAAAAGCAAAAGTGAAGTGTTTCTCTCTTGCACAGACACAGCCGACCTGATCACTGAATTTTCTTCGTTCACAGGAATCACACAGCCACACGCAACAAACACAGGCGACTTATGTGAATGGTCGACAGGTCTTATTCGTCTGACAAACACATCCTGCACGCTCCGATCTGTGTCCTTCTTCGATTTGGACGATGGGGCGATTTGGATGGAGAATTCGACGCTGTTTGTGGACTCCAGCACGTTCCGAGACAACACGCCGAACGACGAAGTGTTCAAGTCTGCGCATCGGAATGTGAGATGTGTTGGAGAGAGCAGTGTAACAGTGGGGAGTCTGTCGGGAGGAGATGGGTTGGAGTCGGAGTCGATGTGGCTTTCGTCAGATTCAGGCTGTGTTGTGTGGATGAACAAGACGCGATTGCACTCCCCATTTTTCGTCCCGAATCTCCATTCATCGTCGACGTGCAAACAGAATAAGAATGGAACATTCTCTTTCTCTCTCAACGGAGAGTTGTTCATCCCGTGTGGCCTGAAACTGAACGTGTTCGAGACTGGGAAAGAAGCAAACCTTTCGTCGTGTTCAATCGAGATGTCTTCCGTCAATCCGACGAAATGGACAGAAACTGAGCTAGTCTTCACACTGAGCCAGTCTTCGATTGCTCTGAACACAACACGTGCCTGGCGAGGGACACTGGAATTCGGAGATGGAATGACAACATCGGAATCGATTTTGGTGAAGCTGAGTCTGGCAGATGAGCGGAAGGCTCAGTTGGGAAACACGATGAAATGGCTGGGTCCTGTGATCGGAGCTGTCCTCGTTCTCTTCCTCATGCTCGTCATCGTTCTCGTCGTGCTGCATCGAAGACGAAAGAAGGAGAAGAACAAAGAAGCAGCGGAGGAGAAAGAGAAGAACGAGATGAACGAAGTGATGGAGAAGATTGAAGAAGTGGAAGAGTTTGGAGTCGGAGGAACGACAAGAGCGATTCATGCGTCTGAGGACGAGAAGTCATTTGTTGTAGACACGAATGTTTCTGGCCTGACGAAGGTTGGCTCGGACGAAGCACCGACCGACAAAACGGAAGCAGGGAAACCAGTGGAAGTGTTGAGAGTTGGGGAGAGTGTTGAGATTGTGTCAATTGAGAAAAAATTGTCGCTTTTTAACATTCTTCATGGCGAAAACAAGGCTCTCATTTCGAAAGACTGGCTGCAGAAGCAACTGACAAGCAGTCTTGTCCGTCTCTCAAAAACACATCAAAACAATCAGCTCTTTGTGCGACTGAGTCCACATTGGATCTTCTTTGATGCGAATGGCACCCCACACTTCAAAATCGGCGACGATGTTCCTGTTCCCGCCGCACCTCCAAAATCCAACTTGTCTCGTCCACGACATGTCAACTCAGCTCAAACAGATTCCAGCTCTCTCACCAATCAAGCGGTGTCAAATCTCTCCGTTGTCAACGCCGACATCGCTCTTTCTCCACCAGACGACTCACATTCAGAGTCTTTTTTCGGAAGGAGCCCCGCCGTGCAGGCTGCGGGGCGTCAGGAATCAATGCGATGGAGAGCACCGGAAGTGGCAGACAACAAGCGGCTGATGGACACGAAGAAGTGTGCAGTGTTCAGTCTCGGGATCATTCTTTGGGAGATTGAGACCGGCGTTGTGCCGTTCGGGGAAGTTGATGCGACGAACGCGTCGAGGCAGCTGTGTTCGGGGATGGCTCTTCAGATGGATGGGATCGAGAACGATGAAATGAAAACGCTGATCCAGAACTGCCTGAAGTTGAATGCATCAGAACGACCATCCCTCGATGAGATTTCAGACTTCTTCACTTCACAATCCAAAGATCCAATTCAGCAAGAAGCTCTCGTTCAGAAGCCTCTTGTTGGATGACAAGTGAACTACTCACTCATCCTCCTCATTCTTCACTCCCTCTTGAGACATTTCACACTCATCTTTCTTTGCTCTTCTCAAAACCCTCATCACTGCTGGATGAGACATCCCCAATCCACATCACATCGGACAGATTCTGTCATCACAGTGCCTCGAGCCTTATTGAACTCGGCCATCACCATTTCAACACACATTCACTCACATACAAGGGAAACACGTGACCTCAACATGATTCCCACCAACACCCACCTCACGTCATCATTCGCCAACACTACGTTTCTTTGTTTCTGACCTTTCCACTCGTCGCACGAGAGCGTGGTCATTTTGATTCGCCTCTGTCTTGTGTCTCTTTCGTTGTCACATCGCATTTCGCTGCGCCACCCTTTGGGAGCGTCGTTTGGCAGTTTTCCTGCGTCTCTGTCGTGTTGCAGTTGTGAATGTGCAACAAGCAATACCTCAGGACGTATGGTTCACCTTCTGTTTGTCTTTGTTGGTCATCTCAGGTCCACTCTTTATTCAATGCTGAGTTGCATTCTTTTTCAACCAACATTTAATCCCAGAGCATGGTTCGTGAAGAATCTGACTTCACAAATTGGAGTTCAATGAGATGATAACAGGTTTACAAACACCTGAGGAGCGATACAGGGGCATACGAGTTGATGTGAATAGTCTGTTTCTTCTCAGGTCATTGAAGAGAATATACCCTCAAGAATCACTCTGAGAGTCAAGTTAAGTTACTTTAAAGATGATTTTCTTCCTGTTGGTCACCCGTCATTTCTCAAATTCACTCTTTTCAAGCACTTTTTGTTGAAACAAAAATGCTGCGGGTCAGATCTACTCTCATTTCTCGATGCATTCAACCGATGGATCATTCATCCCAGAACACTGTATTCACTTCCTTTTCGTCATCATCCGATGTCGATCACACTGTGGTTTCTTTCTCAATCTGTTTCAGATGAACTTGTTCGGCCAATTAGCGAGGGAGCATCTGGTCGAGTCCTTCACATTCGGCATCAAGAGACCAAAAATGAGTTTGCATTGAAACTTTTGCCGACGATTACGGAAATTGACAAGAAGCGAGCTCGTCGTGAAGTGGAACTAATCAGTCACAGACAAAAGTTTTCGTCACAAAAAGTGACTTGTTCTGGCGTGACGAATTGGGCTGGAGTTCGAAGCTGACACTTCACACGTGTGGAGGTGACATGACATCGACACGCTTTGAGGTTGGTAGACTGGTCTACAGTTTGTGGGTGAGAAATGCGAAGCTTTCCACAACAGGAAGTTTTTTACGAATGTTTACATTTTCTTGCGGAAGAGTCGGAGGATCTCGATTACTTCGGCAAAAATAATCTCATATCTTCACAACCTCTCACTGTGTGAAAAATGGTCGATTGTGGTTGCGCACTCATTTTTGTCACTTTTTTCAGACTCTTCATTCTTCTGTATCTCCGAAACGAAACAACTGTTCGCTCTGGTTTTCTCGCCACGATGTTCTTTTCGGATGATGAAGTGTCAGACAACACAAAAACTAAATTTCACCACTCTGTATTTCTGGACAGGTAAGACGAAAGTTTTTGTCCATGACTGAATGAAGCGTTTCTCTCACCCTCGAATTGTTGGTTTCCATGAGTCGATTGAAACCGAGGCATGGCATGGAATCATCATGGAACTCGGGAGTCGGAATTTGAAGGACTTGATTTGCGAATATGAAGAACGAGGGGAGCGAATCCCTCTTGATGTTTGTTCCTCTCCTCTTCCTCATTTTCTCTTCCAATCATTGTTTTCCCTCTTTGTGTGAATGTGGTGATGTTCAGGTTGTGGTGTTGATCTGCAATGACATTGTGGAAGGGCTGAAGTTCATGCACACTCATCCGTCTGGCCCAACAGCGCATGGAGACCTAAAACCGGAGAATATTCTTCTGACAGTTGACAATCGCGCAATCTTGTGTTTGTTTTCTTCTTCTTTTTGAGATCTTCTTTTCCAATTCCCTCATTTGATCACTGTAAACCCATTTTCCTTCATGCGTTTCAGGTGATTTGGGGGCAGCAGATGAGGAAAGAGTTGTGACATCAATGTCAGCTGGAGAGATCGGGACATATGAATACAACTCGCCAGAACGACTGAATGACGATAAAATGCGAGGAACACCAGAAAGTGACATCTGGTCGGTCGGAGTGATTCTGCATCGAATGGTGACAGGTCGATCTCTGTTTATGGGATCATCGCTGCCGAAGATGATTCGCGAAATCACTGACTTCACCGAAACGAAAGTTGCATCGACAATTCCAGGTGAGATTCGTGATGTCCTTCTCCGACTCTTGGACCCAGTTTGTTCATTTTTTCACAATTGTTCGTACTCCATCACGTTTTTCTCTACATTGTATCTCATTCATTCGTCAGTAATTGTTTTTTTCACTCCTCTCTTCATTAGAAACCCGCTCTTCGGGTCAAATCCTCTCAAATTGTTGACGAATGCCTTTTCGAAAGAATTCTGGGACAAAAGACGCCTCTGTCGAAAATGAGAGACACACTCAATCAGAGACTGACAAAGCGAATCGATGACATCACCCACTTTCGATTCGAGTCAGAAAATGAAAAATCGTCACTTGCCTCCAACTTTCTTCATCATCTCGCCACTACTCCCTCAACTGTGACCGTCTTCCGGTGGACAAAGTTTGAATATGGCCCAACTTGCACTCTTGATCAGATCAACATTCCCTATCATCCTTCTTTCTTGATCGGAGATCTGGCAGAGGTATATCATTTAGGGGAACATTTCCTTGTTGGTCGTCGGTTCTTGGATACAAATAAAACTTTGTGTGAAGAAGAAATCACACCCGACACAAAACTCACAGCGTTTCCGGAAGTCATCGGGGATCCGATTTTTGTTGAGATTGTTGGGAAGTGTATTGTTCCCATTGAAACATTTTATCTTGATCATGAACCTCTCTCAGCAATCATAAAACAAATCCGTCCTTTCTTTTTCAGTCCATCCACACCGTACACTCTTGAAACAGAAGATCATCGACAACTTGACCTTAATATCCCGTGGGATGAACAAGACATCAAACCTTTCTCGCTTCTTATCCTCGACTATTGTCAACCGTACAATAAATGTTACCAGATCTTTGTCCGGACACTCAATGGCGGGACGATCACCTGTGAAGTGAGTGCTGTAGACACGATTGATTTGGTGAAGAAACAGGTTGAAGCCCAAATCAACCATCCAGCAGATCGCCAACGCATGACGTTCGCTGGTAAACAACTGCAAGATTGTCAGACACTTCCCGAATATAACATTTTCAAACACGCGACACTCCATCTTGTCCATCGGCTGAGATGAACTCCTCGCTTTCCTTCTTTCTTCAGAGGTCATCTGAACAATCATCTGGTAGTGTCCTCTGTTATTATCTCGGGTGACACAACCTGTATTCCCATCTCATCCATCCCTTCTTCCTGTTCACTGTCCTTAAAACGACAATACAAAACTGTGATAGTATCTGGCCACTCAGTTGGATTTGATGAATCAGAGAATCCACCAAGAAAGAGAACACGTGACTGATAGTTTTCACCAAAAAGATGTGGTCTGATCAGCACCCTTTCTAACTCGTTGACATATCATTATCTGTAATGACGAAAAACGCATTTGGCCTGTCATATATTGCGTATTGTACCGAAATTCCAAAAAGTGAATCAGAACAGCAGCTTGATCTCTTCCAAAAGCAATTTCTAAACAAACCGGTCCTATGGTATGGATACGTTGAAGAAAAGACAGAATCTCATGCAATTTTTGTCATGCCATCAATTTACCGGGATACTGAACCGAGAGTTCTTCTCAAACTCCCTCAGGGTTCGCTAGACACTCAAGATTTCGTCGATGGGCAGTGGAGCTATTTCAAAGGGAGATTAAAAGGCTTTTCGAACAAAGTTTATAAAAATCCTGAAGGTTCTGATTATTCAGCGATCATCGAATCAAATACTGACGCAACGTACGCATCCCATCCCTACGACTTGGATTTGACGTTCATTCAATTTGAGGAATATTTTGGAACATTCTATCACTCTCCATGTCAACTGAGGTATGAAAAATATTGGAAAGATACTCCTATTGACGTCATCGGCAGTTTTATCGAAGGATTCTTTGCATATGGGCAATTTCGCATCTATCAGTTTATTATCGAGCGTCCGAGCAAACCCACTACTTTTTCTGGCAAATGGTGTGACAAGATTGGTGTTCGTGTCGCAATTACTCAATCTGGAGACATCCAACGTTTCATCACAGAAAACAAACGTTTGGAAATTGTGGTAGTTCCACATGCTCGAGATGGATCGCCTCACGTGTTCAATCTCATCCAAATTGTTGGACCTCGACTTCAGGCTCCGACTACCATACGTGGAACAACTCGACAGAATAACGGGAATGGGGCTGAAGGACTGGCTTAAGGATTTGAATGAAGTTGTTTCTTTTTTTTTCATTTCACGATACACACACTCGCAACTGTCATGTGCTTCAAATATTCGAAGACAAGATGAAGCAGGAAGTGGGAGAAGAAAAGACGAAACCGAATCTTAATTCTGATACCCTGCTCTTTCTTCCACACTTCTCTGATTCTTGCTGACGGTTGGTCTGTACGAGGATGATCTACCAACTTTTACATGTATTATCACGGATTCAATCTCAATGGTTGAATGTCTGGAGCTGGCGATGGGGCGATCGAATCTACCAACCTCAACCGCATGCAACACGAACAGGAACATCGTTCCTCCATCAATTTCTCTCCTCTATCGAGATGGAATAAAACCATCTCAGTTGTAGCCCCGATGGTTCAACAAAAAGCTGAACCAAAAAAGCCAGTTTGTTTTCTCGTCCATTCATGACTCGCTGAACCTGTAATCAGGTTCCATATCTTCTTGAAATGGTGTCTGGGCCGCACCCATGTTTTCATTTGGATGCTTTGAAAAGTCTGCTGGAAATGGCATCTCGTTTGAAACTTCTCTCATTATTCTCATCTTTTGATGAATCAGAGTCGCCAGATATGATTGATATGATGATTGAGCTGGACTGTGTTCAACATCTTGCTATCTTTTGTGACCTTTCAAAGCCAGAAGCATGTCCAGTGTGTTCATCCTTCGTTCGTCACACGCTTCCTCTCAGGAAGAATTCCCGAAACTCATTCTTCTTCTCCGTATTCCCTTCTTATCATTGAAGCTTTTTACTCATCTTGACAGTTGAATCATCATCGGTTGTATGGATGGAGATAGCACAATCGTCGATCGCATCCTTCTTATTTCGTTGTCTTCAAGACTGCAAATCAGAAAAAGTCCTGGATATGGTATCTTTCGATTTCATGATTCATATTTCATCCATTTAGAGTGGGTTATGTCTCCAAATCTTGTTCTCTGATCTCAAAATCTTACAAGCACTTTTTTCCTCGAACCAGAAGCTTATTCAAGACATTTTTCGGAAATTTGAAGAAAAGCCACCATCGACTGTAGTTTTGAAAGTGTTGGCTCAGATGGTGTTCTCACCGTCTCTGGGATTGGCAACACTTTCCCTTTCGACTCTCGCACAGCTCTCGGATGTTTATCCCCATGAAATCTCATTTCTTTCACAGTTCAAGGTGTTTCCACGACAACTTGCCAAATCTCATCATCAAATATTGTTCCCAAAACGACTTTGCCAGAAGATCTCCATCAAGGTCCACATAATGGACAAATTTCTACTAAATCAGGACAGTGCTTCAGAGTATACAGTTTTGTTCCTTTTTCATGCCATTTTCTTCTCAGAATGCGCTTTCTTTATCTGGCGATGGTTTGTCTTTACAACTTGGTGTTTGTTGCTCCTAATTCAACGGACTCAGATGTATCGCACTTTATTCCTCATTTTCATTTTCAGCTCGTGATGGATTGTAAACTGATTCAATTGGCGAAGCAATTAATCAACACGTTCTGCCATCTCGATCCGGACAACTCAACACCTGATGATCAGTGGCACGTTCGGGAAATTGTCAGCATCTCCTGGACTCTCGTTGCTGATCGTCTCAACAAGAGATCCGATCCTCTCACTTCACTTGTCAGATCGTCATTCGATGACGTGGAGGAATTGACAAGTCTCCTCGTCGGAACGAGAGGGAAATTCAAACGCACTGACAACGTTATTGATCTCGTCTTTCTCGAGAAGTTGATTTCGACCCAAAGTGTCAACGTCATTTCTCTCCTGGAGCACGATCTTCTTGCCCAAATCTTCTCTGTCCAACCACCGCAAACTGTTCCTCTTTCGAACGAACTCTTTCACTTCAATCTTCTTTCTGTGATCACTCTTCTTCTCGAGTCACCTTTCAAGAATGAGAATTCCAAAGATCAAACCAGAGCTGCCTCTCTTTGTGTCGAAAGAGTTGCGAACGTCGCCAAATCCTACCTTGTCTTCATTCTTCCGAAAGCCGATTATCTGGAGTTGGACCAGAAAAACCAGCTGCTGCTCTCAAAGACAATCACAAAGCTCCACTTGAAACTCATTGATCTGGAGCAATCCGAGGCTCGACGTGGGAGACAGTTGATCACAGAGCGAGAAATGTGGGAGGTTGCTGGGTTGACGGAAACAGAACAAGACGAGACTTTGGATCTACGAGTCAAAGGCATGAACCGACGAGATGGGAAAATGAGAAAGAAAGAGACCGACAGATGGATGCTCCGAAGAAGAAGACTGGGCGAATGTGGATTTGAAGATGCACTCGAAGCCAGAACGACGACACGAAAAAACATGGAAGCCGACGATGTTTTCTTTCCGATTTATGCGATTGAGAAGAAAGAGGGCATGAATTTCGACATTGTGGATGAAGAGGTAGATTATTCGGATTCTTCGGATGATTTGTTGGACTTGTGATGAAGCACAACACTCCGATAGGTGAGGGAGGAGGGGGAAATCACTCACAGTTCATTCATTCGTTCTTTCACGTCAATTGGTTTTCATTCATCACATACTTCATGAAAAATGCTCTTGAACAACCGATTTAAGGAGTGAGTCATTCGAGCGGTTTCCATATGGTTAGATCGGACTCGATTGATATCAAAAGCTGTAATTGGATTAAATATTCAAGAATCTTGAAAGTGATCTCATTTTGAAACGAAATCGATAATTATGAAGACAGTGAGGTGAACTGTGAATGGTTGGGCAAACGAGAGGAGCGAGATGATTGTTGTCCCAATTCAGAAAATCGAAGAGAAGGGGAGTTGATAAAGATACCTGGTCATCACATCCAATGACCAGGCATCCTCAACAACTCTCCTGACCTCCCACTTTCTGAATTGATAAAACAGCCAGCTCTGCATTTCGGTTCCCTCCGATTGATGTCCAATGTTCATCAGTGTGGCAGTCGAGTTCTTTTCTCCCAGACGGACACTGATACGCATCGGGCAACGAGGCACATCATAAAACACGGTCCGTTGTTCTTCCTTGTTCACGAACACACGCAGAGTCGATGGTCGATCATGCCGAAGATCAATTTCCAGTCCCACATCGACAAAGCCGTACGATGGATTCTCCGGCAAAGTATGCACCTTCCACGGGTCTGAACGGGCGACGCTTTGATTTGTGAGGATCAGTGCTCCATTCCCGCAGTATCGCACGGAGTCTGCTGCTCTTCCCACACGAGCGGAGGTCGAGGGTGGGGGATTGGTTGGACAACTTGTCAAACACTCCGCGTCAGACAGACTTTCGGCGGCGACATGAAAGGTCTGAAAACTGCGTGGTTCCACAATGTTCTGAATCAGTGCAACACCGAATCGGAGGTCAACACGCGTGAGAAACCCGGGAAGAGCGTATTTGTTCAAGTAGATGGTTTGGAAATTGGGTACCCGAAAGAAGACACTTTCGTACCCACAAATCATGCTGGAAGATACACACGGCGGAAAAGGCTCCTGAAACGATGTCTTCATCATTGGAAAGATGGTGGGGTTGAACCGTGGGGGTTGCCAATTGTACGTTGGGAGAGAGCTGAGTTCACGTTTCGACAGGTGGCGCTTTTGATCCATGAAGAAAGACAGATATTTCGTCGATCGAGGAATGCGATCAAACACTGTTGGGATCAGATCGCGTGGTGAGTGTGAATCTAAGAAATACACAGCCATGTTTTCTGATTTAGTTGACGTTGATCAGACCCTTTGTTTGCATCCATTGACAATTGATATCATTCACCATCTTAATCATCAATACCAAATGTCAGAATATTATGTCTCTCCTCCTTCAACTTTTTATCATTTCTTTTTTCACTTCTGAATCACCCCATGACTCAGGATTTCTTCATCAAGGTTGTTCTCATTGGAGATTACATCGTTGGAAAAACGTCGGTCTTTGACCGCTTTCTTGTAGGTTCTTCTTCCGATGAAATATCTCGTTCCTCGATCTGATCACCTTCATCCCTTTTCAGACTGGAAACTTTACAGACACAACAACCAGTACAATTGGTGTTAACAATGTTTGAATTCTCATTGTATCGATTGCATCCTTCCCTCTTTTTCCAATTACAATTAATCCTTCTCCATCTGCGCTAATACTCCTATTCTCAGGGAATCAAAACCATCCAAATCGACGGCCAAACAATCAAACTTCAATTGGTATCCTAGTTTGAGTTCACTTATCTGTCTTGGATGATGTGATTCTCTTGCAGCTTGATACAAGTGGAAACGAAACCTTTCGACGAATCACAACACAATACTTTCGTGATACAAAAGGTGTCATCCTGATGTACAATATAACTCGGCGGTATCTTTTCTTCGTTTTTGTTGAATTGTCGTTCATTGCCCATCAGAAGCTCATTTGAATCCCTCTCAAGATGGTTTGAATTGATTAAGCAACATTCCAATGAAGACACAATCAAACTCTTGATTGGAAACAAATGTGACTTGGAAGCACGCAGACAAGTGGCTACTGAAGAAGGAAAGGTATCTTTCTTTTTGTATATGCCCTCTTTTGCATTCAGAACCTGGCTAGCTCTCGATCGATCAACTTTTTCGAAACAAGCGCCAAAACAAACTTCAACGTTGATCTGGCTTTTGAAACGTCTTCCTTCTCTTTTGTCACATGACATGCTCAGTTTGATTCGGGATATCCTTCAGAAGTGTGAACTCTCTCCGCGTAGAACCCCTCCACCGGAGCCTGTCCCTTCACCAGAACCTGTACCTCGAGAGCCGCAGCTGTCGTGGTGGAATAGGAGATGGACTCGTCGACAAACTGAAAACAGCCAAGCGACACGCCCTCCCCCACACTTAGCTACTCAGTCTCACGATGCACCTCGTTCACTCTCCTTCGCCGTCCCTTCCGATGCATCAAGCTCGACTGAGCCACAGACAGAACACACCCACCTTCAACCACCGCAAAGAAAGAAGGGGTCAGAAATCAGTGTCCCCGACAATTGTTCGTTTTTTGTTGACTCTCCTCATTCTCTTCCATCATGACTTTCTCGTCTTTCATTTGCAGACACCCTCATCCGACCAATCAAATCTGGAGGATTTGGGACAGTGGTTGAGATGGAAGACAAGCGGACGAAGGAACGTGTGGCAGGGAAGATGATCCAGTGCCTGACAGACAAACAATCAGAACGGATCGCGCGCGAAGTTGGACGACTGAAGCGGTATCGCCACGCGGGGATTGTGAGTTTTCAGAAGATGGAGGAGATGGAGAACATGGGAGTGATTGTGATGGAGTTGGGGGAGAGGTCAGTTGGCGATTTGGTGAAAGAATGTAAAGCGCGCGATTCTCTTGTTCCTCGTGAAGTCTGTGCTTTCTGTGTCTCATTCTTGTGCTGACTTGGACCGCCCTTCCAGTAGGTCCATTCCGAAACCTGGGGCTGCTCTCATGACGAGATATGGTGTGATCAATTATAAGAATAAGTTATTAATGGGTAGGCCTGGTCAATTTCTTCATTCAAATACATTTATGCCACCTCCTCATCGTTACTCATGGAAATATCCAGGCTTCTGATTTGATCCCAGTGATCCCAGTCGGATCTGATCCCACTAAATACCTACAATACCATTTCGTTTCTTTCATTTCAAAAAAGTCTTCTTATATATGATATTTGAATGGAAAAAAAAGTAAAAAGGAAAATGGTCACTTCATAGATCATGAAAATGCAAACTTTGGGTGCTGCTGTTTCAGTTTGTTCTACAACAATAATTATAAAAACAAGTCGATAATGCGTTATTATGTCTTCTTTGATGGTTTTTTCTCACTGACAAAAGTCAATGAAGGGAATACATCGAAAAAAGAAGTGTTGGTGATTGTGATCGTGCGTGTTTTTGGGAAATAAGAGCTGTCTGAAATATTGAAGAGCATTATGTGAAAACAAGAAGTGAATTGAACATGATTAATGAAGTGATAATGAGAAAATCTCAAAGGAAAAGAGTTGAAATATGATCTCAGTACAAATTTAGGCACTGACATCAATTGATCCCAGTTTTACCTATTTTGATGGGACTACTCAGATGCCTGGAAATATCTCTTTCCAATATCGATCCTTAACAAGTTGATGCTCCTTTGATGGTCAATCATATTATTGAGACCTCACTTCTGTCAACAATTAGTTGCCTTCTCTGGCAGTACAACCCACAAACCCACTCTCCCATGACACGCTAGTTAACAATAGTAGCTCACGGATCTCGTATCCAGACATTTTGTCAACGAATGGCTCACTCGACACCTAGTTGGAGCAGATTGATCCTCGAATCATTCACCAACTCCAGATGTAGTTATTAGCTCAGTGTCTTTTCGATTTGGTGATTACCGTCGAATTAGTGTTCATCACGAGTGCGAAGGTTAGTTGTACAAGATATCGCACACTTCACCAACCGGACTCAGAGTCCAGAACACAGACAGAATAGGAGGCAACCCTACGATGAGGAGGCAGGAATACGCATCAAAGATATGAAAGGACGACAAACCGGCGAATGTTATCAGATTGGATCCCTCCAGTCGGAAGAACCCTCGACAATTTCAATTATCTTCACCTGAAGACAGCCGGACTTTCATCCAAGTTGTCCGTACAGACAGGGTAAGAAGATTACGAGGGTGAACTCAGCATATCGATCATGTGAGGTGTGGGACTCATGTGTCCCTCTCACCAGCGACTTCGATCGACACAATGACGTGGTAAAGTCCAGTACCATCATGCAATGAACAAACTCAAAAGGAGTGGAGGACAGAATCAGCAATGACAACGCACGATAAGCGAAGCCGAGATCCACAAAATCAAGGTCCCATCGATACTGGGAGAGTGGTATTTAAACAAAGGCAAACCGTAAATAACCCTCTAAGCCGAGCCACAAGCGTCTATTTACTGTTGCCACTTCATCGTGAGTGCACTGTCGACGCAACAGGGATCCTCTATCCCGACTCCCTCTAGATATCCGACAACTTCAAAAATGCCAAAATATTGGACACAAATCGGCTTCTATCCATCGACATCTTGAATTATTCCCTCTTCCTTGAGTTCTCTCATGTTTTGAACACAACAGCGCCGCTCGTTTCTACAACTCTTAAAATTCCAACAATTGCAACATACATCTCTTTCGCTGACCAATTTTAGCATCTATGCCTCAACCAGTATAGGGGAACGATCTTATTGACGAGTATTGTTACTCTGAGGCGGACGACAACCAGTTGTAGCCACATCTTCCATCACGGACTATCAAGATCACTGGGGTCAGCATTCTGCCTGAATAAACATCAAAACACCATCTCCGAGTTTCTTATCGAGAATTGTTCGAAACTGGAGGTTTGTATGCCGGCACAAAACAGCTCTCGGTGCAAGCTTATCATCGACACTGATATGTCAGTCAGACCCCCAACAACTTCAACTCGCATTGCTATTTCGAAAACGAATGTAATTACGTTCCTTTATGCGTTTGTCTTCAAAGACACTGTCAGTTTCCCCGCACCACGAAACAGCTCCGTCGAGAAAGGTGACGACCCTTGCGATTTCACCACCATTCATTCATCTCCGACGGGCATTGACGATCATCAAACTCTGTGTCGCTTCCTTCTCTCTCCCTGAGGACACAACGACCACAAAATTGTCTGTTGCGAACTCACGAGCTCTCAGAGATTCGGCTGTATGTCTCGACAACAGTCTGAAATTCACCATCTCCAAGTTTGGTGTTGACAGATGTTGCTAATCGGAGACAACTCTGTCGAACAAGAAGGCAAATTTCGGAACCCAACATCGAATTAGTTCTCTCACATCCCGAGGAAGCTCGGTTGAGAAATGAGATAACTTCCGTGCGATTTGGTCATCCCATTGGCTCCGTCTCCAATCCTTGCTTCGATGCTCCCCGACCATCCTTTTTTCTTACAGCCTGAACGACAAACTCTGATGTGAACACACCAACCACCGATAGCCTCGCTGTCTTCATTGCTGATGTATCCAGATAAACTAAGTTCACCATCGTATCTTCCTCCCTGACTGTCGACGCCACAGATCCAGTACTTGTCAAATGGACCGTGACAGAAACGAGATACAGCTAGACTAGTTCTGAATTGTATTTTAATTATTCAGAAATGTATTTTAATATTTCAGAAATGAACAGAATTGTTCAGAAATGTATTTTAATTGTTCAGAAATGAACATGATTGTTCACAAATGAACAGTGATTTTTCAGAAATGAACAGAGATTATTCTGAAATGAACAGTGATTATTCAGAATTGAACAGCCTCTCTCTGTGTTCAGATTTGTGATTAATTCTCGACTTTAAACTCGACATGAGAATATCGAGGCGATCTAATCATCGTCATCGGTGATGATCATGGGTTTTCGAAGTGGAATTATTGTGCACTATCCTGGACAATGTCCTTCAGTGTTGGAGTTCAGTTTTTTGTGCTCTTTTCATAAGAAATGATGAAAACCACGAGTAAGACAGAGTAGATGTTGGTTGATTTTTGTCATGGTGGAATTCTATATCGCAAAAAACCAGATTTTAGCTCCTCGTCTGTCAAAATACCTGTGAACTGAACCCGATTAAAGAAAACTTTGGAAAAATGAACCGGGAGAGTATGTTGGTCTCTTCTGAGATGAGAACAACCATCTATCTTGCAGTATTCAAAATCTCTCAGTGCGAGTACCTGACGATATATGACAGTGGTCATTTAAATTGAGTTCCATTCGTTCTTTCAACCTCTTGTAAAACGTGTCGTCGAAAAAAAATTGGCATGTAAAAGGACTGTTCATTTACGAACAATCACTGTTCATTTCAGAAAAATCTCTGTTCATATACGAATAATTCCTGTTCATTTTTGAATAATTAAAATTCATTTATGAACAATCATGTTCATTTCTGAACAATCAAAACAGATTTGTGAACAATCATGTTCATTTCTGAAATATTAAAATACAATTCAGAACTAGTCGAGCTGTAGAGAACTGAATTGGTTCTTCACCTGGACAACTCGTTGTTGAAGAAAGGTCCGTCCGCAGCACCAGCTCTGCCACGTTCAGTGTGAGTTGCATCCGCTGGGCAGAATTGGTCAGCGATGACCATTGTCGAGCTTGATATGTCCGTGCAAGGCTCAAACTGCAACGATGGCTCAAACAAGTTGACCATCGAAAAGGAGACAAGGTTACGACCGAGACACTCCATTGTGAATGATAGTTACAGTGTCATTGTGAGTCAGCTTTGTTGTTCCTGATATAGTTCGACGGAACGGACTTTCAACACCGAATTATTTGATGAGTGTGACATTGATCGAACAGTTTCCTGAGGGAAACTCCACAGCGAGCATCTCAACAACTCCAGTCTCCACTGCTCGTCTGATTGGGATTGGCGCAGTATTGCGCACTGATTGACAGGAAGACAGGACTCTTCCATTCATATCTTCTGGATAGTTTCCATCACAGATGTTGGGAAGACGTCGATTGTGTTCACAATCGTTCAACACTAACGAATTCTCATCCGAACACTTTTCACCACCGACAGCCTTGACTCGCGAACTTCATTCAGGTTTCCTGTTTCTCCGCAGACATTGTCTCTCCATTTGTTCGAATCCAACGAAACTGTGTTGTACTCACACTTTCTGGTCGTGCGCTTCCCCACACGACCACATCCTCAGCCCTGAGAACCCACCAGACCTGAAGGACTCTCCCAGATAGATGAATTGGTTCCTTGTCGACAGGATCGAGATTGTGGTCTGCTTCTCTCTCACTCGTCGATGGTCCTCTTCCAGAGTGTGGCCAGACGATCATCGCGACAGGATTCGAGGGTAGGAATGAAAATGGAGAAGATGTGCATGTAAATGGAGCCCTTACGATCTTTTTGACAACAAAGCTAGCTGTCATCATCAACAGCTCTCTGAATCCCGTTGTCACCAGGAAGGGAGAGATACCGTTCAACTAAACTGGATCTTCAACGGTATTGACAACAGAATCGGGTCAATTGCTATGACTCGTGATTCAGCAACAAATGTTATTCAAATGGAATATGGGACACTCACGCGATCAAATGATCATTGTTCACTCTACGAGCAAAGGGCAGTCTTTCACTCGAGGGAGATCTGGGTATTCACAAAGCTGTTTCTCATCTGATTATGATTCAGAGACCGAATGACTTCGAGAGCGAAGAACTCATAATAGAGTTGACCAACACGACTGCAGGTACTGGAGGCGAGGTACTCTCCGAAGTTGCCCGATCGATGGTGGTGAAGGGGGAAGCAGTCTATTCCGGGCACAACCTTCTTCTATCCAGAAGACATTGCCACATTGAGTTCGTCACACTCACACGAAGGGTCATCCTTTGCACTCTCTGTCACCTCGCCGCAAGCATTATTCACAACTGTCCCGTCTTTCAGGCAGACCGGAACGTTTAGTGTGGAGTCGGAGTATCGTGTCTGAAGGAGCCGGCATCTTCAGTTCGGACACCGATCTTGTCTTCGAAGGGTCGAAGCAATCGGATGTTCATAATGACAAGTGGGGGAGAGACAAGAAGACATGAGTGAGTGAGCACTTCGGCTGGTCACCGAATGGTCTTGCGCTCCAAACTCACTCCACCTTGTTCTATTATGTTTGGTGGCAGCAGCTTGTCGCTGGTCACGGCCTGCCTTCACCATCACCTCTATCAGTTGAGACTTCAGGCTTGTTTTCTTCCTTATTCATCCCTTTTTTGGTCCTTTCAAGTCTCGTCATGAGAGGAGCCCCAGGTTTCGTAATGGACCTACTGGAAGGGCGGTCCTTTTACAGAAACCAGGGCTCCTCTCATCTAATAGTCTGCCACACCCACAGGTTTTCTTCTCCAATGGGAATTGGAGTTTCTTTTACCTTTTTTGCTCCTTCTCCCGGTCTTTGACCAGAACCAGGTGCTCACCGAGAGGTGGCAACTGGGAATATTATGGGAGAGCCTCTTGAACTCAAAGAGAGAACTCGTACAAGTTCCTACACTTCTCTCTTTACTCTTGATTTTATTCTCGGTTCACGACCGAGAAAGATTTCATTTGAATGTTCATTATTTACAGGCCTACCCATTAGACCCAACCCGTGTATAATGGGAAAACTCGTGATCACGAAGGGCAATTCGGTTAACGCAACTTAACTCGAGATACCTTGTGAAAACCGAATAAACAGCAGAAAAACCGAATAAACCACACTTCACTCGAGTTCTCACCCCATAACATTTTTTTCAGGTTGATCTTGACAAACTTTCGTCGAATTGATTCATTTCATCGTGTTTCCTCATTTATAACTTGTCATTAGTACGAAAAGAAACAAATTATTGAAGAAAAACTCTTTTAAAAAATTCGAAGTCGATCCGACCCTTATATCGAAATTTTTCCAAAATTCTCACTATAACCGTCGGCGACGCCCCTACGTATTTGAATTGAACTTACCTCAAGTAGGTTCTGTGTCATCTCGATGTAAGTCGCTCTTGCTTGGATATTGGTTCCCCTCTCGCTGTCCGCAGACATCATTCATGGAACTTGGGTCGGGTAGGATTTCATGGGCTCGCGCTAATATGGTCCTCCCCAAGTGTCGAAGTGAATGTCAGTCGCCAGGAAACAGAATGAGGATGCCCAGAATGTGGGCCTAACAGCAAGACGTTGTCTAAAGAATTAGACACAGAAAACAAATCAAATATTTCTAAAAAAACATGAAAAACAAGAATGTGGGAGTTTTTATCATTTATGACAGTTTAAGACTCTTCAACGTCGTTTTGAGAACATTTTTCAACAAAATTGAGAAAAAGTAAGTGTGTGTTGTGAATTGTGATGAATATTTTAGTCAGAATCTGAAATATCAAAGACTCCATCGAATCCTGTTGTTCTTGGATCATAATCATTCTCAAAGTCCTCAATCTCGGCTTGATGTTTTCGATAGAGTTGTTTTCTCCGTGGAATTCGTGATTCTTTTCTTGAAGAGGCCGAAAGAGCCCTCTCATGAAAATCGTCTGGAAGTCGGTAATTGTGTCCTTTTTCGAGGTGAATATTGGTTAACCAGCACGCATTTTTGAAGTCTTGCGTGATATGTTTGACGCCAGCAGTGTATTTCCCTCCCATTCGAAGCCACAGCCATTTGAGTCTTCCGAAGAATCTCTCCACTTGAACTCTGTCAGACGCAATTCTCACATTGAGTTCATTCTGTTCTTCTTCGTTTGTTCTTTCTTTTTTCTTCTGTTCGGACGATTGAATCGAAGAGTTGGAAAATCTCCGAGATATCCCATGTCGCCTTGAATTCCCCATTTTGGGTCGTTGTCTTGTGGATAGAGCTCTTTCTCCTGGTCTGTCTTGTTCAGATATTGTTCGATCGGTTGGAGAGTCTTTTGGAGTAGAGCAACATCGTGGATTGAGCCAGCAACACAATCAGAAACGAAGAGCGCTTTGTAGGGTGGTTTGGCTTCAACACACACTTGAGCCTTCATCGCATAACAATAATGATGACCTTCCCAAAGTACTTTCTTATCTTCAAAATCCGTCAATGGTCTGGGGACAACAATTGTTGTTGCATCAATATAAAGCGCGGTGAAAGGGAAATTGGCTTGAAAATTTGGAGTTGGGCGAGGCGGGACAGAATATCGTTCCTGAAGGACAGTGAACAGGAGAGGGCGAATGTGTAGAATTGCTTTAGATGCGAGATTTGGACTGATTCCCAATGCCGATGCCAGTCGATTGATTTTAACTGTTGAGCTCAACCATTCAAGATAAACGACTAATTCATCTTTGAGAGTGAGTTTCCCCTTTGGTCCTGGATGATTGTATTCTGGACAATTCGATTGGATGAGAGCGGAGAGATGAAGAAGAGTGTCTTTCTCCAATCTGAGTTGTTTCCACAAGTTTGCATCGTCATACTTCGACCAAATGATTCCTCCACTTTCTGGAATTGGCACAATTGGTTTTGCTGACAGAAAGACTTGTCTTTGTTTGTTTTGAGTTCTCCAAGAGACGCAATGGAAGTTGAAGATTCTCGCTTTTGAGGCCTGATAGTGGGCGAAGCTGACCGAATATCAACAGATGATCGTGACGATTGTGAAGATTGAGGTGTTGAAAAAGTGATCTCGAATCTGTCAACGAGTTTTGTGATGAGAAGGGAGAATTGATGGTGAAACTTGGGGACGGGAATCCAATGAAACTTCCAGCAGAGGGTCGTAATCTTCAAAGAGAAAGAACAAAATATCAAAATAAAAGCTCACACTGGAATGGTGTTTGTGGAGTTCCAGGTTTGAGAATGATCTGTGAATGTTGTGGTGACGGTGTCACATTTTCGTCCCTCAAATCTTGACTATCCATCTTTTTCACCTAATATGATCAGAAATCAGTTGAAAAGAAGTGATAATATCAACTTTTTCAGATGTTCTTTTTTTCTCAAAAAACAGTTATGGGAAGGAACTCGAGTGAAATGTGTCAATTCGGTTGTGAACGTGTGCAACTCGGTTTTCAAGAGTTATCTCGAGTTAACCATGAATAACTCGAGTGTCCACAGTCTTACTCAATTGTTTCATTTTTCTCGAGATTACCCATAAAACTCGGGTTGGGTCTATTAATAACTTATTCTTATAATTGATCACACCATATCTCGTCATGAGAGGAGCCCTGGTTTCTGTAAAATGTCTGTTGCTGTTCTCAGATTGTTTATCGGATCATGGTTGAGATCTCGTGCGCTTTGTGTTTCATGCACAACCATCCGACAGAACGAGGATCGCATGGAGACGTGAAATTGGAGAACATTCTTCTTTTCGAGCACAACCACGCCAAACTTTGTTTGATGACTTTCTTTCTTTTCATGTTGTGTTGCCTTTCTTTCATCTTCCTCCTCATAATCTACTTTGTTTTCTTCTTCTTTGATTCTCGTTGTTCAGGCGATCTCGGAGCAGTAGAATCGGAAGACGTGAGCACGTCGCGTGGAGAGATGTCGCTGCAGTTTGTGTCTCCCGAACGGTTGACAAGCGAGACAGGCCGAGCGACGCCAGAATCGGATGTTTGGTCGTTGGGGATTGTGCTTCACTGGCTTCTGTTTGGAGAGCCGCCTTTCAAAGGCCAGAACATGATGAAGCTGCTGCAAGAGATTGAGTCGTTCAAGGCGACCGACATTGGGAACAGCTGCGGTGAAGAAGAGCGGAATCTTCTGATGCGAATTCTGGACCCTGTTTGTCAGCTGTTCTTGTCTCGTTGTTCTCTCTTTTGTGATTGCTCATCTTTCATGTTCGTCGTTCGTCTTTTCGTGTTCTCGCAGGATCCAATGAGTCGTTTGACTTCCAAACAGCTCTCCCAAACAACCCTCATCAGGTGTCTTCTGAACACGAAAGAAGCGTTCTGGCGATTGTTTGATGAAAACGAGAAGGAATTGCTGGAAGAGAGACGAAGAACGATTGGGAACTCGGACAACACACTCGCTGCCCTTCCATCTCTCATCTTCACCAAACCGACACACTTCTCAACGAATTGCACGACACTCACTCGAACAGACGTTGGAGGCGACAGAGATGGGGATGGGAGAACAAGCAGTGTCCTCATCGCCGACACATTCTCGTCTGGAGTCATTTCTATCTCGCTCACCGTCCTCTCTCTTCCGCTGGGAAAGAGTGTGCTTCTCTCCTCGTGATTGCTTCAGCGTGCCGTGGAGACATTTGTTTTGGATTGATGGACGCAGCCTCGGCCATTCCACGAATTGACGAGAAACTGGGAACAACCGTCCGAAGTGTGCTTCCCTTTTCTGACATTTTGCAGATTCTGTGTGTGTCGATTCGTTTGGAAGTGTCTGGACGAACACATCAACATCTCACCCGTCGCGATTGTGCCTGTCTCGACTGAACGAAGACGACTCGTTCCGAATGGAAGTGGACCTGGATTTGAATCCTCGGAAAGTGCAGTTCTTCAAGAATGGGGAAAGTGGGAAGTGTTTCGTGTCGCACCTTCCACGCTCTGTGAAGATCGGCGTTTGCTCTTCTTTGTTCTCATCGGCCAGTTCTCGGTCACAATCCAAGGGACGTCCTTCCGCGTCGAGAACGTCACTCTTCTCTCTCAACCGACAGCACTTGTGGACGGAATGGCCGAGCTTGTCTGGTGATGGGGTTACCGTTCCATCACGGCGAGTGGAAGCTACTGATTCCTCCACATATTCATTTTCATCGCCACATTCATTTGTTGCAGGCTTTCGTACTGTTCTTTGGGTCCAGTCATCAATCGAAAAAGTCTCGCCTTCTTCGTGGAGGTGTCCATTTTCCATCATTATTCAATACCTCACTTCATTCGTTCTTCTTTCTGCTCTCCTTTTCTCTCTGGATTGTTCAAGGAAGAGTCAAAATGATCAATCTGTGACGTGAAAAGTGAATTTCTTCACCCAATCTCTCCCTTCCCTCCATTCTCCTCACAATCGACCATTCATCCCTCTCTCCTTCCCTTCATTTCTGACATACTGCACTATCTCGGATTGTGGTTCATTGTCCCTTCGCAACAGCCATCCCTCCAGTGCATCCTCGTGTCCTGCTTCTCGTTGCCTCTCCACTCTCTTCTTCCATCTCGCTTTCTCATTCGTCTTCATTTTTTCATCGTCTTCCCTGATCTTCTTCAGTTTGTCCCCCAAATTCTGCTCATTTGTCTTCTCCATCAACCACCCCACTTCCCACTCCTCTCTTCCTGTCTCCACAATCACACCATCTTCGAACAGGTTGCGCTCCAGTGTCAATGTGTCTCTTAAAAGACCAGCGATGATCGTCGACAGTGCTATGCTGGGTCGTGGAACAATTGGAATGGACTCTTCTCGTTGAAGAATGAACTCCAGGTATTGCTTGGCTGGCTTCAACACTCGTTCAAACTGAAGTATTCGGATTCTCTTCAGCTCTTCTTCGTCTTTTGTGATTTCTGTTGGATCCCAAATCAAGCTGAGGATGGCCCAAATGAGACCCTTATGGAACTTTCCATGTATTGTTGGAATTGTCATTGGCTTGGATGTGTCGATCACTCGATGAATCAGATTCTCTTCCAGTATGAGACGTCGCAGTCGAGGAAATTTGAAACTGATGTGGACGATCATGTGAATATGCGCACGGTCTGTTTGCGAAGAGTGGCGGCAGGTTCGCTCTAAAAGTGAGCACAATTGCGGAACATCAGAGAAGACGGATTCGATGACAGGAAGGAGTGAGGTAGACCCAGGCCAGATACAATTTACGAAACAGTTCCAGGAACTGTCGAGAATGTTGAGCATCAGGTCAGCTCTGTCTGTGGGTGGAGAATTCGATTCAGTATTCTCGTGCTCAAGCAGATCAAGACAGGTGATGATGGTTGATTTGAGAAGAGAATCACCATTGTGATCAATCAGAATCTGGACATGATGAGAAGAGACAAAGACAGACATTACGAAAGGTAAGGTTCCAGTAAATGCTGAGTGAGTCGATGAGAGCAAATTCTTCAGAAAGAACTTCCAACAAAGCGTTTCCGGTGAGACGTGGTGATTCTTCAGGAAGGGTTGTGGAAAGAGCGGAGATTGTTGGATCGTCATAAGATGATTCTGTAAAGAGTGTCTTAATCTGCGAAGCATGAACGGCGAGTGTTCCACAGAGTCGTCCTGCGAACGGGACAAGCTCCGATGAACTGTCTGTCGAAGCAGAAGGTATTTTGTGTGTTTGGAGGAAGGATCGTGTGGCTAAATCAGACTCACTTTGTGTATGGAGAGAATAGAGAGCCATCTTCGATACTTCGAGATGTGGAGAGAAACACAGATGAGTTAGAATCCTCAAGTGTGGAATATTCGACTTGGCACTCTCGCAATGATCGATAAATGCGAGAAATTGGGTTTTGTGGTGGGCGAGGAAGGTGGAGGACGATCGAATGGTGGATGTCCACAACAACAGACAATTTCCGATCTGGAACAACATGATGGAAAGATGGTTGGGATCAAACTTCAATGGACAGATTGTCATTCGAGGTGGAGACCATCCATTCCAGAAAGAAGGTAGGAAGCGATGATCCACAAATGCGATCCAATTCACCTTCTGATGATTTCCCTGATCGAAGAAATCATGAGAAAGGGTCGAGATGAACACAAAAATGTCAGACCAATGAAAGACAACAACTGTGGGAGAGCAAGCTGAGAAAAGTTGAGGATACACGAATCACACTGGAACATCACATGATTGAGTCTGTTCACAATATTCCTCAAGAGGTTTTATGTAATCCACATCAGGTATTGTTGAGAGGGCCCAATCAGATTCTGTGAAAATCATCAACGAGATTGAATGAAATCATGTCTTAACAAACTAGTCACTAGAACGAGGAGGCTATTCAACATCACTGAACGGAGTGGTTTGCAATCTCCACATATGTGACTGAGAAACACTTCAAGAGAGTTCTGGTACAAGCAAATAAGATATCAGATAGAAAGTGAATCTGACCGTTTGTTTTGTTGTTGTGGAGTCAACTTGTGGATGTGTAGGTGTATTGTTGATGATCATGGTTTTTTCGTGCGTTTACTAGTTGTGTAGATGAATAAACTGTTGATTTACCACAGGATCGATGTGTTGAGATCCGAATTGTTTTTCCTTTGGTTTGATCGGAATGAAGTGATTTTGTCTGAGGATATCGGTGCTATTCGTGATTTTCTGATGATTGATCCAAAATGCTGTCCTTTTCATGAAGTTTTGAGCCCAATCAAACCATCTCTGGTCCTGTTCAGTCGAAATAGCCGGATCTCGTCGTATATCGAATCATGCATCACCACAAATCAAAGAATTCATGAACGTTAAGGCAGTTCTCCTCAATATAAATCATGTCCAATGTTGGAATGATCTCTCCTCAACGTTAATCAGCCATCTGTGCGAATCCACGATGACTTCGCACTATCCTCAAAAACACACCAGATTGAGTCGTGACCAATAGAAGGAAGAGGAGATCACGTCTCATACCTTTCTTTTGCCATTTCATTCCTTGTTCGTTTCATTTCGCTCGCCCATTTCAGAAAATTGGTTTCGATTGCATCTTCTTTTGAGACCTTATCAATCGCAGAAAGTCAGTCTTCCACTAATAAATATCAGATTATGTCACATTCTCATCAAATATCTCACAAATTCAGCTCTCTCGTCGAATATTGGTTCGCAAGAAAAGGAAGTCCATTCTTTTATCCTGATCTCCAACAAGTAAACTAGTGATCAAACCAAACACCATATCATCGGTGTTGACAACTCATTTCACACATTTTTTCGGACAATACACTCCTCAAACCAATCCGGTCAAAATCAGGCGATTTCTATCTTCAATCTCATCCAAAGGACATGGTCAATCAAACAATCGCACAAATCTTATCTGTTTTCAGGAATCGTCTCCCAACCTATGCCATTCTGAGTCAATCACAAAGAAACAGACTCCAATCGACAGTTCACTGCGATTCGCATTTAGACGGAACCAGACATATTTATCCAACTTGGTCGTGTTTGATCCCTTTTATCAACATTTTCAGACATGACAATAGTCAGTCGCCATTCAGTTCCCGTGTTTGCTTCGAACCAACTTCTGAAGTCGACCATATCCTTTGCGAGAATAAAATCGGGACGTTATATCACTAAAAACAAGAACAGAGTCGAATAAGATTCTTTTGAATGACACACGAGACATTGGGAAGTCATTTTCTGCGATCTGATCACAATGTCGGATATCACCGTGTTTTGGTTGTTTGTCCTTCAAGCTCCAGTTTCAGCATCAAAACATTCACTGTCTGATAATTTCCAGTTCAACAAAACAGAAACCTCACATGTTCGTAGATAATGACGACAGAAGAAAGTTGTGACCGTTTATCACTATAGAGCTCGTTAGAAGAGAAATTTAGATGCGTAGTATGATCTCACTTCTTATTTGGTTTTGTTGTCTGATTTATTTCAAAAAATTCGAAAGTGTGTAGTCATCGTGGATTCGCACATCTCTGAGTTCATCCCAAATTGCTCCAACGAAAGTAAACGCTACTCGGACCAACCATCATTCACACTTTTCAAAAAACCAAGTGCAAACCCTATTTGTCAATCATCAGTCCCTTCAACGGTTTGTGCTGTTGTTCTCATCACTTCTTTTATCAAGGTCACCCTGGGTACACCAATCAAGACCAGGAGCA
Organism: Blattamonas nauphoetae; assembly: GCA_033064195.1. Classification (NCBI taxonomy): domain Eukaryota; phylum Preaxostyla; order Oxymonadida; genus Blattamonas; species Blattamonas nauphoetae. Next base: position 56,617 of record JARBJD010000021.1, read on the forward strand.
TCATCGAGGAATAATCACAATCTGGTGCATCTTGTCTTGCCAAATCACTTCAATCTCGCCTCCTGACTGTGCGCTCTGGCGTCATTGGAGATGAGGATAGTGATTCGAGCGGCGATGGCGATTTCTAAAGCCCTCTCTTGTGTTCATTCCCATCAACTAACAATGACATGTCTCTGACACCTCTCATGTATCAATCATTCATGCACTGTGGATAGCTCACCATTTCATCGTCCACGAAACAGATGCGATTCTCACTTCATCCAGATGTTGGTTTTCAGAATATATTCCAGAAAGAAAACAGAAGGATCGTAGGAGAGGGTGACACTATGAAATCGTGATAATACCGATGTGAGACAAAACAGAAAGAAAACTCTCGTTCGGTTATGGGGAAAAAAATGGATAAATCCAGGGTTGTCGGGCCCTTTGAGTTGTCTTAAGACGTGGAAAAATGACTTAGTAGTAAGAAGTAGGGAAAAATGACTTAGTAGTAAGTCGCTCTTTTCGAAATCACAATTCTGAACGAAATTTACCACTTTGTTGTTGAAATGAGATGATAGCAATGAAAAGTTAGAATTCCCACTCCGTGGAGTCATCTCCTTGGTACCAAACGTCATCATCACTATCTTCTGCATCGTCTGAATCGACCTCGGGTGCGACTGAACCAAGACTTGACGCATGACTCAGAGACAATTCCTGTTTCCCCTCCTTCTTCAGTGGACTTTCTAGCTCTTGAAAACGGGTAGCCACTCGGGAGACTTGCTCTGCGGTGAGCGTCTCCGGCCCACACACGGCTCTGAGGATGGCATTCAAATTTTGTTCTTGCAGTCGGTTTCGCAATCTTGTTTTCACTCTTTTCATGGCTGCGAACAGTCTTTCTGCGGATACACTGGTTGTCGGGACGGTTAGATAAATGATTGCAAGAGTTGTAATGATAGGATAATTTCTCTTGATTTCCATGTCCATAGTGATGAATTGTGCAAGTTCTTTCTCGGAGGTTGTCCTTTTGCCGGATCGTGCGAGAGTTTGAACGAATACTGTCCATTCTGCTTCGGCATTTCTTTGGGTTATCGTCTGTGGAAAGAGGATCCTAAATTTGTTGAAGAGACGCCCAACGTTTTTTGTATAGTCACGGTTCATTCCTTGTGATTGTCCGAGTTGTAGAAACTCAAAGCCAATCAAATCGGTAGTTGGTGGGAACCTGTCCACCATATGTTGAAGGACGTTGTCGAAGAGTATTGTGGCTCGCTCCTCCTGTTGTTTGTTAATGTTTTCATCGAAATGCGGTAGAAGTCCTGCATATTGAATTCGCTTCTCTCTTAAAGTTTTTTGATACGATCTTACAGCCTTTGTCTCCCGTAGCGCGGAGGAAGAATCGATAATGATGTTGTGGAGCTGCCATAAATCAAAAGTTTTGCTCTGCATTTCGCGAGAGACGAGTGAGAGTGTTTGAAGGAGGGAATCGAGAATGCACATATCAGCAATGAAACTCCAAGACAACCCATTTCTCAATTCCTTCCCTCTGTCATCCCCACAAAATTGAGGTTCGTCAAGAAGAAGGATAATAGATCTGAATTCATTGAGAAGAAGCGAGACGCATTTGGAAAGACTTAGCCAACGAGTGACAACAACATCCGCCAGAGCATGATGTTGTCCTGGTTCGTTCTTCTGGATTTCTTCAAATCTGGCTTTTCTTTTGGAATGATGCGAAATGTATTCGAAAGTTTGCCGGATTCGTTTCACTGATTCACCGAATATGCCCTTCGTTTGGTGAAGGTGAACAACGATCAGGAGGGCAAGACGATGAGCAGCACAATGTGTCGTTATTAGGGCAGGAATGAGGTTCCGGAGTTGTGAGGCAACTCCATTGTGGGTCCCGATCATGGTATTGGCACCGTCTGATGCGAATCCCACCATTTTCTGAAGATCGATTTTGTTTTCTTTTAGGAGGTCCAAAATCACTCCAGTGATCTCATCCGACGTGGATCCGGATGATCCCATTTGTTTGAGTCCAAGAAGATGACATTGTATCTCATTCCCGTCCCAATATTGAGCGATAATGGCCAGTTGACTCCGATGCATTACATCTGTCGCCTCATCGACTATTAGCGAGTAACATGGTGCTGAACGAAGTTTTTCAAGTGCATCAACATTGAGAATGTCTCCGATGGACCGTGTCAATCGTAATTGGACGTCTCTCGACTTGAATTGTTGTTCAGTTTGCCCAAGCTCCAAAGATGTTTTATTCCAGAGCGAGATCAAAGATGGTAATTTGGACAGTGCAATTTCTTCTTTCATAAGCCAATGCATTTGATTGATTCGATCTGTCAGTGTTTTTTCCTTCTTTTTGCCGACTGCCTCCATCATCCTACTTATTCGATTGTCTTTTTGCATGATCAATTTTCCCAGCGATGAATAGTGACTTTGAGTCTTGACGTGTTGTGAAAGGATCCTTTTAGCATCAACACGGACCGGGGTATGGATAAGATGGTCCATATGTCCATCTCTTTTAGGAATCCACTGATTGCAGACCTTACAAATAAGGCCCTTTCCTCCAATATTTTCCCACACAGACTTGCCTGCTTCATTTGGCATGAGATTGTGTTCGGCAAACATTTCATCTAGTATGCTTTTGGATGGAACGTATTCTTTCTCCTGCAGAATGGGAGGTGTTTGAGAGACTGAACTGCTGGGGGTGGATTCAGATTGGAGAGAATCGGATGTTAGTGAGAGAGGAAGAGCTGTTGGGGAAAGTTTTAGGTTCATTTCTTGATCAAGACCACAACTTGAGAAAAAAGGGACGATCAGTTGGTTTCGATGGGTTGGCAACTTAAAATGAACACGAAGAAAGGGGAGATCATCATTCCACCAAGTATTTTATCCACAGTATGCACTATTTCCTTCTCAGATTACTCATATACACCAAACTTCATCATAAAATCATAGCAACACGTGAAGTGATTCACCTTTCACGGAATCTGAAAACGGACTGAAATTGGAGGATCAGAAGGCTCTTCTCCTAAGTGTCACTTCACGTGTTGCTATGATTTTATGATGAAGTTTGGTGTATATGAGTAATCTGAGAAGGAAATAGTGCATACTGTGGATAAAATACTTGGTGGAATGATGATCTCCCCTTTCTTCGTGTTCATTTTAAGTTGCCAACCCATCGAAACCAACTGATTTACTTACTTTTGATTTTTTACGACTTAGTCTTAAGTCACAGAAAAAACATAAAAAGTAAGTCATTTTACTTACAACTAAGTCATTCCGACAACCCTGGATAAATCAAGCCTTATTCGCAGCTGGTTTGGCTGAAGCCGCTTTGAATGCGACGTTGAAAGTAAACATGGCATGGGCAAGGAGCTGGCACGTTGGCATAGCGAAGAGTGCAAGATCGTTGTGGACAATTCTCCACCCAACCTGGCTAATGTCACAGGTTGTGGGAAGATGTTGGATCCAAATGAAGACAATAAGAGCACAATGTGCAAAGAAGTCAATATAAACAAGAACTCTGTTTGTTGGGACGCATGGCAAGAAGGAGATCAAGGCGAACACGCAGGCAACAACAGCAATAATAACAATCACAATACGGCACCAAAGCCAATTTTCGTTGTAGTAGACACGACCGCAAGTGGAAAACTGCTTACTTGTCTTCTTGAAGAACAGAAAGAGAACTTGGATTGCCAGGGAGAGATAAGAGCATGATCGGAACAGATGAAACCATTTTCGCACTTAACAGAGATAATATGAGAAAATAATTGAACAAACGAGAAAACCCACATGAGAGTCCAGAGCGAATCAACCAAATGATCCAGAACACTAGACTTGCGATTTGTAGGGCTAGTGTGAATACAGAGAAGATGTTTCCAGCAACTGCTTGTCCACAAAGGGTGGAATAGTTTGCGCCGAGAATTTCTACCGATGACATCGATGTGCCGAACTCCGAGGTTACATTTACGGCACAAGTTGACTTTCTGGGCCAAAGGTGATCGATGTGTGTTATGATGGTGTTGTTCAACTATGCTCTCGTCTCATAAAAATGTCTCACATAAAGTTGAAAATTCGTATTCTTTTTGAAATAGTGTGATTAGTGTCGGGATCGTCTCAGAGAATGTCCCGATCTGGCGATCCGGTTTGATGAGGGCGATCGGCGAACTCTATCACTTTCCATTTATGTTTTCCTGATTCATTTCATCATTATGTGTCATATTTTCTTACAATTTTTCAAAACACAATGACAGATCGTGGTTTATCGTGAAGTGACATTCTATGCCAGTTCCCCATTCAAGACACCAATTTTTTGGATGTGAACGTGCGGCGCGTTTGGCCTAGCGGTAGCCAACCCCTCTGTCGACTGTTGTACTCGGGGTTCGACTCCCGCCGAGCACAACTTTTTTGCCACTACTTAGAGTTTTTTGGCCCAGAAAGTCCACCCTTGCCACATTTACAATGGGTAATACTCATCTTTCTTCAGAACAACAATTTCGGAATGCAGAGCACATAATGAGACGAAAAACTTTAAAAAAATACAGATGTCATTCCGAATTCCTCTTCCGAATCCTTTGACCTGCGTTTGAACATCACTTCTCGGAGATAAATCAATGAGGCAACTGGCACAGAGAGAGTGCAAAATGAATTGCCTGAAGTGTTTTCGTCTCAGATTGAGGAGAATGGTTGAATACGTTCGGAAGTACGAAGCGTAGAACAACAGCATTCGTCAGTGGAGATGAATGTCAACTTTGAGAAAAGAATCCTCCATTTCCAATCCAACTTCTCAAAGATGTCGGAAATTCTCTCGGAATCAGTGGGAAATGTCCGGATTCCTGAGCAATGCATCGAGAACACGCTGACGGATTGTGATGATCAATCACAGATTCTACCACACGATTAACTTGGTGGACATACAAAAAATCACCCATAACGAAGCCTCCATGGAGGACTCCTGGCAACCAGGAGGGATCATCGTCCCATATATCTTGGAAAGGATGAGAATCGATCCTGGACCATGAATGTGCCATTTCCTCAGATTCAATTGGGTCTTGAACCTGAAATATCCTACGAAAGAGAGCTATCTCAACGGTGTTATTAGTTGTTGGACGTTGGAAAATAGCTCTAATCATGCCACAATAAGTGAGATCTGATTATGCCCTTGGGATCCCAGACTCTTCTTCAAGTTCTCGAATTGCACAAGCACACATCGTTTCATCTGGATGCTTTTTACCTGAAAATGATGAAAATGTTGAGATTAAACCGCCAAAGCCGTTGATGATGTCTGTCGCGAAACCACGTTTTTTCTTCCCAAGTAAAACAGATTTTCCATCTTAAGAAATGGCAAAGACGATTGTCGAAAGAACTGGTTTATCCACTCCAATATTTGGTAGATCAGGGTACGGTAGATAGTTTGATCAAACCTGAAAGCGAATTTAGGGTCGGATCAAATCGACAAAGTCGTTTCCAACGTCGAACCAATGAAAATTTCTCTCCTCATATCATTAATACATTTCACCATTCACTGTTCACTCACCAGTGATATCCCTATCACGTCACCTCCGCTAGCCGAAATCATCACACCAAACAAAAATGCAGTTCCGGACTATTTTGGAACCACACATCTTCTAGACTGCCCCGTGTACCATTCAGACTCGATTCCGATCGATTCCTCTGTCTTATCTCTCATCGGAACGGCGGCCAACTCGCCGGTCATGATCAAAACTGACAATTCCATTTCTCCGAGAAATTCCATAGTCAAGGAAGGCAATTCATTTCTCATGTGCCTTACAAACTCAACACTCTCAATGCAATCACTCATATTGCATACCAGTGGCGTTAGACTCCCGAAAGACTCTTTTTCAGCTCACTATTGTCTCTCACTGTCTTCTTCAACAGTTCATCTGAGAAGATCACAGCTTGATTTGTCGTCTGGATCATCGCCATTTCTAATGCTTCCAGCGACTTTCATGGAATCTGCAACAAACACTCTCATCATCACCGAAACCGTCGTCTCGTCGGAGCGCCAAATTTTTGGTGGGATGTGTCACTTTAAGGACATGGATAGCCAGTCATCATCTGCCTCTGTCACTATTTCAGCCAGTTCTCTTCAAGATCATCGAATCACAAGTTGTGACAGCTTCATCCTCCGATTCGACAGCCCACCCGCCAAGCAAGCTCTCTCATCGATCTCATCAACAATTTCAGCTGTCTTATTCAACAATATCACCTCAACTCCGTCCAACACACATCACACTACCCTCAAATTGTCCCAAGTCATGCACGGCTGCTCAGTCACACAGACCAACAACCACCTTTCTGGAAGCACCATCCGGGATTTCAATTCCGGTGGTTCTCTCCTTTGCCAGAACACTTCTTTCACCAATATCCACACAGCCAACACTGAACTCGAAGCACCAACAGACGATGATCCAGCCAACTACCAGTTTGTTGGAAAAGGTGATGAAGAATTTCTCGCCTCGAAAACACTTGAAAATGTGGGACCGGTCGCATTTACGAAATGTTCATTCTCCAATCTCATTTTGGAGGATCCATCAAGATCCGCCGCTGCCATCGCTGCCAAAAACATCAAAACCTCGTTCCTCCTCGACCAGTGCAAGTTCACTGAGATCTCGTCATCTGGCACAGCAGGGGCTGTCTTCATCTCAGGAACAGACACAGTGACACCCATCGTCGAAATCCGAAGTGGAGAGTTCACTAACTGTTCAACCTCATTCGACAACGGTGGAGGAGTCAACATTCAAAAAGCGTCGTATGTCACAATATCGGACACGTCCTTTAACAACTGCACAGCGAAGAATCTTGGTGGAGGACTCAGAGTATCAAGTGCATCCACAGCCTCATTCAACGACCTTAAATTCGGCTCATGTCAAGCAGGGAATTTTGGAGGTGGAATGCACATTGTTAGCATCACAACCACAACGATGACGAGTTGTGAGTTTTCTGACTGTGTGTTGGTCAATTTAGCTTCGGATGCTTCGACTTCAGACACACCGTCAGACTCAGACACCCAACGGAATCAAGAAGATTTAAGCACAACAGATCCCGATGAGCCAGAAGAGCCTGAAGATGAAGAGGAGGAGGAAGATCCAGCCACAACCGAAGCGCCCAATGGCGGTGGAGTCTTTTTCAAGCAATCTGTCGACATCACCTGTACTCTTTGCATATTCGTCAACTGCACAAGCTCCTACGACGGAGGTGGAATTGGGGCAATTAACAACAATGGGGCCTTCAAAATCGACAATTGCTCGTTCTGCGAGTGTAAATCGGATGGTTATGGAGGAGGGGCCAGACTTCATCGCATTGGGTCCGTTGAGATTCGCGATGTCGTGTTTAATGAATGTAGGACAGGACATAATGGTGCCGGGCTCCACATTTTCGTAATTTGGGGACCTGTTTCGTTGGACAATGTCACATTCTCTGGCTGCGTCGCTGGTGGCGATGCTGGTGCGATGAAAATCTCAACAAGTACAGAACTAACCATCAAAAACACCACCGTCTCGTCCTGTTCAGCCACCCTCTACGCTGGTGGGATTTATGCATTGCTCGTCAAACCAGGCAAGATCGTCGTTGAGAACTGCACCTTCGAATCCTGCCATGGGGGATGGGGAGGAGGCTTGCGTGTGTCAGAATCTGATGAAGCGGAGATCACAACAACGTTTTTCATCAATTGTTCGACTGACAACAGCGCTGGTGGATGTTGTGTGGCAAACATGACGAAATCTCTCCTTCAGAACTGCACGTTTGAGGACTGCCAATCCGTCGGGTTGGGAGGAGCAATCTTTGTGTCTCAGACTGGCACAATCGAAGTGAACACAGTGATTATGAAGAATTGCTCGTCAGAAACGAGGGGAGGTGGATTTGCGGGACGCATAACAAACACAACGATCATTGATTCCTGCACTATCGAAAACTGCACAGGCGGAACCTTTGGAGGAGGAATCAAAACCGAATACCTTGTCGACCTGACCATTACCAGAACAACAATCAGTCGATGCTCGGCCAATACAGACAATGGAGGCGGGATTCATCATCTCAGTCTAACAGGAAAGCTTGTCTTCTCGCACAACGTGGTCGAACATTGTTCGGCGATCAACAACTCTGGCGCTGCTGTCTTCTCGATCATCCCTGTCTCTGAATTCACAAATAACACGATCGAAAATTGCTCAGCAACGAACTTCCATGGCGGGGGACTCAGACTCTCCAATCTCCACACTCTGACCCTCTCTGACTGCAGATTCATTTCATGCAAAGCAGGCACACACGGAGGAGGCCTGTTTGTCGAAAACTCGACAACACTCACGCTCTCAGGAATCACTGCCAGAGGATGTCAAGCGACGTATGATGGAAGCGGGGTATATGTCAATCTCGACAAATTCACACAAAGTTCCAGCCTGACTGTCGAAGGGTTGGTGTTGGGCGGGAAGGAAGTCGGTGAAGCGAATGTAATTGGCCGAAGTGGATCTGATCTTTATTTCGTCATAAGCTCCACACACGATCGAAATGAGTGGTGTGAGAAGTTCCGGCCATTCGCTTGTCAAACTCCATTCAACACAAAATCGTTTAATCTCACAGAAAGAACATCGATTGAGTTTGGGACGTCCAGGTCGAACACTATCACGAACGTTGGATCGATTCTGTACGTTTTACATCCTTACACAAGCGGAGTACTGGTTCTGGACGACACGCTCGGAGAAGATCACGCTCTCTGCGGGAACACCACCCTTCCCTGCAGCACACTACTTCAATCGAACACCCATGCCAGCAGCAAGTCTGATGGGGTTGTATCGCTTCGAACAAACTTAGCGATCAATGCTGATCTGACTATCTCGAAGTCGGTGGGCTGGACGAGTGAAAGTGCGAAACGAACGATCACCCAAACAGGAGACTGCTCGATTTCTGTCTCCACTGGAACCCTCACAGCCTCGAAACTGTCGTTCGCTGTTTCGGCTGCATCGTACTCGAAGTCGTTCTTTGTCGTTAATGGTGGTTCTCTCGCTCTGTCGGCGTGCTCCTTCGATTCAATTGCTTCCACAAGCCCGATCATCCATGCCACACTCAGTGCCTCAAACAGACTCTCCATCACGAAGACAACTGACACCGACATCACCACACTGAATTCATGTTCATCGTCATCCTCAGCGCTCATTCATCTCTCCCTGACCTCTCCGAACAAAGAAGATGATTGGACGTTCGATTTGAGTGGTCTGTCGTTCTCATCAGCCCAATCGAATTCTGAATCTGCTGGTCAACGCATTTTTGTGAATGGATCGCATTTCTCGACTCAAATTGTGCCGGCGCGCTTCCCTTCCGTGACGAAGAATGACGAGTATCTTCTCTGGGGCATGGATACTTCGACTACGGTGAACTGCTCTCTCCTGGTGTATCTGATTGCGATTGGGTCGACTGTGTCTGTTGGAGGGACGCCAAGTGCAGGTATTGTGGAATGTGGCCACTTTGGTGTGAGCTGTCCGACTCTTCAGCGCGGTTTCAATCGTGTTTCAAGTTTGGGGTCTGATCTGACGATATCTGTGAATGGGACATTCGTTCACAACACGACATTCCAAGTCCAAACACCGATCTCGCTTTCGATGCAATCGAACACGTCGACACAGACCATCACAACATCATCGGCTGGCTGTCTTGAAGTCACCAATGGTGCTCTCACGATCAAAGACCTCACATTTACAGGGACCTCTCGATCGACATCATTCATCACTGTCTCGAATTTGGGTCAGCTCTCGGTTGATTCGTGCACACTCAGCGGTTTTGAATCCACTTCAGCGAATGGAGTCGCCATCCAAGCGTCACTGACGTCTTCGGGATCATCGCTGACTCTCAACGCTGTGACGTTCCAGTCGTGTTCATCCGCACGCGGAGGAGCGCTCTTCCTTCACCTCGGCGAAGGGTCGCTTGTCTTCACCACTGTCCCGACATTCACATCGTGCACTGCGAAAAATGAAGGACAGCACATTTACGCGACCACGCCCTCGACCGACTCTGGATACTCGAAACTCGCTGCTCTCTCCTCTCTCGTTCAATCGCCTCAGAATGCCATCTCCTTCACTCCAGCAGAGAAATCACTGATCGAATTCGGAACTGAAGCCGCTGGTGTGATTACACACATCGGTTCGATTCTATATTTTTATCACCCATACTCAGATGGCTCTCTTGCTCTTGACAACACAAATGGAGATGATCACGCTCTCTGTGGGAACACCACTCTTCCCTGCCGTGGACTTTCAACAGCATCAACCATCGCAGGCAATGCTGCGTCTGGAGTTGTGTCGCTTCGAACGAAGGTGGCGATCGATGCTACTCTGACTATCTCGAAGTCGGTGGGCTGGACGAGTGAAAGTACGAAACGAACGATCACCCAAACAGGAGACTGCTCGATTTCTGTCTCCACTGGAACCCTCACAGCCTCGAAACTGTCGTTCGCTGTTTCGGCTGCATCGTACTCGAAGTCGTTCTTTGTCGTTAATGGTGGTTCTCTCGCTCTGTCGGCGTGCTCCTTCGATTCAATTGCTTCCACAAGCCCGATCATCCATGCCACACTCAGTGCCTCAAACAGACTCTCCATCACGAAGACAACTGACACCGACATCACCACACTGAATTCGTGTTCATCGTCCTCCTCAGCGCTCATCCATCTCTCCCTGACTTCTCCGAACAAAGAGGTTGCGTGGACGTTCGATTTGAGTGGTCTGTCGTTCTCATCAGCCCAATCGAATTCTGAATCTGCTGGTCAACGCATTTTTGTGAATGGATCGCATTTCTCGACTCAAATTGTGCCGGCGCGCTTCCCTTCCGTGACGAAGAATGACGAGTATCTTCTCTGGGGCATGGATACTTCGACTACGGTGAACTGCTCTCTCCTGGTGTATCTGATTGCGATTGGGTCGACTGTGTCTGTTGGAGGGACGCCAAGTGCAGGTATTGTGGAATGTGGCCACTTTGGTGTGAGCTGTCCGACTCTTCAGCGCGGTTTCAATCGTGTTTCAAGTTTGGGGTCTGATCTGACGATATCTGTGAATGGGACATTCGTTCACAACACGACATTCCAAGTCCAAACACCGATCTCGCTTTCGATGCAATCGAACACGTCGACACAGACCATCACAACATCATCGGCTGGCTGTCTTGAAGTCACCAATGGTGCTCTCACGATCAAAGACCTCACATTTACAGGGACCTCTCGATCGACATCATTCATCACTGTCTCGAATTTGGGTCAGCTCTCGGTTGATTCGTGCACACTCAGCGGTTTTGAATCCACTTCAGCGAATGGAGTCGCCATCCAAGCGTCACTGACGTCTTCGGGATCATCGCTGACTCTCAACGCTGTGACGTTCCAGTCGTGTTCATCCGCACGCGGAGGAGCGCTCTTCCTTCACCTCGGCGAAGGGTCGCTTGTCTTCACCACTGTCCCGACATTCGTGTCTTGCTCAGCTACCGAAGGAAAACACATTTACGCGACCACGCCCTCGACCGACCCTGGATACTCGAAACTCGCTGCTCTCTCCTCTCTCGTTCAATCGCCTCAGAATGCCATCTCCTTCACTCCAGCAGAGAAATCACTGATCGAATTCGGAACTGAAGCCGCTGGTGTGGTTACACACATCGGTTCGATTCTCTACTACTGCTTTCCCTATCAAAATACAGACATCCCGGTCGATGGTGACAACGGTGCCGATCACCCACTCTGCGGACACAGCACTCTTCCGTGCGCATCCCTCTCATCTTCTTATCCAAAGATTCCAACCACACACACAATCCTCGTTCGATCACACTCGTCCCTCTCATCGATTGTAACGACCGTCGACAAAGCAATCACAATAAAGTCCTCAACAAACGTCGCACAGAAGCTGACAGTCTCCGGAACGGGAGGGTTCGAAATCGCAAGTGGCTCCCTCCATATCAATCTCCTGTCCATCACCATCCCATCAGCCCATCCGAACTCATTCGCCTCTGTCTCAACAAACGGCCACCTCACTCTCGAAGCGTGTTCAGTGAAATCGGTGATCCTGACAGATTCGCCCTTCATCTCCCACGTCGGAGGGAACCTCACACTCACCAACTGCCAATTCTCTTCCATCACTCGCCACACCGGAAACGGTTCAGTCCTCTTCTCGGACATGCAAGTCGCAACCTCTCTCAAAATCAACGGCCTGAATCTCTCCTCCGTTGCCACCAAAAACGGAAAGGTCGACGGATTGCACATTATCTTCCCTCGTTCTGAGACACCATCAGAAGCTCCGACGTTCACTCTCAAAAACATTCGATATGATCACCTCGCTACGACATCCAATGTTGAGACCTCGTTCGTCTGGATTGTGGGAGAGTACTTCTCGAGATGGGTCGAAATCAATGATGATCGATTCAAAGGGTCGTTTGAAAGTTCGACGATCGAGAACGAATGGCTTTGGGCTGAAGACACAACTGACGACCTCTCAATCTCGATGTTATTTTATCTGAAGGAGAGAACAGGACCGATTGGAGTGGAGAAGGATGGGATGGATCGCGAGATTTGTGGGTATTTCTCGCTCTGGTGTCGGAGTTTCGAACACTCACTGAAAAGAATGAAGGAAATGATCACATCCCAAATGAATGTCATGACAAGTGTGGATTTGGATAAGAAATTCACTCTCGAAGACTCCATTCACATCCACGGGAAGGAGTCGCCCTCTCAGCTTTCAGTCACTGGAAATGGCCATCTTGAGTGCACAGGAAATGAGCTCTTCCGGTTTGATTATCTCCAGTTTTCGTTGATGGATGGTCTCACAAGCCAAACTGTTCTCTCCATCCAAAGAGGAAGACTCGTGATTGAAGACAGCTCTCTTGTATCCGCATCCACATTCGGAAAAACTTTTTTGACTGTTCAGCATGGACAAGCTGAAATCGTCCGATTCGTCGTCACAGCCAACATCGAAGAAAGTGGGAAGATGATCGTCTCTGATCAAGGAAACGTGACTCTGACGTCGCTCTCATTCCCCTCCTCGCTCAAGACGTTCGGCACAATCGCCCAAACCACAGGCGGAGATCTGTCCATTGACACTGCTGTCTTCGCATCGCTCTCGTTCACAACGACCCCCTTCCTCCTTTCCTCGACAGCCACAACCTTCTCCAAAGTCAACGTCTCTGGCTGCACAATCGACGAGTTCATCACGGCCTCACAGGGCTCTGTCTCACTCCAGGATTGTGTATTCGAAGGCAGTTCCACTCCAGCCAACAATGAAGAAGACATTTGCGAATGGGTCAGTGGCATCTTCAACCTGACCGAGTGTTCAACAGATTGCAGACACACCGAGTTCAAGAGATTCCCACAGGGAGTGTTCAACATCAAGGAAGGATCGCTAACACTCACCAATTCTGACTTCTTCGAAAACCATGCGGGAAACACGTCATTCCCGTCCGTCCAGCGAAACATCCACTGCGAAGGGAACGGCATGATCAAGTTTTTGCAGTCTGCAACGAACACCGAAACTATCTCTCGATGGATCTCGACAACTGATTGCGCAGTGAAGGAAAATACAGAAACGATTGATACACCGTTCTTCATTCCAACACTCGACACAAACAAAACTAAGTCAACGTCATCTTCCAGCCAGTACACTCTGTCGATTGTTGGCACACTTCTCGTCCCCTGCCAACTCTTCCTCGAAGTGTTTGAGAACACAGCGACGAAGTCAACAGATGTCACTGTCGGATCGATTGCCCCTGTCCAGCTGACAGAGGACAACACAAAGAACTGGGCTGAACAATCAACAACTGTCACTGTCCCCGTGTCTCTCCTCTCAACGCTCAATCAATCGTTCGAACTCCGCGCCCGCCTCTCAGTTGGATCATACACAACCGACTCCATCAGAGTCAAACTGAGCAGAAATGATGAAAGGAAAGCTCATGCGAAAGAAGCAATGGCTTGGCTCATTCCTCTGGTCTCAGGCCTTCTCGTCCTTCTTCTCTTCCTGTTCATCCTGTTCGTCTTGCTCCGCCGCCACAAGAAGAAGCAACAAGCCAAAAATGTGCAAAAGAAAGAGTTGGGTGAGATGGACGCGCCGATTGAGATCAAATTCGAGGCACCCGATGATTTCCTTGCAACTACCAATCAACACTTGATCCACTCAGAACCAGACCATGACATCATCAAGAACGACGTCTCAACGAACAATGAGGACACCCACGACTATACCCGCAATGATGACGTCGACAAACCAGCCGCAGTTGTGAAGGCACTTCGATGCGGAGACGAGAATCTTCCCGAAGTCTTCGTGTCGGAACGAGAAACACTGTACAATCGACTCCATCGACCAGCGAACAGATCACAGCCACTCGACAAGACAGTTCTCAAGAAGAAGCTGACCCAATCTCTCGCAATGGTCGCCAACACACACCCATCTTCCCCCGTCCTGTCCAAACTGACATCACACTGGGTCATGTTTGATGTCGACGGGGAGCTCTGTCTCAGACTTGCCGAGCCAGCCGCTCACAGACAAGCACAGACACACTCACAACCGAACCACATGTCCACACAGAAAAACACGAATGGAGTGGACGAGGAAGGACAGAGATGGGTTCCTCCGGAAATGGCAAACGGACAGCAGATCATCGATGTCACTCACGGAACGGTTTTTCGGCTTGGCCTCATCTTGTGGGAGATCGAGACAGAACAGATTCCGTTCGGGGAAGTTGACGGAATCAACGCTCAGCGACAGCTCGGAATCGGAATCCTGCCGAAGATGGACAAAGTCGACGAGGAAATGAAAGATATCATCACCAAATGCCTCCAAGTTGATCCGCTCAAACGACCAACACTTCTCAATCTTGCCAACGAGTTCAATCCACCGAAAGGCAAAGAAAAGAACGCGGGAGAATGCTTCAAAGAACCAAGCCCCGATCTCGAAGGACTTCCACCAATTAAACTGAATTGACATTTCACTGCAACTTCGCAACAACCTTCATTTACTCCGACAACCACGTCACTCTTTCATTCTTTGTCGGGGTCACGTCACACTCTTCCTTCAGCTCGTTGCACGTCACTACCAACGAGCTCTCTTAGCGTCCCCACGTCACGGACCGCTTACCACGACACAACTTCACAACACCCTCAACACCAAGCGACGGCTGACCGTGACGATGTAATGATCGCTCAAACACAGACACCAACCGTGTCTCTCCCGTTTCGATCCTCTATCTTCATTCGGTCAGGATTGACGGGTCAGTGGATGGGAAGGCCTCTCTTGGTGGGGAGACAACAGTTTTCTTCAAGTCACTCGTTCCTTGTTCTTAATTCCTCAGCGACAAGTGAATAATGATTTTTTCTTCGTTTTGATCCATCTCTTCATTTGACCAATGCTCACACGCTTGGTTGAGAATCCTTGTCTTCTCGAGCTTTTCTTCATTAGCTGAGATCTCTCTCTTCACTTTTTTGTTCATCACATTTTCCATTTCACAACATCCACTCAGGTCCGCTGCTGCCACCACACTCCCACAGTAGCGGATCACGTCTCTCTCCGAAAGGATCGAGAGAATTGGATGACGTATTCTTCTGATTTTGTTGTTACGATTGTCATCGAGTTGAGGACTCGGTTATACATTCATACACTGCAGAAATCTGCTCATATACGCATTTCGACTCATTTTGGTTTTTTAGTTTCTTTTTTCGGAACTTTCTCCTTTGAAAATCTCAACAGATCCAGGTCAAAGCCTTGAGGAAAAGGTTGTGGTTAGATCTCATCTTCAGGAGACTTGAACAGTTAAAGCCCACTTCATCTGGATTTCTCCCGCACTATGTTCACCGAACCTATTCTTGACGCATCGTATTTTGATACCCTCCAACGCAATCTCGAGCAGACACAAGCACTCCCAGAGCTACCCGAACAGGTCATCATTTCACTCGATGAAAACCCTGATGGACCATTCACATTGCTGGATCTTCAACAGAATCTTTTCTCGAAGAGACTCGCATTATTCACATCCACGTACGGTCTCTTCGAACACTTTCCTCTTCATGTACACCTGCACATTCTCGAGATCTTCGTGCAGGCGCTAAGTATCCGATTACACTTTACCAGAGAGGATCTATATGACATGTTCATTCGTGAACGAGAGAATTACAACAAAATGAGATGCACCAATCTTTTTCAACCAGCTTATCAGTACCTACTCACTCTCATCCAAAATCCCGGACTCATGTCTACTGCAGAAGCCAGAGACTCGATGCGACTGGCCTTTTCAGCTGTTCTGTCATATAAGAACGAAATTAAAGAAGCAGAAAGCATCATCTCGTCACTGGAAATGTATCTAAAGACACAGAGCTTATATGAGATGGATATCGAAACAATGGAGCATCCTCTCATTTTCTCGACGCACGAACTCGTCAAACCACTCTCAGAGAATGACGCCACCTCGATGTTCTCACAATTGGTGTCCCTGCTCAGACAAAACGTCAGCCTCAACGAAAGACAGGTTGAACATGCGGCAGTCTTCATCTCTCGACTAAATCCAGCAAAAACTGGACGTATTTCCAAAATGGCTCCCTCTCTCTTCAACTTGTACCGCGGAATGAAAAACCAAGAACTGAAGCTTTTGGAAGGGATGAGACTCCTCCTTTCATCTCCTTATCCCTCTCTGGTCAAGATTACTCAACAAACCTGTCTTCGAAGTCTCGAACGAACACCTCAGGAAATCATCAATCGTTTCGTCGATTATGGAATGATCAAGTGTCTTGTAGAGTATAGCACACAAGACACGGCCCTTTTTCCAATTGAAACAGTCACATTGGCGCAGTTGGAATCGATTGATCGTCCCACTCACACTTTAACCTTCTTCCCGCCAATATCTCCTCAACCAATCGCTCAGAATGTGGAGAGACATGAACTTGTTTGCACACCACTCCATAACATCCTCTCACGGCCCATTGAGGAGAAAGAACACGACAACGAATGGATTCTTCGAAAAGTGATCTCTCCAAGTTTCAGATATCTCTCGCATCTGATCAGATATTCTGTATTCACATCAGCGGATCTTACGATCCTGCATCTCCCACAAATCGTGTTTCTTATCACAACCCAACACTCCCAATATAACTCCACACTCAACTTTATTGACGATGTGAATTTCTACTGCATTGGAATGCGTCTTTTTGCGCTCATTGAAGCAACCGACCTGCTCACCGACGTTCTGAATATTCTCCAAAATGGTCCGAAACACGAATGGAAACGGACCAGCGGTTCAAGAAGAGGGCTGGCTTTCAGACGGATGGAGGAAGAGGGTCTTGCAGATTTGCTTCATCAGCGTGCTTTTAATAGCGAATCGACGGATCTGACTCATCATCTAACTCGCAAATGTCTGATCTCCATGATGGGGACAAATCTCACTGTACCAGCCGAGCCACTCCCCTAAACTTTCACATGTTTCTCACTCGCTTTTCATAATTTCTGAATTTCGTCTTGTCATGTCTTCTCTTTCTGTGTTGTTTTGACTGAAAGACTTACGGCACAATAATGGATTGGGACAAAATTCACGTTTCTCGACCATTGTGAATGAACTCTCTCATATTGTTGAACAAAAGAAAGTGAGGAGAATCCTACACAAACTGTTCGGAATGAGAAAAGAAAAAATGGGTGAGAAATAGAAACGTTTCCCCTACTCTTAGAGAAATGTTCGTCTGAAAGACGCTCCCCTTCTCAGGCGGTTTTTCCGCTTCCTTTGGAATTTCTGACCATTTCGGAGAAATGACAGAATACTGATAGGAGGAGCATTTCTTCCATCGATCTCAAAAACAAGAAAACTGCTCAGATGTCTGAGTCTGAATCAATGAACACTCCCTCGCTGTCACTATCCTCCTCCCACCAATGTGTTCGCTGCTGCCTAAACGATCGATTCAATCGATGATTCGAAGAGTGGACAGCGTTCGAAACCACATTCCCGACTGACACAGAGTCATACACGATCCCCGAGTCCTGAATTCGGATGACGTCGAACTCCGGTTGAACATTCTGGCCTCCATCTCCTCGAAGTCCTGCAAGAATTGATTCTTTGGAGGGAGGATTCTTTCGGACATATTGTGACACAGAAAAGGAGACGAAAAACAAGACAATGCTCAGCAAGACGAGGCTGGCAGCGAAAATGGAGATTGTGGTGCTCCAGACACGGCTTGTGTGGAGCCGTTGAGCAGCCGAGAGTGTCATCATCTCCCCGTTTTTGTTCACAACGACAGCTGATGATGGGTCGGCTCCAAAATAGGAGGTCGAGTGAGAAATGTTTGACATGGGAGCGTTGAGGTATTTGTGATAGATGATGATTGACTTTGACACGACGTCAGGCGATGGTGTGAAAGAGGTGTTGATGAGAGCGATGCGAGACAGGTTCATCGACACGTTCCAAGAATATGGGATGACACTTTGAAGGGAGGGAGGGCTCACTGTGGTTGTGTTCATGATGAGAGAGGATTGGAAGAGGTTGAGTGTGCCGATGATCGATGAAACTCCAACTGGGTTTGGGTTTGACGTTGTGATTCCGTTGAAAGAACACGAGTGCAGTTCAAAAACTGAGAAAGAGAGACTCAGCGCGAAGATTGCAGGGACAGTGATCGACTCAATCGTGACGAATTGCGAATTGTTGAAAGAGAGTTCCGCTTTGTCGAGGATCCCGTTGGATTGGATGAGTGATGAATCAATCGCCATGTGAAGATTATTGACGACGAGGGAGACTGTGTGGAGAGACGACGATCCCATCAGAACGAAGAGGGACGGAGTATCAGCTTGAGTCTCGACCACAAGTCGGTTGATGAAGATCACTGACGAGTCACACACAACGAACGGTGCATCACGCAGTATGTCGTGTGTCACCACGACATCGTCAAACCACGCAGTTGCCGTCACCAGACGGATGTAAGTATGGATGACGGATGAAGGATCGGAAAGGGTGAATGTCACTCGCCCCAAGCGAAGAGTCGAAAAGATGCTGACGATAGGGGAGGCTGTCGCGTCGTTGGGGCAAACCGCAAGAATGAGATTCGACAAGTCGAGATTGTCACAAGAGAGGAAGGATACGACAAGAGAAGAAGATGAGAGTGTGAGCAATTCCGGTTTGGCTGCTAAAATAATGAGAGATTCGTAACGAGTGTCAAGTGGAGTGAAAGAATTTGGAGAGAAAATGCAAATGTGATGCTGTCGGCGTGGAAACACGTTCAAAACATAATCGATCGTTTTGCACGGCTTAAAGATCTCTCCACAATCCATCTGATCCTTTCCAGACTCCTTGATCATAAAGACGGTGTTTGTATTGTTGTAGGAAAAGAGGGGGCGAGGAGGGGATGCGAAGTCTTTCCTGTGTTGGATGTCTGAAGGATAGACAGACGACGAGCTGAGTGTGTCCAACAGAGCCTGCCGAGTCCTGTCGAGAGATGGAGAGATCAGCATCAATTGCACAATCGGAGTTGGTGCAATGAGCGACTCGATGGATACATTAGTCAACGACAACTGAGCATCGTTTCTGAGCTCAACTTGGATCGTCGACGAGTAATCTGCAAACATGTCACACTGTTTGATTGTTAGCGACACGAAGTTGACATCATTGTCTGATGTGATTGACATCGCATTCGCTTCAATGTTACGTGACATCGTTTGGTCAGAAAGGTCGATATAACTGATGAAGATGCTGTCTGGGCTGTTGATTTTGAGCCCACAAGCTCCTGTTTCCGAATAATACCCTCCTGCCAGTGTGATGTACGATAACCTGACAATCGTCTCGGCTTCATGGACAAAAAGAAGTGCGCCTGACGACACTTGATACTTGGTGAATGTGAGAGCAGTAACATAAACACTGGAACAGGAGAAATTGAACAGGCCGCTTGGAGAGTACGGCGAGAAGATCACGTCGCTAATTGAAGAAGAGAGTATGCTGACGTCACCGCCGCGCACATCAAGAAGTGGGTGGTTGTATGTGATGGAATCCTTCAGGACACAGTTCATGAAGTAGACAAAAGTGTTTTTGGAAGAGATGAGTGGATTGCTGGTTGTCAGGAGTTGGTTTGGAGTGGAGGTGACTCTGCACTGATCGAGAAAAACGGTATCGCCCGTGAACACCAACATCGGAGACCTCTGAGTTTGGAAGACCATAAATGTGATTTGGTGAAAAGTTCCGCCGGATCGGAGTTCGATTGACACGTCTCTGTCACTGGCGAAGATCAGTGTCGCGAGATTAGAGTCACTTTTGAGAGTGAAGAGACAGGCAACAACATAGCGACGAGTGAGCGTGTCTGACGAACGATAGAGTGTGGCTGTTCGGCGAATTTCGAGTTGTTCGGAGGACATGCAGAGGAGAAGATAATCCAGTGTTCGACAGGCGATGGACTCTGATTGAAGACAGTTCGTTGAATCGACCCCGCCTTCAGAGATTTTGAAGTCAAGTTTGACAGATGTAATGAGAGGGAGAATCGACATTGAGACAGAGCCTTTCTTTGCGACGATCAGAGTTGGAGAGATCATTTCGTGAATGGCAATCTCAACCTGCGATTTGATGTATGCGAATGATGTCACTGACAGACATACCAATGCATTGGTTTCAATGTCACCGAAAGCAGCATTCACGACAGTGAGAACGGCATCCTTGCTGAGAATAATGTGAAGAATCCCTGTCTGTGAATCCCCACAGCGACAGCTATGAATGATCGAGTTATTCACTGTGCAACTTGATTTCGGTGGAAGGATGACCTCGAGAAGAGACGAAGCATTCGTGGAACATTTGTGGAGGATGGCCCGCTCCATGTGAACATCCTTCTCGGGA
The DNA here is from genome assembly GCA_033064195.1 of Blattamonas nauphoetae. NCBI lineage: Eukaryota > Preaxostyla > Oxymonadida > Blattamonas > Blattamonas nauphoetae. Next base: position 77,416 of record JARBJD010000021.1, read on the forward strand.
ACCATTTGAACGTTGAAGATGTGTCCATCGTCGTTGTAGTTTTCGACTGTGAGGTCGAACAGAGCAAATTTGGTGGAATTTGTTAAATGGACAAGTGGGCGAGTGATTTGCGAGTGGTGTGGGAAGAAGTAGTATCGGCAGTGCGAGAGTTGGAGAGACGTTTCGTAGCCGTTCATTGTGATCAGACTGTTCTGATCCTGTCGGAGATCGCACTGGAAATCGCAGGAGGAAAGGATCCCGTCAGACTGGATGAACAAAAAGAGAGGATGAAGGAGGGTGGGTGGGGTGTTGACGAACTTGCAATCCTCGACTGTCAATTTGGAGCGAGCAACGACAATGAGTGACCCTTCCAATTGCGGAGAGGGAGAGAGGATGATGCTGGGGTCTGAGCTGTTCATCGTGACAGTTCTGTTGGAGATGAGTGTTGGGTCGAGAGAGAAGTGTGTCAAAATGGTGACAGTGAATGCGGCGAAACAGCTGCTTTGGCCGAATGCGAAAGGAAGGGTTTGACAAGGAGTTTCGATCGAACCACACGAAATGGTGTGAACACCAAACGACGAGCAGTATGAGGTATCGCGAGAGGTGTGGTGCATCAGTTCTCGCGCTGTTGGCTCGTGAAGGACGAGAGGCGACGAAGTGGACGATGTGAGTCGAGTGGAAGAAAAGCGAGAGAGTAGATGGAGATCCGTGTCGATGATAATGAATGGCACTTCAATCATCCCATGATGGACGATCATGCCGTCAGAAATGCTCATTTCACACATGACAGGAACCCCATCCAGGGAATGGATGGAGAGGAACGTGGACGGGAGCCTGAATTCCACTTGATCCAGAATGATTACAACAGATGTTGTATAGCACAAAACAAGAGGATCTGCTGAGTCCACTTCAGTGAACATGATATTTCGCATAGTAAGATGGCAACCACCATCGAAGATGATGAGGTGTCCATCGAACTGAACACAGTCAAAAATGAGATCTAAGAGGTTTATGGTCGATGTATTGGATGACACGTCGAAGGTGGCATATAACAGAAAGTGTTTGTTCCGAAATTTGACATTTTCCATCACAAGGAGGTCGAATGAGCCAGTGGTGAACGGTCGTTCGAATACAGACAGGAATTCCGTCCCACTGAAGGCAACAGCTGTGGCATTGGTACAAGTAATCACTGGCAGGGAAGATGCACCGAAATGTTCAGCCTTATGGAACGATGTTCTCTTGAAGAAGAGCTTCGCGTCATGGAGGCAAATGAAGGCGGTTTCGATTCCACAATACATGCGGATGTTGAGGACGGTAACTGTAGAGTTCATGATTGACATGAGGAAGGAATCAGTTTGATAGATCGAAGTTAGAGGCATCGCTGGTTTGACTTCAAGAGTAATGTCTACACAAGAAAAACAGGGTTTGAAAATAAAGAAAATGGGTAGAAGATACTGATTACGTGGGACGCCTTCATGTAATAATCACCCAGATTCACAAAAAACACGATGGGACGAGTCGGTGTTTTCTGTTCGAAACTCGCAATCGCAGATGCAAACTGAGCACAGACGGAAAGGAATGTGCACGTCGGTGCGTATTCCGCGTTGGGGAAGAAGGTGAATGAGTGGTAACTGTCGATAAGCACAGATGAGAAATCGATTTCTGCGAAGTCGGTCGATTTGACCGATATGAACTGGAAATCCTCTGCTTGCGTCCTTGATTCGAAATGAAATGTCCTCTTCTTTGAGGAGAACGCCGGTTCAACACCAGACAGCATGATATCGTGTGTGTCGCAACGAGGCTGATTGATTGAGAACAAACAATATGACTCGTCAACAAAAACTCCTTCACCCCAGAAGAAATGGCATGACTGTACCGTACTAGCCATACATCTGGCAAATTCGAACGAAATCAATCCAGCATCAACGGCTGTGAAAGAGGATCCGATCGCAGCATCACAGTTCACACAAGCTGAGAATGAGATAATCGCATAACTGGTTTCCAGAAACAGAAAACCACCGGTATCTTTTGCAGAACATGAAAATCCGTCTGAATCCGTGATTAGGATCGTTGAGACGAGAGACAATCGAACGTGTCGGGCTTCAAAGGCTCCTCCAGAAATAGTCGCTGTATTGTGAGAGAATCTTGATCGTGACACAATAAAGTCGGTGTCGACGTTGTAAAAGCTTCCGCCTCGCATGGCTTCTGAATCTTTGAATTGTGAATTATCAACTATCATTGTCGAATTCTGGCAGTAGACCATACCTCCATACTGAGTTGATGAACAGTTTCGAAACACTGAACGGTCGAGGAGGACATTGACATCAATACAGACAAGTGCTCCGCCATTCGAACTTGACGAACAGTTCTCGAACAGACAAGAGACAAATTCGGTACTTTCCCGAACAGTTTGGCGTTCGGAAAAAGAAACGTTCTCAATTCGTGCGACATTCCACGAAAAAGTGCAGTTTTTGGAAGAGAACTTCATGTCTGGCGAAAGAATTGGATAGATTCCGTTTGTCAAGAGATTGTGTGTATGATGTGTGGAAACGTGTCGGAGAATGTAATTCGCTCCAGTCTTCCGTGGGTGACTGGGGCCAATTGTGAGATGTGTCAAATTCGACAGAAATACGTGTTGTGTTTTGATTGTGAGTGATGTGCCTGGATGAAAAAGGTATGGAGAATGCGAAAGATTTGAGAGAGCAAAGTCGACAAAGGAGAGTGTCGATAAAGCGGAATTGTTGGAGTAGATTGGCGGTAAGGTCTCGTGCATCGACGTGTAATTTGTCGAGAGCAGCAGTGATGTAGCTTCAGAAGCGTGCAAAATCGGAGACAATCCGGAAGAGAAAAGGGTACTCGAAACAATGTGAATGGAAGAACGATGCGTGAGGGTGGCGAGAGTTGAGTTTATGAAGATGTGAAAAGTTGACAGTGTGATAGAATGGTTCGAGAGATGAAAGACAGATGATGATGACATAATCGACAATACAGTTGATGATTTGCCGATTAAAGTGTGGTAAGAATGTTGACAATGAATAGGTGAACGAGTAGAGAAGACGATGTCATTCGGACAATAAGCATGAACCGAATCGTTGGAAAATAATGAAGTTGAGAGTATGGAATGGGATGCGGAATATGGATCGATGGATGCTCGTGAGAGAGCGAGGCAGGCAAGGAGGAGATTACAGAACATAAAACATTTCGAAATATGGTTATTGTGAGATGATGATTTGTGTCATGCGAGATGAGTGAAGTGGAGATGATATGATTGAGCGATGTGTATGAGGTGCATGATTTGAGAGATGATGCTGTGATGTGATGAACTGTCCATTCCCCGAGTGATGTGTCTGGAAAAAAAGAGGTGAAGCCACGCGACGTGTGATAATGGTCTGCAAACACAGAAAATGATGAAGAAATTGACGTGTGACCTTTCAGTCATATAATTACAATCAAGACGTGAGATGACTAATAGGAGAGAGTGACGGAGTCGATGAGCAGGCGATCAAGATGTTGGGATGCTTCTGGACTCGTGAGTGTGACGTGAATTGGTTCAACTTGACTGGCAGAACGGAGGGAGAATGAAGAGATGACGTGAACGAATGATGATTGGCATGACGTGTCTTCCCTCCGACCTGTCTCCTTCTCAGCGGCTTGAACCAGAACGGAACGGAATGAAGAACGAGGCTTTCATTGGACCCTGTGGTGAGTCAGCAATGTCACCGCGTGAATGAAAAGTGTTGTGAGTGATGTGACTAGATAGATTGCGAATGTCGAATTGTAGGTGTTGTGCAATGATGTCTTGGAGTGTTTCGTCGTATTGTTTTGCTTTAGTGAGATGAACGACACGGATCCGACATCACTTTGAATAGTGTGGCTGCTTAGACGGATGACGGAATCGACAGAATCTAAGGAATGAAGAGGTGAGGTGAGTGACGTGTGTGTGACATGATAATGTTGATCCAGTGTTGGTTTTGGTGAAGATTGACAGAAGGATCAAAAGTAGATGAGCTGATTATCACTTTCGTCAGCAGAGAACGACACAGACTCCAACCGAGATTCAATTGAGTCAAGATTCGGACGACAAGAAGGTTCAACAGACAGACATTCGATGATCAGTTGGCTGAGGTCAGGATCATGGACAAGTTCCAACTTTGGAAGAAAGCCTGTTTTCAACTGTCTGAACGCGTTTAGAGCATCGATCTCCCCGTGTGGAACAATCCCCGTCTCAATCTCGAACAGGATCAGTCCGAGACTGAACACAGCTGCCTTCGAATGATCAATCGTGTTGCTGGGCTCGCCGTCCTTAGCAGCTGCTTCCGGAGCCCTCCATCGAAGCAGCTCGAATCCTTCCCCCGATTTTGATTGAGTGGAGTGGTTTGACTGCGATGGAGTCGGATTTGGCGCTGAAATGGTGGGCATTCCAGTGATGAGTGGGATTTTGGTCGTGCCAGCTTTGTCGCCCAGATCGATAGTCACGTTTCCGTTACTGTCGAACATGACGAAGTGCGAGGAGAGGTGTGTGAAGATTGGGTGTTCTCCATTCGTCGTGTGAAGTTTTGAGAGCGCGCGGATGATTTGCTGAGCGACAGACATTTTATTAATCGGAACCTTCGTTGCTGAATGGAGTCTACTGTACAGAGTGTCCTTTCGATTGACAGGGATGAGAGGAGCTCCTCCCTCCCCCTTCAGTCCCTCTGCCATCGACGCTGCCAGGAGAGAATCATCATGAGTAGCTTGGCCTTGTTTCGAGGGATTCATGGACACGCCGATTGTATTAGAGATGTCGGGGAGATCATCAGACTTGTTGACTCGATCGAACGATCCTTCAGAATTGGCGCCTGCGACGATCGAAGACGAGTGGGGGTCGAGATCGAAAGAGTCTCTGACTTCGATCTTGTCCAGTGGGATGATATCCAACTCTTCCTTGTTGTGGAGGAGAGAGTCTTTCTGTTTCCTCTTTTGGCGGTATCGACGGATGAGGACGATCAGGATGAGAAGGAAGAGCAGACCGGCAACTGTGGCTGCGATGACAGGAATCAGCCATTTCATCGCTTGTTTGGCAAGGGCCTTTCGTTCATCTGATAAGCTGACTTTGATAACGATGGGCTTAGTTCTTTGTTCGTTCGCGTAGAGGAGACAACCTTCCCAAGCGTGTGTCGAGTTGAGAGCCTGTTGAAGATTGGACAGAGTGAGTGCGAGAGATAGAGACGTTTCGTTCATATTGGGGAAGGCGGTTGGGGTGAGTTCGAGTAAGAAGGGTGTCGAAGTTGGAGTGCTTTTGGTTGGTTTTTCTGAGATCTCGAGGAAGAGTCCACAAGGAATGAACAACTCTCCAACCAGCTGGATCGAGAACGTTTTATTCTTCTCAGCGATGGATTTGGATTTGGTGGTATCGAGTGAAGGGACGAAGAGAGGAGCGTCAACCACCTTCATTGCTTTGGTGACGGTGCATTCATCACTGGAGATCCAAAGTGAGTTGGCTTCTTCGTTCATCTCACTTTGGGTCTCGATCTCGATTTCTCCCGTCAAACATCGGATATTTCGACGAGATGAGGAGAAGGATGTCGAAAGAGATTGTTGAGAGACGAATGATGTGTTGAAGAACGAGATATTGCTGGCATCGGTATAAATTGCTCCCTGCGAAAGGTGAGAGAACACAGACGAATAGAACGTTGTTCGTGTGTTGTTGATCATCACCAATCCCGTTTCCCAAGAACAGAGTTGTGAATAATCGTCGTTAGATGAGGTGGGTGTTGAAGTGGGTGATTCTCTTTGAAAAATCGCAAAACACTACAGTCCGTCAGACTGTTTCGTAATTTGTAACTCGTCACCAGGGTGTTCCATTTTGCGGGCGATATTCGAAAATAGAGTTCAAAAATTGAAAAATGTATTGTTTAATTAAGTTCAGGTCATCATTGGGAGAGGCAGACTAAATGGTCAGCCGAAAGCGAGAACGAGTCTTCTGACTGTTACCCATCATAAATCCAAATCATTAGTTCATTTTTCTCAAATCTCTTTGTGGCGCGTGTAAAATGAACTGGGAGCGTGAAGAGATTGATTTACTTGTTTCTTCCACGTATTCATCTTCATACCCATCCACTCTCGGTTGTGGCGATTCGTCACTTTATTGTCTCATTTACATCGTTCTCACTTTCAATAGTCTGCTATTCCCTCTTTCACTTTTCATTTTATCTTTTGTTCTATTTACAACCGTATCACCGTTCAATTGTCACCTGTTTTGAGTTCTCCCGATTGGATCAAGAATCATCAGCCGTCAATGCAGCCACAATCCATGTCAACAAGAGTATCATCACAAGAATATCCACGTTATCCTATTGGAGATCATTTTGTACCTCACAAGAAGTGCATTGGCTCCTCAATCATCACCCAACTCTCATCGTTCCTCGACATTGATCAAGGATGATATCATTCATCAGAACAAGAATTTGTCAGCTTCATTGTATCATTGTCAACATTTGTTTATGATCAGAAGAATTCTCTCGTCTAATATTGCAGATTTAGTTCACACAATTCCGAACGACCACAATTCGCGACTTCAGCAGAACAGTCAATCATCACGATCTCCTTTGTTCTTCGTTCCCATAGTTATCGAAGATACTGAACGTATCGAAGTTGAAATATCGTCCTGGGACTTCCTCTCCTCTGCCTCCGACCCCCTCCTGTCCTTCCCTAGATTCAACGTCTTCCGCGCCAAATTCCCCAAAATCACTTCAAGCGAACTTTTCGCGTCATGCAAGTCGGAGATAGCTATTGAGACGAAGACACGACAGTTACGGAGACAAAGAATCGAGAAAGGGGGAGGGAGCAAGCTGTTGAACATCGCTCAACTGTCAACAGGCCAACCAAAGTTGAAGAGGAATCGTTCTTGAACGATGATCAAGCTGCTGACTTCGACAGAGAACAATGAACATTCCAGTTGGTCTGTAGACGAGAATGATGGATCGTCGCCTCACTCGTCTCGTTGAATGTGCATGTCCACTCGTGAATCTTCCTTTCATATGCTCACACACCTCCTTTTTATGTATCGAGTGGAATAGGCGATGCAGACAAGTCGATCGTCTTCAAGGAAAGATCAAATCATTCCTCATCGAACCCCTCTCTCCCACACTGACCACCACAATCGGCGATGAGGGCGTTCTGCAGCTGCCTTTGTATGGATACAGGGTTGAGAGCTTGGAGGATGTCTTCCTGAATGCAGAAATACACATTCGTAGAAGAGACGAACAACGGTTTCCATTCTTCACTGAATAAACTGCGCTAGATGCGACAATGCCAATGTAATTCTGATTTGGAATGCTTCTGAACGAGAATGTGAGGCGAGCGACCACTCTGCCGAACGAGAACGAGAGGAGAGTGTGATTGGATCCTCCTGTGTGAATGAAGACAGAGCCAGAAATCATCCATCTTGTCAAATAGTATATTTCAATCGCAGCTGCGCCAATTCTTCGTGTTCCTTAATTCACCGTCCTTCTCAACACATCCGGGAAGTGCACAGCCTGCTCAATCAAATCCAGTGCGGCCTGACTACGTGACGACAAACTTGATTGATCGTCTCCAAGTCCCGTTGGACTGTTCTCTCCTCACGAGGCAATCACTCCTTTCAGTCCAGCAACCACCGACTCCAACTCTCTCAACAACTCAACCACTTCTCCCTCTGATCGCTCTTCCCTCACCCATCCACACACTCTCCACGACTCCACCATTCAGCACACACTCAATATCCCCCTCACTCATCCACGCATCACACATCACACTGGACACACAAAGAAAGTGAGAAGGGCGAGAAACACACCAAACTGCTTGTGTCGCAGCCGTGGCAAGCGTCTTGTTTGAATTCTACACAAACAAGAAACGGGAGAGGAGGAGAAGGATGAGAGAGAGGAGCAGACATGTGCGACGGTGTTGAGTGGCTTGAGAACGTCATTCGTCTTCATCCGATCCGAATCGGACACACAACTCAGAATCAGAGCAACAACCCTCGACGCCATGCTCTGCTCCACAGACACAATCAAACGGACAACAGAAAGATCAGGGTGAAGAAATGAGAGCAAAGATGGAGAGAAGGAGAAGACAACCACATAACCTATCTCAATCTCGTCGAAGAACAGCACATCACTCGAATCGTCTCGCTTCATCGGAATGACTCGGCCGTTCCCTCCTCAACACGGAGGATCTTGGCGAGTGGGGGACTGGACTGAACTTGTAAGACTGACTGCCTCAGAGTGTCTTGCGAGCAACACGTTCTTCGTCGATTTGGACGAAGGGCGATGCTTGTGGACGACTTGAATGCGACAATTCTCGACAACACGCCCAACCATGCAGTGTTCCGATGAGCACACCGAAACATGAACGATGTGTGGGGGAGAATGCGGCGAATGTGTGTCTTCTTGCAAGTGTGTGAGTGGAGAGAAGGGACTCGCACTGACACTGAAAGGAGAGCTTCTTGTTCAGTGTGGGTTGTGAGTGGAAGAATGTGGTCATTCGATCGAAATCATCAAAAGACAGAAGGAGAGTCGTAGGAATTCCTTGTATACACTGAGAATGGCACAGAATGGACCGAGGAAAGCATGAAAACGCCTCTCTCGTTCTCTCGGTACCCGTTGGTCACATCTCACGAGTTGCGATTTAAACGGTGTCATACTGTTCTGACATCGACGATGAGGAGGTGGTGGAGAAAAGCAAACAAGTTTTTGTGCTCATGAGGCCATATCTTAGTCTTTATACTCATTTTTTCCTGGATTATCCTTCGATTGTCAATATAATTCTCAAAAAACTGAATTTTGATGTGTGTTCAGAAAAATGGGTAATGTGATCGAGATCTACAAAAGTATGGGTACATTTGGAACACCCTGCTCGTCACATCAAACGTGCCACTGTAGAATTCTTTGTTTTCTCGAAAATGAAAAAAGTATCAAACCTCCGTCTGAGTCGTGTGTTGGTATTCGATGTTCTTTCAAAAAAATCATTTAGAATTCCAAAAAACATTTCATACATCATTGTTTTGCGCACTCATCACCTGTCTTTGTCATCGTGTTCTGAGAGAATGAGGAGAGTACTCAATTGGAAAAAATGAGACAATATTGGACGATACCATGACAACGTATTGTTGACCTATTGTGAGGTGCGCATTCAATGGTCTCTTGCAATCAGCTTTCGAAAAACGACGAATCAGTCGAGGAGGAGAAAAATGGTCTACTTTCGTGGAATCTGAAACTTAAGTGTTAGACACGATAAAAGAGGACAAAATGAGAGATATATCACGAAATCAAATTTAAATTGTTGATAGAGAGTCTGAAACAGCACATCGTTTGACGATCCAATCAACACATTCATACAAATTTGTAAGGCTCAAATTCCGGCATGGGTCCAGTGTGTCTGGCGAAGTCCATTGTATCTGGTGGTGGTCCGATATGTCTGGCGGTGGTCCAGTGTGTCTGGTGGTGAGATACCTCCAAAAGTCGAGCATCTGAGGGTTGGAACATACACAATCGATTGATTACATTCTTGGCATCTATTTTCCCAACTGTTGCTACAGGCGGAGCAGTCAATGGAGGATCTGCCCTTCAAGAATGTGAGGCTCCGATTCGAAATCCTTAATAACTATCACTTCATTGGACTTGTAGGTTCACTATATTTCGATTATTGTCTGTTTTGAACATTATTATGTGATAAACATATGATTTTTCAAAATCACCATCCATAAAGTCAAAACCTGGGGTTTTTTCAGATCAACATTGACAGGACGAATTTCATCATTCCATGACTTTTATGTGGTTCTGTCCCTTCGACACCCTCTCTATGAATCTCATCACTACCATATATGAAAACTATATTGTGATACATTCCAGATTTCTTCAGAAATCTACCGCCAGACACATTGAACCCGTTGAGCCAGACTCTTTTCAAAACCACCAGACACAATGGACCCATGCCCAAATTCCAAGGGACTACTCTGCTTGTAGGCTTTTCTGTGTGACTTTCTCAGCTTGAGACAAATTTGTTGGTGTTATCTCATCCATTAGTCAGAACGGGATTTGAGTCACAATTCTTTGTCAAATCCTGTGTGGCTACGCGGATGATGTCGTTTATGATCCAGATAATAGATTTTGTTTGAGACTTTGAACAATTTTCTAATTCGACACTTAATGTGAAAGGATACATTCCGAGATTGAGACAAGGAGTGAAATCGAAATTGGTGGATTTCGGACATATTCATCACACTGTAACAAACAATCATTGAAGAACTCAAAATTCGGATGATCAGCATTGAATCGAGTCTCAGGAAATCAGATGAGTGTGTTGATTGGATCGACTCACGATGTGCTGTTTCAGACTCTCTATCAACAATTTAAATTTGATTTCGTGATATATCTCTCATTTTGTCCTCTTTTATCGTGTCTAACACTTAAGTTTCAGATTCCACGAAAGTAGACCATTTTTCTCCTCCTCGACTGATTCGTCGTTTTTCGAAAGCTGATTGCAAGAGACCATTGAATGCGCACCTCACAATAGGTCAACAATACGTTGTCATGGTATCGTCCAATATTGTCTCATTTTTTCCAATTGAGTACTCTCCTCATTCTCTCAGAACACGATGACAAAGACAGGTGATGAGTGCGCAAAACAATGATGTATGAAATGTTTTTTGGAATTCTAAATGATTTTTTTGAAAGAACATCGAATACCAACACACGACTCAGACGGAGGTTTGATACTTTTTTCATTTTCGAGAAAACAAAGAATTCTACAGTGGCACGTTTGATGTGACGAGTTACAAATTACGAAACAGTCTGACGGACTGTAATGTGCGTCACCAAAAATGATTTTTTGCGGAATTACCATTCGTCTGTTCAGTCGACTGAAAATGAGTGAATTACCGGATTTCAAGGAAGATCGCGTTCGATATCTCCTTTTTTTGTTCAGGACTCTTCTGCACATTTTTTGTAACAAAACAGGTCCAAAGACAAACTACCGATAATTTTCAACAGAAAAAACCAATTCTGTGTGAGAGCACTGGTATAAACTCCTCCATTGAAGAAAAAGACACGAAAAGTGCGGATTGACATATTCAATATTCTCGATATATTAGGTCCGTAACATTTGTTGAACGTGTCTAACAGAGACTCTCTGAGGGAAATACTGAAGGACCATGGTGTTTGAGGCGAGGTAGTACAGATTGATGACGATTGAAAAAAGAGCATTCATTTTTGGGTCTACAAGACCAGAAATGCATGAATAAAGACATACCAGCGAGCGAAAACTATCGATAACATCCGATTGAACGATTTATGTGAGAGTTATCTCGTTGTGCTCATTGTTCCGGCGCACCACAAAAAAATCCCGAGTATCTGAACGTGAGAAAGAAAGAAACGGTACAAACCATGTTGTGAGTGTGTAATCCACAGTTTGATGTCGGTTTCATCATTGATATATATATCGAACAGAAGTCTGATGGGTGATTAGTCGCCTGAGCATCGGATCTGCGATAAAGTTCGCCAACATGAAGAAAAGACGAAATTCACACCTTGAACATGGAGAGAGCACCTGTGACGGTGAGTAGAGGGTATTTGTCGATGAATATCAACGTACAGGCGCTGGAGTGACGGATGCGATTTTTGAAAAAGAATCACCCAAGTCATGTCGAAAGTGCACGAATGGAATGACATGATCGTTCCATCCTTCGCGTCGATGAGAGGGGCAGTCGATGATCCCGAGAAGGTTAGTGAAGTGAACGAACACTTTTCGAATGATGAGAGTTGGAACGCTGTGGAGTCGAGAGAGAGTCCCGTCAATGAGGCCTCCTTGATTTCGAATGTTCCCGCATTTGTCAATTGGATACCCAATACTATTGTTCATCAACCCCCAACATTCTTAAACCCACAACATTTTGAGAATGTGTCAGTTTTGTTCTCTCATTTTCTGCCTTATGCCTTCTCATTTCATTTTGTTCTTTCTCTCATCCCTTCTTTTCACAATATTAATCAGGTTTGAGTCAAAAAACAGAAGAAAACTAAAAAGTCTTCCCTGAACGAAGTGATCTTCCCATTTTGTCATTTGTCTGCATCCTCCTGAGTAGTCCCTTGTATGACTTCCGTTTTGGTTTTGTTGCATTCATTTTTGGTTTTTGAGCTGGGAGAGCCTGTTTTTTTTCCTTCTCTTTCTTTCTTCTCAAGGTTTTTGGCGTGCATTTTCGGATTCCCAACTTCACGTTTGGAATTTTCTTCCTTTCACGCTTGGTCGCTCTTTCTTTGATCTCGTTTTCTTTTTTTTTCTTCTCAGAAATGTACTCCTGTGTCGTCAAGAGGATTCCAGATTTCACTACTGGCTTAACCGATGCAAATGATGCATTTGCAAACTTCTGAATTGTTGACTGAGATTGGTTTTCGGTAGGCATGGGCACCAGTCACCGGACTCAAACTTTTCGGACTGACTCGATTTGGCCCTTTTTTTGTGGTTCTTTGAGAGGAATCGTGATTTAGTCGTTGTTGGTGTATTCATTGTGATTATAATGTCGGAATGACATCAATATTAATGGCAAATGCTTATCTAATCATTGGATCGGAGCGTGAGTTGATCAGTCCATAATCACTACTTGTGACGATGGAAAAAAGAAATCAGTGACGCTCTGTGACCTTAAATGCTCGCCGACAAAAGAAAACATCATTAAAACCGATTTTGAAAAAAAGTGATGAGAAACGAACAGCAGACATTGCGAAAGAAGCCGAACAAAGAACGAAGCCGTGAAGTGCTGCCGTGTCGGCGGGTACAGATGAATCACACACGCCAGCAGATGACACAACAGAGAGCACATTGACAGCGAATTCATCTCCTGCTTCAGCTTCTCGCTCTGCCCCTCTTCTTCAATTTTGAACGGCAGGAGAGGAGACGAATAGATATCCGAATAGATCGATGAAAACGATTGAAGACAAGTTTCTTCGTCCACAAACTCGCCTATCACCAACATCTCGTGGAGAGATTTCAGTGTGTCGACATTAGTATGAAGACGCGAGATCAGCGACTGAACAAACTTCGTCGGATTGGCGACAGAATAGAGGAGAAACAGAGTAGACGACGCATCGTCGAACGGATGAATACGATTGCCCTCTTCTTGCTCCTCTTTCTGCCCGCCAGAACCGACACACGCTTCGCTGGAAGCGCTGACGGTCTCTTCGTCTCATCCCTCCTCTTCTTGCTGTTCTTCGACGTGTTCGTCGACAGACACAGTGCGGGTTGGTAGTCGATGAAGAGGTGGTCGGCGTCGATGTCGTCCACCTTCACAAACAGCAGGTTGTGCAGAGCTGATGGCAGGAACGACGAAGGAAGTCCTTTCGGTGCGGATGTCGCTGGGATCGTCAGCTGGTGAAGTCCACGCAGTGTTGCCAGTGCTGTTGGCGTTGACACGAGGCGGGAGAAACGACTGGTCCGTGGATTGTCGTCGTTCATCGTGTCGCTCGACACTTCCACCAATCTCGTCTCTTCAGTCACTGTTTCTTCTTCCTCCGCATTCTCGTTCTTCTCCTCCTCTCCCTTCCCTCCCAGTGTTCCCGAATGAAGTGCCGTCATTTTCTGTCCCTACTCCGCCGTCACATTCGTCGCAATCACAACCAACTTCGCCGTCACCATCGCGAACAACATCCGAGTCAGTGGCGATGGATAGAAGAACTGGCGTGTCTTCACTGTCGAACGTGAAGGAAGTGCGACCAGACGGTGTGGATTCTCGAACGACACGGCGGCACTCGTTGACACACCGGACGGCGTGATCATCGTCGTGATCACTGAAAACGAGTATGCTGCCTGGAATGGCGTTGTCTGTCGTGTTCTTCTCTCCGATAATGGAGAGGTCAGTGGGCTTTGCAGCGGCGGAGTAGGTTTGGATGAATGGCGCGTCTTCTTGGTAGATTTGTTGCGACCGGCTTGCTCTTCGTCTCGTCGTTGTTCTGTCCAGCTCTAGAACGCTTGTTTTGCTTCGTTCTCCACCTCTTATCGATTCGTCTCTCCCAAGATCAGCAGATATGGCGAATGTTGGATCGTACCGTTCGATCAGTCCTGAAAGTTCACCATGTTTCCTGAGTTCTTCAAAGAAGTGTCAATCTACACCGTGATCTGGTCCACAAGGTTCTGCACATCGCTCAAATCTCACCCACTCCCTTTCAGTGAGATAGAGGGTTGTTTAGTGCGGAAAGGGATGGTTGCGTCGAGTTTGTTCGCTGACATTGACATCTTCGGTTCATGTGGCATGAAAATGGCGCTTTGAGAAGAGGAACTGCATTTGAATGTGAGAGGTTGTGTGACTGTGTCTGGACGTTGGGAGGGGATGCTTGAGGCGCGCCTTCCTGTCGGACTGGCAGATACGGATTGGTCAGTCCCTCTCTCGACTTCACCAGCGGTTCTAAGAAGTTCCGAGTTTGGGGTTCTTGGAATCGGAGATTAAACCGTCGTTTAAGTTCTTGCACTCCGAAACTCGCCACAGCGGTGTGCAGAACGATCGAATTCGCTCCTCTCACGGGCTTTCTGCTCCATGTCTGTTCGGACCCTTGGTCTGATCGGAACACCACCCAAAATCGTATCTGCTTTCCCTCATGTGTTCGAGATCGGTGCTTTCGTTGTGTTGTTGTGGAATTGTGGGAGGAAGTGGATTGAGGACGATGTAGAGGACGACATGTGAATATTGAAGAAGTAATGCGACGATAAAGAGGATCTTGATATCTGTAACAGAAAAAACAGCGAAAGAAGTTGATACGGTTGCGCCAAAGTTGTGATGGCAACAACTTGGTAAGTGGTTTCTGCGGAGTTGATGGTGGTTGCGTATATTGGATAGGATTCAATAGCAGAAATGCTGGAGGGAATCACGTTGGATTATTGTTGAAGAAACGGTGTTTGGCGGACATCAGAAGTTGGATTGTCGCTGCCGATGGTTGGCGAGGTTTTAGGCATCAGAGAGATAAGGCAGGTACATATACATCCGATTTAGTTGGGCTGGATAAGCCGGAGAGGGGAGTGAACATGGCGCGAGAAGCGACTCAGGAATCGATTTGAGAAGATCAGAAACAAATGATTGGCGAGTCAACAGGAAGCAGATATCACGATAATAATCGAGCAAGTGCACTTCGGATGACTGTCGTGGTTCTGGAATGGGCGAGAAGGCCTCGACATAGAACAGCGGGAGGATCCCACTGAAAGACGCCATTTTCTTCAGTTTTTGCATATTCTGAGGTGTTTGGAAAGAAGAAGATGACGTAAAAAAAGACAGAAAAGCAAAGGTGAACCACAAAAGTAGAAAGATTTCACAAAATACCATTTCTTGTTGGGATATGAGGAACGATGCCAGCCACTGTCAAAATTGAGTGAGATACGTTTACTGGACAAAAAATTATGACAATATACAAATAAATATACATAGTTGAGTAGACTTGAAATGGTTGAGGACACAATACTGTCAATAGTCACAAGTGAGACGGTGCTCTGTGTGGCTGGTCCAGAATAGAGATTGGAGATGTTCTGAGAATCAAACATGACTAAAGCAGATCAAGATTGCAAACAGATGTGCCAAACGACGGTTTTGTCCTTATTTTCTTCATCCATCATCTGCGGGGGAGAGTTGCTCCTGAAGGTCAAAATCAGAATCCTTTTGTCAAATAGAGTGGAAATGAAGGGAAAATCAAAATTTAAACCTCAGTAATTCACGCGCTGAGTTACAGGTGAAAAGAAGATCGGTCAGTCCAGTCAGTCTGGTGACTATTTGCGTGATTGCATGGGCGGATCAGTGACTCAAAGTGACTCATCACAAAAGTATGGGATGAGGTGCAAGTTTGTGCGTGATCACAACTGATTTATCTGAAAATGTGTTGATTTCTCAAAAATAGTGTGAAATGTGAAAGAAACACTAAGAAAAGCGATTGAAAGAGGATGGAGATTGTGAACGTGTTTTTGTGAGGAATAAACCAGGATATTGAGGTGATTATCAGTACTGCTGCAATGTTCGATTGGAATAGGTGCCTTTTGGGTCTGGATTCCATGTTTTGGACTTATGGGGGTGAGTCACTGACTCGATTTTTTTTTGTGACTGGACTCGGTCATTCTTGACTGTCTGTTGCCCATGCCTAGTTTTCAGAATCATTTTCTTGCTTTGGAAGTCTGTCGAGAAGTGGTCTCGAATCTAGTGGCTGAATTCCACACCTTCTAAATGCTGCTTCGATGACTGTTCGTCTGAATGCGGTTTGAATTGCATTTGGAAGCGCTCTCGTAATTGCCTGACGATGCCCAACTTGTGTGAATGGGTGTGGAATAGAGTAAGACGATGAGTAGCTTCTTTTGAGATTCTGAAAAATTCGATCGTCGAGTGGCTGAGTGAGGTTGGTGGTATTGGGTGGCAACGTGAGGATGTGGATTTGATTTTGGAGAGCTAGTTGAGAGACGGAAGATGAGAGATGTGACGAACAATTGTCCATAATGAACAATGCCCACTGACCGGTTTGATTTGCCTTCTTTCTCTTCTTAATGATTGCTGGTTGGATCCAAGTTGTCCACAATTGATGAAATAGATCTGAGTGGACACCACTGTCTCCCTGACAAAGCACCTTAATTCCAAACGTCTCCAACTCGATAAATTCAACCGGTATAGTTTTCATTGGATAAATTAGTCTTGGCTTGAAATATGATCCGTCAGCACACACGCATGCAACAAGAGTGAAGTTGGTCACTCTTGTATTTTTCCGAAGGAGGGGAGGAGGATCGTTGATGCGATGGATAATTGATTGTTGCGAATGTTTTACTTCGCTAAATCCAGTTTCATCACAGTTAAAAATCAGGTTTTTCTGGATTTTGTTTAATATGATGATGTCTGAAAGTTGTTTGTGCCATTCCATCATATTTGTTTCGTTTGCAGCAGCTGTTTTTGCGGAATCCATTCGTTTCGGAACAGAATAGTCAAGGTTGGGGTGATTGGAAACATGATTGTGTGTCCAGTTTGGTGCAATCTGTATCTGCCTCGTCACTTCGTTTGGAGACGAGGAAAGAACATCTTCAAGCTGTATGATTCCAATGAACGAAAGAAACGTGAGATACCTTGGAATGTGCTTCTTTAACAGTGATGCATTTACTCGCATCGACTTGTTTTTGCAGCCAAGATTCAAATAGTGCCAACTCGGCCTGAGGGATTGCAGAAGGTCGTCCATTCTTCTGGATTTGCTTCCCTGATCGAAACATGGTTCGAGCTCGTGAGATTGTATCTGATCTCAAATGAGTAATTTCTTGAATCACTCCCCGCTCGACTTTGGTTTTTTGTTCGAGAATGAGCAAGGCAAGAAGGGGATTCATCGTCTTATATGGTTGCTTTTGAAGTTTCAATCTGATTTCAATCAAATTTTGTTTCCACCTTGCGGAGTGATGAACAGGTTTTCTGTTTCGGGACAGATTTGATCTCTATGGGTGACATATTGAAGCAATCAAAACAGCAGACAACATACAGCACGTGTAGTGATTCCCATCGCAATTCTTGAAGCTTGGGGACGGAATTTTGGTTCGCAAAATAACGGGAAGATCACTTCGTTCAGGGAAGACTTTTTAGTTTTCTTCTGTTTTTTGACTCAAACCTGATTAATATTGTGAAAAGAAGGGATGAGAGAAAGAACAAAATGAAATGAGAAGGCATAAGGCAGAAAATGAGAGAACAAAACTGACACATTCTCAAAATGTTGTGGGTTTAAGAATGTTGGGGGTTGATGAACAATAGTATCTGACACTCCCACTGGTCCATTATGCTTCACAAGATAGAATTGAAGCGACACATTCAGATCCTCCACCCGATCCACACTCCACAGCCATTTGTCGGACATGCCAGGCTTGTCGTATGAGTTTTTGAAGCGGGGGTCTTTGTAGTCTATCCAGTCAGAGAGTGATTTCCCTTCGAGCCAGATGAATGAGGGAATCTGGGTGGATTCAGCGTTGGAAGATGATGTGAGAGAGTACGTTAGATTGGTGAAGCTGAAAGGTGGGATCTTTGAAGGATCCGAAATCGAGCTGAACGAAATGAAGAAGCCATCCCCATCGCCAGCCTGTGTCCAGACTGATGCAAGTTCAACTGAGTCGACATCAAGCTCCATTCCCTCTACCATCACACTCTTCAAAACTCCTCCATCTCCTTCCAATCGAACAATATCTGTAAACACACTCGATTTCAATGTCAGCGACGAACACGAGTGTTCAATCAGAGCACTTACCGACAGACTGAACGACTTGAAGGAACAGTTATCCACAGTCAGAGATGACAAGGCGTAGTCAACACTGATCAACGCATGGTCCAACAACTCCAATGACGACAACTGCACGAACGACAGTTTGGAGAGAGTTAACGAGCCAGATGACAGAGCAAACTTGCCTTCCATTCCAACTGAGACCGTCACACTCTTCGACACAGATGTGAGTGTGGAGGGTGAGTTCGCGGTTGTGATTCCTTCGTTCAGAACGAATGCAGAGTCAATGATTGTTGTATGGTCAGTGTTCGCTTTTGAGAGTGAGGATTGAACGAGTGAGCAAGGAAGCTGTCGAAGACCACACAGTGAGTGTGATTCTCCGTTTTCGTGTACATGAACTGCGCCTGACGATTCAGTGTGAGGATGCCAGAAGTACAGCAGTGAGCTCGACTCACCGATCGTCGATGTGCTCCCAAACCACTTTTCCTTTTCTACTTTCGAGACAAGGCCAGTCGAGGGGAGTGTTGGTTTGATTCCATCCAGACTCCCTCCACTCAGGAAAGACTGAAGTGAGGGATGAACAAGAAACAGATTCTGGCCCTTCCCTTTCGACGAACAACCTGTGAATGTGAGCGTGGCGGAAATCTCGAACGATCCTCCATTCACTTCGACGAACAGCACTCCTCCATTCCCTGCTGATGAACACGACGAGAACGACGACTCGGAGAGGGAGAGAGTGTTCCCAGTGTTCAGTGTGGACGAGAACACAGAACCCTTCCCACTCGTTTTCAGATTCGCAAATGTGCATCCAGCGATGGTGATTGATCCCATGTTGACAATCGAAAGGAGAGAGTTCGATCGTTCGGTTCCCTTTCCATCAAAAGTGAGTGTTGAGAGAGTCAGAGTGTTCGCTGAAACTTCAAATGCTCCACTTTTCCCGACTGTGATTGTCGCTGTTGGTCCAGATGGCTTCATTGTGAAGCTCAAGGAGAACGTCTCTTTCGTCTCGAGTGAGAGAGATGACACAATCTCCACTTCGAATGGCGATGATCCAGAAAGATGTGAGATTGCTGTGGACAACGACGAGCACCTCAGATGTGTTCGTCCACATCCACCCCCATCTCTCCCTCCATCCCCCACTGCGATTATGGGCTGGTTGTACACTTTCAGATAGTACAGAAGAGACAGCGACGCATATTCCGATTCTTCCTTCTCACTTCCATCTTCTCCCCACAGAAGGGCATCGTCTGTTGGGGCGACGATGGATGAGATCGATCCAGTCCAAGTTGAGTCTGTCAGATACGATTCGAACAAATCACCTCGCAGGAAGACCCACTCGCCCTTCTTTCCCTTTCCGCAGCTGATGTCTGAGCCGAAAGTGCTTTGGATGATCAGATTGGCTGAGTTGTGGTCGAGTGAGGAGGAGATGAACAACGCGCCTCCATTCCCAGACGACGAGCAGGAAGAGAAAGAGCAGCCAACAATCTCCAACTTGTCGGACGAGGAGAGAGATGAATGGACAATGCTTCCATCTCCATCTGAGCGGCTCACATTGCCAAAGGTGACAGTGTCCAATTCGAGGTTGCCTCCTGTTTGAGTGAGAAGAGTCGAGGACGACGAGAAGTGAACGGTGAAGTCGAACACGGTTCCTGAGAGTGTGAGTGTCCCTCCTTCAATTTTGAACAGCGACGCTGAGTGTTTGGTGGAGGAAGGGTTCGTGATCGTGACAGAGTCGGAGAGGGTGAGTGTTCTTTCCTTCACAACCAACAGAGGCTGAGTGAGCGATGAGGGGAGTGCCAAGCCCATCGATGATAGAGCCAGTGAACCAGCTTCCACAACCAACTGGCCGTCAGATTCAAAAAGCAATGATTTCGGAGAAGATGAAGATGACGAGATTGACGCACCTGTCGTCGGAGATGAAAGAGAAGTCGAGAGAGTGATATCTGAGCTGAGGCTGAGTATCGTCTTCGTGTTTGTGAGCAGCGAGAAGGCGAACTGCAGTGTCGAGCAAGGAAGGCGTTCCTGCCCACACTTCCCATGACCCCAGAACCCTTCCGACACAAACATCGCTCCACTCGCGTGAGGATACAAATGATACCCAAGCGGTCCGCAGTTCGTTGTGTTTGTCGAATCTGACCCAAACACTTCCTCCAACTTCGCTTTCGTAAGCACATTGTCGTTCGTTCCAATCAGACTCGTCCAGTCAGTTGTTACAAGTGCTCCCACATCTTCTCCATCCACATACACTTCATGGCTTCCAGTCGTCCCCGCATTCTGGATCGACACACTCTTCATCACAACATCCCCAGATGAGAACGACGGGCGAGAGATGAACACACTTCTTCCCTTCCCATCCACACCACAGTTGCATGATGTGAACGAAACTGATGACAGTGAAAGTGTCCCAGTCGTTGTCGAGTGGATCACTGAGCCAGACCCGTCATTTGTGATCGAAGAGAATGCCATCGATGAGAGAGACAGCGCAGCGGTTTTCGTGACAGAGAACACACTGCTCGCGGAGTCGAGTGCGAGAGATGGGACGGCGAGTGATGCAACCGTTGTTGATCCACCACTCAGAGAGAAAAGCGACGATGTCCTCTTAGTGGCCGAGTGTGTCAGTGTTGTTCTTGATTCTATCGTCAGAGTTCCAGATGTCACAATGAAGAGTGGAGAGGAAGGTGAAATTAACTTCATCGAGTTCGTCCCACGCATCTCCAACGACCCTCCCGAAACCGAGCCAAACGTGACAGGAATGTCTGCTTCTTCATTCCCGATTGTGCAACCAGAAACCACAACCTTCCCCAACGACAGTGAAATGACTGGTTTGGTTTGCGTAGAGGCGAAGAGGATGGTCAGCGCGGAGAGTGTGAGCGATGACGAAGATGAGGCTGTCGTGAACTGGCCAGTGTTTGAGAGTGTGATTGTGTTTCCAGTGATCGTCGCTTCATGCGTCCCACACGAAAAAGATGTTGAATGGTCAAGTGGTGTTTGGAGCTCGAGTGTGATCGGATTCAGCTTTCCTTCTGTTTCCGTGCCATACGATACAAGGGTCCTCTGAACTGTGGTGAGTGATGAACAGGGATAGACAGAGAAGCCACACAGCTCCCCATCAGACCCACTCGAACTTGCAAATCCATCTGATCCTATCGTCGCGAAGAAGAGGATCAGCGGAACAAAGTCAGTTGTGTTCGGTGTGTTCCATCCGCGATACAGATTCAGCAGAGCCGTTGTCGGAGTGATCGGCGTTGAACCCAAAAATACCATGCTCGTTCGAGTGACGACAGAGGAGAGAGTTGGCGCTTGCACAAAGAGAGCATTCCCATTCGTCGCCGTGCACGACGAAAATGAGGTTCCTGCTTGGAGAACGTATGAACCTGTCGATGAGAGAACGATCGACAGAGCTCCTCCTTTCCCCGACGACGAACACAATGTGAATGTTGTGCTTGACACTGTTAGTTTCGATCGTGTTCCAAGCTGAGCAAGAATCACTCCTCCATCTCCCACAGATGACACTGACTCGAACTTTCTGCCTCTGATTGTCACGATCTGGTCGTTCTTTCCATTTGTGCTTAGAAACGCCCCTCCTCCACTTCCTGTCTGCGTGATCGTTTTGAACTCACCGTCAGTCACAGAAAGTGTCGAGGCTCCTTCCATTCTGATCACACTCGCTGACGCCAAAGTGAGCGACGACAACGAAACAGTGTCCAACACGAGGCTGCCTCCTGTTTGCGTGAGAAAAGCCGAGGACGACGAGAAGCGAACAGCGAAGTCGAACACGGTTCCTGACAGAATGAGTTTCCCACCCTCAACTCTGAACAGCGACGCTGAGTGAGCGGCAGAGGGAGGGTTCATGATCGTGACAGAGCCGGAGAGAGTAAGTGAGCTTCCCTTCACAACGAACAGCGGCTGCGTGAGCGATGAGGGGAGTGTCAAGCCAATGGACAAGAACGATAATTGACCAGATTCCACAACGAACTGTCCATTTGAATCAAAGATGAGTGATTTCGGAGAAGATGAAGATGACGAGATGGATGCACCTGTCGTCGGAGATGAAAGAGAAGTCGAGAGAGTGATATCTGAGCTGAGGCTGAGTATCGTCTTCGTGTTTGTGAGCAGCGAAAACCCGAAACTGAGTGTCGAGCAAGGAAGATGTTCCTCCCCACACTTTCCATGATCCCAGAACCCTTCCGACACAAACATCGCTCCACTCGCGTGAGGATACAAATGATACCCTAGTGGTCCGATGTTCGTTGTGTTCTTTGTATCTGACCCAAACACTTGCTCCAACTTCGCTTTCGTCAGCATCTCATTGTTCAGTCCGATCAGACTCGTCCAGTCAGAATCGACGACAGATCCCACATTCTGTCCCTCCAAAAACACTTCATGACTTCCAGTCATCCCAGCTGTGCTGATCGACACACTCTTCATCACAACATCCCCAGACGAGAACGATTCGCGAGAGATGAAAACACTCTTCAGCGACAGTATCCACGCTCCACTCATCTTGACGAAGCTGCTGGTTCCAGAGAATGAAAGAGGGACGAACTCGACACTTTCGAGACGAAGAGATCCGCCTTTCACATCGAAGAACGACTTCTGTCGAGACACTCCAGTTTGTGAAGATGATTCTGTGAATCCGAGGGTGGCGAGTGAGAGAGAGCCAGCAGTAAGATCTGCAAAGCTCTGAGTGGTCGATTTCATGACGATCAGCGAACGAGCTGAACCCAACCCAGTGACAGTGATTGTTTTCTTGCTGGTGATGGAGAGAGTTGACTCACTTGTCGTTCCTTCGGCAACGTTGAGATTGTACTCATGAATTGGCATGAGTCTGTCGACGATTCCTGAGAGCGATTGACACCCGACACTTGTGGACCAGCAGAACTGCTGGTCGGTTCCATCTTCTGAGTCGATTGTGATGGATGCTGGGTGAGGGAGATAGTTTGAAGCCGTGTCTCCATTGACTTAAGATCGCGGTGAGGAACAGATGCTGAACGACGACGCGATGGGAGTGTCAAGAGAGACAGTCGACGAGGAATCGACGAAGAGCGATGATGCGGACTGCCCTGCACAATTCTCGAAGAGGAGACCAGAGAGTGTCAGAGTGCCGCAGGAGGTGATTGAGAGTGGGGCTTTCTGTGTTGTCGACAAGAGGCGAGAGAAGGTGGTGACAGAAACTGAGACTGACTGAACATTGCTTGTTGTGATGCCTCCGATCAACGATCCAGCAGTCCCTTCGATCTCAATTTGAGAGAGTGTTAGTGTGCCTCCCGTCGAATCTCGTTTGAAGTTCAGACACGGCTCGGATTGCCCACCCAATCCAATGAACGACGAGTCCTGCACATCCAATGTTGTGGTTGATCCTGAACACGACACACAACACCCTCCCGAGAACACAAGGCCTGTGAGTATCATCCCCTTAAATGTCAGCGTTCCCGCAGTCGTTTTGAAGAGTGGCTCTGAGATTGGAGTCGACGCTTCCCCGTTCAACCGAATGACACAATCAGAAACGGTTGTTGATCCTGCATCTGTCTGTGAAAGCAACATTCGCCCGGATTTTGGAAGGAATGTGAATAAGTGAATCGTAAATGCTCCAATTGTTTTTGTGATGAACGGTGTCTCCCCAGAATAAACCATAATGGGATCATCTGTCCCAAAAGAGGAGAAAGTGGTGCTTTTCGCGTCGAGGGCGATTGTGGTTGATTCTTCATACCGCCCTGCTTCGACAAGAATGACACCATCTTTCATGGGAATCATGTGCTCTCCGACGAAATTGAGGGTTTTGCATTTGAAATCGTACGAGGCGCCACATTTATCCTCGTCACGGCCTGTTTCGATGTTCACGATGACCTGTGGATCAGGAAGGAGAACGTTCATGTTGGTTGAGTTTGGTGGCGACAAAAATTCGAATGTTGTGTATTTTGGTGTGCCGCCAGGTTCTTCGTAGAGGATTCTGCTTCCGACTGATGTGCTGAAGCAGTTGATGAACGAGGTAGGGTCGATGAGACATGTCTTCCAATATACATTCCATGAAAATCGAATATCAACACCTGCAGCTGAAGAACGAAATCTGCGGTGTGCCCACGACGTAAGAAAAGATGCAATTTCCATCCAAGGTACTACTGTCAGCAACCAAAATGTTGGAATACACGATACTACCCTGCATCTGGGAGTTGTCCAACGATCCTCCAGTTCTCTCCGTTGAACATCTCTCAAGACGGACGTTCTTGACAATCGATCCAGACGGGATCAACGCAACTTGAAGTCCACCACCAAAGCTTGAGGCGTCGTCTGTATACTTAATGCATTTCCCTTCCGTTATATTTCCTTGCTCAATGTGGATTGAGCCGGCATTCTCACAACTAATCGCTCCTCCAAAGAAGCCCGTACAACGCAAAAACGATGATACCACAATTGTCAACCCTCCGGTGGATTGTCCCTCAAAATAGATTGCTCCGCCTTTGGTTAACTCATCTGGATTTCTGGTGAGATTGTTGTCGACAAAAGTGCAGGAATGAACAGCCAAACTTGCACCATTCCTGCATCTGAGAGCACCTCCATGTGTTTGTGATGTACATTTTGTGAATGAACATGACGTGTAGTTGTGGTTGGTTGTGATTTCCGTGATTTGTTTCTCTTCGTATTGAGCATCTGTGACTAATGTGTATGTTGTTTGGCTCAAAGTGAATGTGGTGTTGCTGGCGAAGAGCGTTGTCCGAGTGTTCACGTTTCGGATGACGCCGCCATCGAGCACGTTCTCGCATCTGTCGAACTGGGAGTCGTGTAAACTAACATTGAATGACGGGACATGTGGGTCGGCTCCGAAATAGGTTGGGCAGTGGCTGATGTTCGAAAAGCGGGTTGAGGCCACATCCAATTGCTGGAGTTTGGGACAGGTCAGAAAGGAGCCTCCAGATTCAACGACAACGTCCAAAAATGAACACTGCCGGAAGAGAACCGTGCTTGATGTGGAATCTGTTGTGCACAGCGAGGGAGAGGTCGACTGGGGGAATGAAAAGCGGGTTGAGTCGACGATGAGCGACGATGCGTTGATTTCCATGGGCGACAGGTGTTTCAGAACAAGTACGTGCGAGTCTGACAGATGACAGACTGACGCACCTGTGATTATAAGAGCTCGTGTCGAGATTGTTTCTAAGGATAGGGAGTTCAATGTGATTGTTGAATTTGAAGCTGAGATGAGGGATTCTCTCGCTTGCTGTCCCTCAAAAATTCTGGTAAGGATGAGCTCCTTTCCATCAATACCGATATTTTGGTCTTTGAACCGAACAGTGTTGGAGGCAAAGTCAGTTCGTGAGAGGCGAATGGTTCGCGTGGTTTGTTCAGAGTTCGCGGCAGTATGGAAATCTTGTTGGGCGAGGAAGAATCCAAGATCATTGAGTTCGAAGGATGGATCTCCCACGATATACGAATTAATCCAAAGGATAAACGAAATCATTGAAAGTGGATCAAACCATTATTCAAGTTTCTTCAGTTGAAGTCTGACCTTTTGACTGGAAAAGGAAGTTAAAGTCTTTCAGTTTACAGATTCGACGAAACGACAACTGTATTACTGTGAAGTGACAAGTACAGATGTGTTAGGAACAGTTCATCTCGTTACCCCATTTCCGCTTGTGGCAGCGATTGGGTTGGTATGGGCTAATATTGGAGCCAGGTGATCCACTGTGCGACATCAAAGAGAACCTTCGCACGAGGGCTGTCCTTTGAGTGAGTCTTGCAGCGTGTGTCAGCCACAAGTTTGAGTTCGTGTAGTGTTTGTTGCTGCGCTGTCTTGAAGAAAATATGTTTTTGTTCAAGTGTCATGAGAGGTTTGAGTGTTTCGAACAGCTGGGTGATGAGATCATCTGGGCCCTCATGTTCGATGATGACATACAAAGCACGAAACAGGTTTGCGCGGATCTTTGCTGGTGTGAAACCATCACATTTGATCAAATTTTCGGGTTTTGTTGTCTTTGTGATCGAGGATAGAAGCTGGAACCAACGAATCAGAGCGATTAGTCCGATTTTTGGTGACTGGTGATTGACGAGAGCATCCAATCGCGACTCGCCTTCTTGATGAGACGGACAAACCATCAACAGACGTGAAAGAAGAAGGATTTGTGTTTCGTCTTTGATGTGTGGAAACGCCGATTCGAGAAGGTCGAGACCGACAGACGAGATTCTGTTGCGGTTATTGAGACGACGAGTGGTTGCATGAGAAATGAGGGTGTTGAGGACTTTGACGACATCGTATTCGTAGTGACTGTGTTCGAGGAGCTTCGTGTCGACGAGAGCGTTGGAGAGGAATCGGATGACATCGTATGAGAAGTCACCAGAATTGATGGAAGTGTTGAGTGGGAGAGCCATCACTTCGCGGGAGATCCGTGTTAGAAACAGGATCCACAGAACATCTGCAAGGCTTCTCTGTCTCATCATCCCACAACCAACGCTGCCGACTGACGAAAGAAGTGACATGGGCAGACTGTGGTGCTCAGCGAGAGCTTCATCAACAACAAACAAGAAGAGAGGCGTTCTCGATGTCGTTCCCATTCTCAGAATCGCAGAGTCCACAATTCCTTGAGCTCGGTCTTCTGCTTCTTTCTTCGTTGATGAAATATCATGGTGTTCCTTGTTTTCTTCATTGTCAACATCGATGAGTGATGGACGCCCAGTAGGGAAGCGCTTTGGCAGAAGGCGTGTTAATGGTTCGAAGACTTGTTTCATTTCTTCTCGCAGATCCGTTTCTTTGTATCCTGTGCTGAATGGAATCGGGAAGGGGAGAGATTCTGTCTTCGTGTCCACAACATCGATGTAAGATGTGTTCGTTGAAGTGAAGGATTTCCTTTCACTCAATCCTCTACCAAACCTGTGCCTTCAACAAGTGAGATATCCCTGGTGACGTGTAAGGAAACAATGGGTGGCAGATCCAATCATGACTCAGCCTAGTCAACAGTCAGTGTTAATCCAATCCGATGCACTATCTTCGATAAATGTTAGTGCTGATCTCATCACAGAGATTACGAAACAAGTAATCAATTCCATTCCTCAATACATATCGCAAGCAACAACTCAGTCAATTGCACGACCGATCGAGACTAAAATTGGAAACACGGCAGAACAAGCTCTAGATCCCCTTTCACCGATACACTCACAAGAAAAGATCCTCAAGAGGAAACGTACTTCTCCCACTAGAACAGATCGAAGGCACCGAAATCGACCATCTAAAAATCGAAGTATAGCTGTGCATCGTCGGAATAGACGACAACAATCCAAATACGATTACACTGACAGTAGTTTCGAAGAATCCTCAGAGTCATATCAGTCGTCAACAATGATATCAGACACTTCTTCGACAGATGATGACTTGATGCGTCTAAAGGAGATTCTTCGCCACCGAAAGTCGAAATCGCACAGGACTACAAAAGGAAGAAGAGTTCCCATCGAAATTTGAGCACATCGACACGATCATCATGCAGCGATCGGCGACACAGACGAAGTGGAATCTCCAGCCGACAAAGACAGGAAATGCTAAAGAAACAACTTTTCAAAGATATGAAGAAGCAAGAACCATCTTTTACTAAGAATTGGCTGCAAACAACATTGCCAAATCAGCAACGTGATTTGACAAATTCACATACGTCTCAGATCAAGAATTTGTTGGGAATTCCCACAGAAATAGCTGCAAACCGTGCGATAATCACAGAGGCGCAGAGAATACAAGATCAGGCCTTGATGACAGCAACACATTCAACCTTTTCGTCGATCGGACACATGGCCCAAGTTTATGATATGGTCACACATGGAGAGCCGCCAAAACACATCCTGCCAATTATCACGAAGGGTATCTTGGATGCTGCGGACTCTGCAGCCTGCAGCCATCTTGGCCGATACGTTACCCCAGTCAATGCGGGACAGGTCGCTTTCACTTTGGGGCTCACTCAACCAGCGACAGCCCCCAATGATCTGCTTCTACCTCCCAATCAATCTCCAGGGTTCACTCAGTCCAATAATCCACAACAACAGTTTAGTCAAAATTCTTTCTCTCAACAAGGGGGGTCAGTCCGCCTCCCGACCCAACCCAAGGGACAACGCAACAGATTCTACCCCAAACGACATTAACACAACCATCCAGTCGACCAGTTCCGGAGAGGCTGAGGGATGCCTTGGCGAGATGGGAGGAGATAGGCGGGAAGGAGAGGGTGTTAGCAGGGGCAATGTGGGAGTGGATCAGTCCTGAGTCCCCGCAGAAGTTGCAAGAACTCCCGTGGTCTCCTCCATTCAAGGGCAATGTGGAGGAGACGGCGGCTTTTCATTCACTCTTGTTGGAAGAGATCCAGACGGGTGTGGTTGTTCCTGTCCCACAAACGGAAGTCACCCTCTCTCTTCATACCTTCCTTGTCCCAAAAACGGGGGGGAGATGGCGGAAGATCTTGAATGCGACGGCACTCAACAAGGAACTGAAGGTCGAGCATTTCAAAATGGAAGATGTAAAAACAGCGACCTCTTTCATCAATGGAGGAGAATGGATGACGAGTATAGACCTGAAGAATGCATATCAACATGTCTTGGTGCCTCCACAACTCAGGAAGTATCTCTGCTTCGAGTTCGAGAAGCAGTTTTATCAATACGTGGGAATGCCGTTCGGGTTGTCGACTGCTCCGCGAACGTTTACGAAGATTATGCGTTGTGCTGTGAAACATCTCCGCCACATTCTCAGATTCCGATAATCTTCTATCTAGACGACATTCTCCTCATCTCGCAAACGATGGAGTCGGCAAGGGTCAATACAGAAAGAGCGATGGAAACCCTGACAAACTTGGGTTTTCAGATTGCCGTCAGCAAGTGTCAGACAGTCCCATCCCAATCAATCGAATTCTTGGGATGGTCGATCGACGCGGTTACACAATCGATCTCAATCACCTCGTCTCGACGCTCCAAACTCCTCCATCAATTGCGGATGACCAAGGCAATCATCCTACATCGAGAATCAATCAGAGTGAGGGACTTGGCAGCTCTGATCGGTCGTCTCAACTTCCTTCGAACGGTCATTCCAGCTGCGAGCCTCAACCTGCAGAAATTAAACCAATGGAAAGACATGGGTGCCAGGCAGGGTGGATGGGAAGCGAAGGTCCAGCTCAACCGTCTCCACCTGGGAGAGATCACCTTCTGGGCTTCAGCGATAGAACGGAACACTCCTCACTCCTTCCGTCAAGTCACACCCACAGCATCTCTCACCACAGATGCGAGCCCATGGGGCTGGGGATGTGTGCTCACGATTGGGGAGGAGACAACTCTCTTCCATGGAGTCTGGACAGAACAGCAGAAGGTTCAGACGTCCAATTGGAAAGAAACGGCAGCGATTCGTTTCTCCCTAATCAAAGCGACCATGCTCCTCAAGCAGAAGGATGTGCGGGCAATCACAGTTCACAGCGACAATACGACGGCCGTTCAAAATGTGAAGAAGCAGAGAGCCACCTCATCCCTTGTTCAGATCACGAATCAAACTCTTCAAACAATCAGATCGAGTGGGATGATTCTGGCCGACATCCAACACATTGCGGGAGTGAAGAATACAGTAGCGGATGCTCTGTCAAGGCTCCACCCTCTTGCGGAGTTCATGCTGACCCCTCTAGCGCTTCAGGTATTGAAAGATCGATGGTCTTACGTTCCTCTGATCGATCTCTTCGCCACAGATCAGAACAGACAATGTCACAAATACTTCTCGCTGAGACCGGAAGAGCACTCAGCTGGCGTGAATGCCCTCGTCGTCAACTGGACAGGGATGATACAGCTCGACTAGTTCTGAATTGCATTGTAATTTTTCAGAAATATACTTTAATTATTCAGAAATGAACATAATTTTTCAGAAATGTACTTTAATTTTTCAGAAATGAACATAATTGTTCAGAAATGAACAGAGATTGTTCAGAAATGAACAATGATTCTTCACAAATGAACAGTGATTTTTCTGAAATGAACACTAATTTTTCAGAAATGAATGATCAAAATGAGTTGTCCAAATGCAATTTCGTAACCATATTCAGTCTTCTGAACAATGAAAAAAGGTTGATCGGACCCTTAAATTGTCTCAAAAAATTACGCGTAACCATTTTCGAATGTGACATCAGATGATAAACGGAGAAGATTTTTCTGGAAAATCATCGCGAAATTTCATGGAACGCTCCTTTTCTCTCATCGATGATGAATCTGAGACTGACGAGTCTCAAAACTCACCGATCACCGAAAGACAAATACAATACCAATCTCTCAACGAATCGGATGGATGGTTCTTTGGTGATGAAGTTGTTGATTGTGAATCTGGGATGGAAAGTCAGCAGGATGGGCTTCTCACAGGCGGATTCAGTCAGGATTTTATTCGAACAAGTCTCAAACGATCGAAAGATGAACTTCGAAGACTCTTGCCAGAAAGAATTGAAGCAGTTGATAGTGCAAGCCCACCTGAACCTCTTATTCCACAAGATCCTCATGAGTTTGTTGAACTACCAGCTCCTCAGAAGATGAAACGTGGTCGTCCAACTTCTCGTCCTGCCCCAAAGCCCCGACGATCTTACACCATTCTCACGCCTCGTGAACGCGACTTGGTCCTCGATGAAGTGAAGGAAGGGAAGAAGTACGATTTGATTGTCGAAAAGTGGAACATCTCGAAAGGAACAATCAACAACATCGCATCTGGAAAACCTGCTCCCAAACCTCGTGGGGGAGCAGTCTATCGAAAAAATCACTCCAGAAATTTCACGATCAATGAATGATGCAATTCTTCAAAACCCACTCTTGAAGGGAGAAGAACTCAAAACTCTCGTCGAGGATAATCATGGAACATCCGTTGCAGTGTCGACAATCAATGCTCACCTAACTTCACCAAAAATGGTGGAACACGGGTGTACAAAGTTCACTGTGAAGAAAGTCGAGCTGCTCCAACACGAACGCAATTCGGAGGAAACAAAGGACGCGAGACTCGACTATCTTCAGCGATACGCAACAACATTCTCTCAAGGTGGATTTGCTGTCTACATCGACGAAACTTCCTTCAACAAGACCTGCTTCCAAAATCAAGGTCGTGCTCCAATCGGTCAGCGTTGCCTTCAACGAGTTCGTCGATTGCAAACTGAAAATCTCACTGCAATCACAGCGATCTCTGAAGCGTGGGGTGTTGTTCATGTGACGTGGGTTCAAGGAACTGTGTCTGCCCTTGAATTCCAACATTTCCTCCTCTCACTTTTTGAGTCCCTTCAAAGAAGAACGAATGAAAGCTGCACACTGATTCTGGACAATGTTGGCTTGCATAAGACGGATGAGGTGAAAGAGCTCATCAGATCGAAAAATTACACAACTCTGTTCACTCCACCAAATTCATGTGAGTTGAATCCGATCGAGTACGTCTTTGGCATGTGGAAAGGTGGGAGTTCGATTCCTTCTCATGTCAGAACAGAGGATCAACTGCGGATTCATCTTTCGGAATCTCTCAGTGCAATTCCTCATCGTAAGATATCCGCGGCCATCAGATTTGTGTCTCTCAGACTTCATCCAATTGTCGCTCGCCGAGGTGATTTGGCTCTCAATCGAACACAAGAACAGTTCAACCGCGATTCGAACGGCCCACAAGCTCCAAGTCCGCAAGCAATCATGCCACCAGACCAAGGACCACGAGTGGAAGAACCTGAAGAATAAACTGCTTCATCAATAATTCACCACACAAGAGTGTTTCCCTTCGTTCTGTCAGTCTTTTCTAAAACGAGTGGTCTAAAATAAAGCCGAAAAAGAGCCGTTCATTTCTGAACAATCACTGTTCATTTCCGAATAATCATTGTTCATTTCAGAAAAATCACTGTTCATTTACGAATAATTCATGTTCATTTCTGAAAAATTAAAATTCATTTCTGAACAATCATGATCATTTCTGAACAATCAAAATACATTTCTGAACAATTATGTTCATTTCTGAATAATTAAAATGCAATTCAGAACTAGTCGAGCTGTACAACCTCTCTGTCATCCTCCGATTCTCCTCATTCCACGAGTTCTGAAGAAGCTGAGGGAGGAACCAGTGAAGAAGGGAGTCCTCATCACTCCGGACTGGAGCAATCAAACTTGGTCTCCTCTCCTATCTCTGGTGGAGTTGGACAGCATCGTTCTCGGACCATACTCCACGATGACAGTGAATACGGATCCGACATCGGAAGCGAGCCTCCCCCCAGGGAATGTACGAGCATCTTTGGTGGGGGAGAGAACCTGGAGGGGAGAGACTTCTTCAGAAGTCTGTGTGAGGAGGGAAGAATCCCAATGAATGTCCGACATGTAGAAGAAGACGCATACAAACACAAGGGCCCTTGGATGCGGGCTTGGAAGCTATTCAAACAATATTGCGAGAAGTGCAATCATTCTGTTTCGTTCATTGTTGCCAAGTCAACAAACATTGAACAACTTCTTTGCAGTTTTCGTCGCAGATCTTGCCGAGCGGTTCCCACCTCCGAACCAACTCCCTCACACAGCAGTTCCGAAAGTAGTCAGATAATTAGGCCTCTTCCACCCAACACTGCACAACGACAGGTCACACCTGAATTCTTTCAGACAGGTTCTTGCAAAGAGTCACCCAAAGAACAAGTCAAAACGTCACTACACCGTAATGTGGAATATTGATCTGCTCCTGAACTGGGCACAGAAAACAAATGAATTAGCCAGCGAAGATCCAGAGGTCCAGCAGATGAGAGCGTTGTCTCTCCTCCTTGCAACGACGTGCTGTCGCCGTGCAGAGATTGTCAACCTTCGATGGAGGGACGTTGACTTCCATGAATCATCGGACTTCATTCCAACGTCATTTGCGACGGTGACAATCAGGGCAAAACAGAATCAATTGCAGGACGACATCAGATTTGTTCGAGACGAAGGGGATGAATCATTCTCAGCCTTTCGAGCATTGATCGCACATAAGAGAAACATCGAGCGAGTCATTGCAGAGTCGGTTGACACAGACATTGCGAATTGCAAGATATGGTATGATTTCAGGAAAGGCGTTCCACTGAAGATGCCGGCCATTGCGTCCATTCTAAAAAGTGTGCTGAAAGAGATCGGTGTCCCTGGTTCTTACGGACCATACACGGTCAAGCATGCAGCGGTGAGCCACCTCAGGCGTGTGGCCAAGGTTCCGCTGGAAGTAGTCAATAGCCATGTGGGTTGGTCTCTCACTTCGACAATTGCAGACGTCTACTACTCTGCTCCAATCCTGATTGGAACTGGAGTACCCACACTCGCAGAGAGTTGGTGGCTGCCCTTACGGGTTCACGGCCTTCCAACTGTATCGAACTAGCTGTACAGGAGAAAGAATCAAGACATCCTTCTCTTCTTTTCATTTTCAATGATTCTTCTCCTTCTTTTAGGTCCCTTTCAACTCTCACTTGTTGAAGGCACAGGTTTGGTAGAGGATTGAGTGAAAGGAAATCCTTCAACAACAAACCAGTGCCCTTCAACTAAGAACGCAGCCACACAACTGGGGCTCGTTCGGGGGACTCTTGTTTTTATGTCGCGGAGCGACTCTGAATATACCTTTGGTTCTTTTACACTTCATTAGTCACTTTTGACCTCTCGTTTGTCCAGTTTTTGTTCCTCGTTGAGGATTTCTGGACGAGAGACATCGTTCTCTCTTTTTGCCCTTCAACTGCCCCCACTTGGGCAAACCAACATCGTGACTCTTCAGTCCCTTGTTGTCAATCTTTTTGGGAACAGATAAAGTTGTTTTTGATTTATTCTGTTTGGTTTTTCCTGATTGGATCTGCCACCCATTGTTTCCTTACACGTCACCAGGGATATCTCACTTGTTGAAGGGCACTGGTTTGTTGTAGAAGAACCCACTCCCAGATTTCACAAACACGAGTGTCGGTCGGGATTGGATTGCTTCAATTGATTCGACGGCTGCAAGCAGATTCTTCACCTGGCCAGAGGAGAGTGGTTTTGGGTTCTGAGAGGATTGTTCTTGTGTGAGAGGATCTCGCCTGAGAGACGATCGGATGGTGGGGAGGAGAGAGAAAATGGTGGACGCTTGTTCTGAAGTTTGAATGGATGAGAGTTGAGAGACAATAGCCCGAATTTTGTCTTGCTTATCGAGATTGACCGAGCTGAGGATGCCTTCGATCTTCCGAATTTGAGAGAGAAGGAACGTCTCGTCATTCCGAAGGTCTGGAACCTCTGTTGAGAGGGATGTCGTCACAGGAATGAAAGCGTTGTCGAACAGGCGATGGATGAACGTGGTGAACCATGACAACGAATCCGCATGTGGAATGTGTCGAGAAAAGAGCAATGGATCAACAATAACTCGACGCGGGTGCCATCGACTCAGTGGTGCTGGTGTCGCATTCGTTACATGTTTCCTCAACTGACCTTGTGTGATAGTCGCGTGTGAAAACCGGACTTGTTGTTCAAACCGAACAAATGTGCTGGTCCATCACAATGGCGACCCTTCACTTGTCTGGTGTCCTTCAGCTCATAAATTTGTCAATTTTGACGACTTCTGAGAGATCTGACCATTGGTTCGTCTTATCCTTGACAGTTCACTCCAAGATTATGGACACTCTTGTTGATAACTTACAGTGTCATGAAGTGCATTATTCGTAATCAAGCATCCATTTGGGAGCTGTGCGAATCCGATGAGGCGGTTTGGTGGAGGTTTTTCGTTTTTGTGGCTGTATGGTGTCGATGGCCAGATCATCTTCAATGTCGTCGTGGATTAGTTCTCGCTTGACAAAGACGTGACTTGGAGAAAGGGGTGAGACAGGTTCTTGCGGAAGTTCGAGTTGAGAATCAAGATCAGTGATTGGTTGATCGTGATCCGAACTGTCAATTTGGTCGACTTGTCCAAACGGAAACTGGAGACGCTTTCTGAGATTGATTTGAAAGATGTCAAGTTCTCGATCTGACTCATCGATTTCGGAAGAAATCGAGATCGAAGCAGCCGGTTCCACTTCCTCAGCTGTTTCATTCGTCGGCATTCGAAGGTATCGCCTCCATGCTTGCTGAAAAGACTCTTCTGAAAGGATGTTGGATCCTAGTGGGAAACCGCGTCTCCCTCTCCTCGGTGTCATTGCCTTCTCGGAGTTTGTTTGTGACGGTGGCCGGGTTCATGGGATAGATGCCTGTTGTCCGAAAAGATTCTTGCACAGCCTGAGCATTTACCAGGGCGTTCAGAGCAGCTGACTGAACAACCTTTAGCCAAGGGATCAGTTCTGTTGATTGTTTTGTCTTCGAGGGGATCGGTGGAAGTTTTTGGAGGTTGCGTTTGAAGATCGCATTTATCCCTTGATCGCATGGTTGTAGTATTGATGAACAGTTTGAAGGGAGACATATTGAGTCGACACCCTGGGTGGACAAGGACTTCCACAGATCGGGCTGAACACGACTTGAATGCCCATCAAAGATTAGCAATGCCCGATCGTTTGGTCGATGAATTTCTTCTTTTCTTCTTTGTATGTCTTTGAGGGTATAGTTCAGTAGGATGTCCTCCAATATCTGTTTATTCATCCATCCCTTCGCAGAATTGTGTATTGTCAGTCGGGAAGGGAAATATTCAGAATAGTGCTGTTTGTCAATCTTGGCAGGTAAAATCAGATGTGAAGGCAGGGCTTCACCGTCCGCTGCGATGAAAAACAACATGGTGCAGCTGAATACCAAGGAAGGGGGAACTGTGTACGCTACAAGATCTGAACTGAATCCTACTTTCTTTTCATACACGTACTGCGTGCTTATAAGCGATGTCTCGTCAAAGTTAAACATGAGAGACGGCGAATAGTGGTTTTCATCCACCAACTTTTGGAGATTGGCGAAAAACGGAGCGACGTGACTTTTTGTGAGACAATTCTGCCTTCGAAGTTCCATCAAAATTGGTTTGAAAGCCCTGAACTTGGGATGAGCGAGGACCCACCTTGATACCCACGTCCGACTTGGATCTATGTGACTCGTTTCGATGAAGACCGTCCTTCTGTCTTTAATCGCTCTTGCCTAGATTTTTGCATCAAAAAGAAAGGGGAAAATCACACCATCGCAGCAACATCCTTGAAAGTTGGAGTTAAGCCATTGGAAATCAATTCGATCAGTTCACGTTCCAGGACACGCGATTCGTCCTCTTCAAGATAGTTTCTCTTCCCGATTTTCCCTCTAGGTTCGCCCCGTAAGAATGCTAGTAGATGGCGTTGTTTGGAGGCTCTCGGGAGACCGTTGAGAAAGGGTAATTTGAACTGTGACAACTGAACAACTGTTCCGTCGAGAAGAACAACATGCGGAGATCGAGGAGATTGAGAGGACGGATCGGTACTAATGAATGAATGAAGCTCAGACAACGTTCGAGGAAGGTGTGGGAACATTTTATTTTGAAATTAATCCCATATTCCATGACATTTATTCACTCAAACAATCAGATGACTCAGAGACCGAAGATATGATGAATCATTCGAAGTGAAATCAGAAATGACATTGGTTCGGTTTTAACAACATGTTCGGGTATTACACGGCACTATGAGCTCGCACAGAGCAGGATTCGGATCAGAGAAACCATATTTCGCCAGAATAAACGAATGCAGAGGAATTCGCAGTGTTTTTGAACGAGGGGGTTTTTCAGAGGTGATTGGAGATGGTTGTGAGCGACTGGAAGGTTGGGTTGTGGTTTGATTGAGGGTGTTGGAGCGAGAGTCGAGTTGTGGTAGACCTTGTTCTCCTGTTGAAGTGGCATCGATGTCGGGGAGGGGAGTGATGTTGTCCAGAAGAACTGTTCCACAGTGAAGAATTGCCGATAGGTTGTGTCTTGCTGGAACTCGGAAAACTCTTCGATCTTTCTCACTTTGAAAGACGGAGAGATATTGCTGTGCGGGAGATCTGATTCGCTTCATCGCATGGTTCGACATAATGTGATGAACAGTGTGTAGTCTTGTTTCGATGTAAGGATGTCTGTACAGGTTGTCCAAGCATCTGAGACGCTCGTGATGGATGGAATCAATTGAGGCTGATTCCTGGTCACTGAGCGATGTAGGCAGGATTTGGATAGTTTCAGAGTCAAGCGGCCCAACAAGTGATTGAATAAGTTCGACGAATTTAGCGTCATCTTCATTTGTGGTGGATATTGATGACGGATCCAAGAGATCGTTTCTTCGAGACGAGATGGCTGTGAAGAGGGCAAAGCTTGAGAAGGCCTTTATTCTTTCTGTCCCTGTCTCACCCAGGTCGTCAGGACTGATTCCGACTCGATTCAGTTCCTGAATCGTTTTACGAACCATTCGATCAAGCCAATCCTTCGCTTTCTCTTCATCCTCTGTGACTTGAGAGGGATTGGCTTCGCATGTTGATCTATCAGTTGATGATTTCCAAAAGAGGTCGTACAATCCTTTCCATCGAAAAGGCAGAGTGAGGTAGGGATCATTCAGATCGTTCACTGAAGAAAGCGTTGTCGTCCACGGGTTGAATTCTGTCGAGAATGTCGGATAGTGGCCGACATTCGCGAGGAGGGTGTCTGTGATTTCACGTGTTGTCATCGTGGAGTGTGGTTCAGAGGGTGTCGGCACAAGTGGATGATTGCGATGGCGGAGTATAGTCTGGACAAAACCCGATACTTTGATAAAACCCGATACTGTTTCGGTGTTGATCTCGACACATCATTTATTTTTTGGCTTCTTTCTCCCGTTTTACGAAATATGTTGGATTCAAAATAGGTCATAACTGGAGAATACTTGAAAATGAAGTGAATCAAATATATTACGTGCAAAATTGATACTTGCCTGCGATAGATTCAGGATTCTTGTTCATCATCATCACGCACCATCTCACGCCGATTGATCCTTCTCCGAGGTTCGGGACACGCTCCCTCACTTTCAGATCGGGAGTGGCTTCGACGTCGACGTGGAGTTGGTCGTCCCCTCAGGATACTTGATTGAGAATCGCGAGAATTACGATCGCGACGAACTGCAAAATCCGTGATGAGTGTCTGTTTCCGTCCAGGTAATTTTACAGTGTCGTGAAAAGTTGTCAACAGTGATCCGTGATTTGTTACGACCTCATCGGGAGGTAGAAACGAACTTGGTTTCATGTTGAGGTTGGTTCGAGTGCGAAATTCTTCAAGAAAGGTAATATCAATTTGAGGACAAAATCTTTTCAGATTCTGCACAGCCGCTTCGAGCGAAATTGGATAACAGCCACATCGATTAAATGAGGCTAAAATCGAAGAAGATTTAAACGCTTCTCTCAGAGCGTCAGGAAGTGCCTTCGCGAGATTCGTGCGATATTCGACTATGCTCGACGTCGATGGAGGAACGAATAATCTTTTGAGTTGTTACTTCAGATTCGAGAAAACAAACTGATCACACACCTGAAGAATGTGCGAGGTGTGAGATGGGTAGAGGAGTATGTGGATGTGGTTTTGTTGACAGAGAGAAATGATTTCCGGATTTCGCCTTGTAAGATGCCCATCCATCAGTAGGAGTGCATTCCGATTGGTCTTGTGGATTTGTTGCCGAAATGCGACGATTTCTGGAATGATGTGATTTGACATAATTTCGATGTATGTTTTCGTATTCATCCATCCTGACTCGTTGTATTCGACATGAATGTGCTGTTGTGGAAATTTTTCGAATTCTTTTACGGGAAGCTTGGACGGCCATAGTAAAATGGGATCAAGATGGATTCCAGTGGAATTGACCGTTCCAACGAGTGTCGCATTTTGTACGCGAGAAGCGGAAGGAATTGGAGGACATTGTTCGCCAGCAAAGTAAACGACCAGAGAAGAATTGTCCTCTCCGATCCGGAGAGATGATTCGTCCAAGTTGAATATCAAGTCATCGTGGATGTTTTCCAATCTCACAGTACTCTCCAGCAGTTCGTACCAACCGACAATGTTAGCAAGAGTGGATGCTTTCAATCGGTCTGGGTCTAAATATCCGGGTTTCATAGAGTCGAGGAGAGAATGACGTTTTAGGAATGCGTTGACATTCCACATACTCAATGACGGGTGATCAGGATTGAATCTAGGACTCTTTGAATAGATGATATTCATCTAAAAACGGAAAAAAGTGAAAAAATAAGACTTCTTGGAGGATCTCCGCTTTTTCATCGGTTTTTCTCAGCGATCTTGGTCAGAATTTTATCATACAACTCATTTTCGTCTTGAGTTGTCAATAGTGTCGGTCTTCCATCTTTTCCTGGTGGGCGATTTTCTTTTCCGCTCTCCTTCCTCTCTTTAGTGCCGCTTCGCTGCAGACTCCGGCTTGGACGACAGTATCAAGCGTCACGTTCTGTTCTGCGTAAATCTTTAATCCTCTTTCCACGCGAGATGGAAGTGATCTGATGTCACTTCCACTCATGAGATGTGAAACATCTCGTGGTGAAAGTGGAGGCGAGATCGGGCTGTCCTTTTCCATTGTTGTGGGTCTGATCACATTTCACTTCATCAACATTCACAATTACCAGTTCTGGTTTTCAAATGATGATCGTTTATTACTCATTCTTCCACTTGAAAACAAAAAGATGAAATGATGAAAAGTGATTGTGGAGGAAATGTCATCAACAAAAAAATGATGGACACCAGCGGTACCACGGAGGGTATCGGGTTAAATCAAAGTATCGGGTTTTGTCCTGACTATATGCTCGGCATGTGTTTCAGAGTTTTCTCTTCGAACTTAAGGCTCGACGACACCATGTGGAAGCCCAGAATTCCTGTCTGCCAAGGGAGTGTCGCCTTCTCCTGTGAATGATAGTCCCGGCATTTGGGTTTTGTTGGCGTGTTGTACAATGGCACAATGCCTTCTGACGGCTCCAGATGACATCTCTCTTGGAACAGCAATTTTTGGATTTGTACGATCCCATCTTCCATCTCCGAGAGAGCAACTGAGCGTGTTGCTTGAATTGGCATGAATATCGTTTCACGTGTTGTATCACTACCTCTTGACACAATCAGTGCATCAAACCCTGACAAAGATGTAAATCTCAAGTCCTGGAGATCTTCTACATAGAAATATGTTTCTCCTCGCTTCGTTGGAGAGAGTTTCTGTGGAAATGACGTGCCAGGCACACTTCGGTTCGAGAGCTTGGGGAAGGCGAGCATCGGCATTGATCCGATTGTCTTTGTTTTTGTTTCCAGAACTGGGGAGTAGCTTGAGAAACGTTTCTTTCTGTTGCAGAGGACGAGTTCGCGATGCAAGGATGTGGTCACTGAGTTCAATCTGATCGGCGTTGGAAAGTTCAGAAGGAACGAGATGCAAACAAGAGGAATTTCCAAACATTGTGGCAAGTTGTCGATGTGTTTGGCGGATTGGAGGTTGCGGAACATTTCGTACTTCCATTGAGCCGTCAGTCTTGCGATTGCGGAGATCACTTCCGATCGTATGATCTGCTCCATGAATGGTGACACAGCCACAAAAGAGATTTTGGACTTCATTGTTTGGATGACGTCGGTGTTCTTTTTCCCCATCAAAGAATAAACTGCACAGAGATGTGTGTGTGATCTATTCTGTTTCTTGCAAGCTGGGAGAACTGGAACTCGCGCAGTCATATCGTCCCAAGCGGCGTTCAGAGTGTTTTCGAAGAAGATGCGATCAGTATTAAAGCTCATCATTTGGCTGTGGTTGGAATCAGCTGAACCCCACAATGCAGAGGCAACTTCGCTTTTCAGAACTCCATTCCACAAGAACGACATCCCTCTGGTTGTCTGAGCGTTGGTTGATGTCAGCCAACGAGGCGACGACCCGAAGATCGATGCACGAGCCACGTTCAGACACTTGACAGTCTTCTCAGTTTCAGATTCAAGAGACACTGCACAACGCGCTGCTTCGAATAGCAGTTCTGTGGATGCCCACAGCAGAAGATAAACACCAACCTGTCTTGTCATGAGTGGCAAGAATGGCTGATTCTGAGTTTCCGATGAACGATATCCGGCCAGGTCATCGGGAGAAATCAACAAATCATCACGTGCTGAGTAAGTCTCGAAGTCATTCGGTGAGAGTAAAGACGGTGAATCTCTCATCTTCTGAAGTGTGAAAGTCCCACTTTTCAAGGCGGCTTCTTCGTTTGTCAGTCTCTCATGAAACTCTTCCCGCTTCAGTCCGAAATTCCGCTGCGAGAGTAGACCAGTCATGTTCATGAAATCGACAAAGGAGCGATGAACAACATCTCCAGGATTCAACCATCGCAGGAATTCAGTGAAGAACTGTCTGACATAGCATTCATTGTCGAAAGGAAGACCTTCCTCCATTTCGAGGAACCAGAGCAGGTTTCGAGAGAAGAGAGCAACCGACATTCGTTCCAGGCGATTCTGTGATTCGGGATTTATTTGGAGTGTTCGAGGGAGTTCAAGAGTTCTCAGAGACTTCACATCAAAGTCTGGCTTTGTCTCTTCACTGTCCTTTCCTTCTTGTGTTTTATCTCCCATTGTGCTGAAATGAGTTGAGAAGATGTTCGAGTCATTGACATAATCGGCGGCATTCTCATCGTGGTCACGATCAGCACGATGCATTGAGTACTCAGCCACACTCTGCAAATGAGTCTTGTGTGTCTCGTAGACAACTTCCAACAGATCACCAAGTCTTTCACAGCGAGCTACAATTTCGTGTCGAGACATTCCGGCGTCGATCAAGAACAGAATTGTGTTCATCATCGAACGAACAATGGCCAGCCATTTTGGTTGGTTAATTGGATTGTGTCCGTTTTCATGCTCTGTGAAGAATACCTTGATGACTCCTTTCAAATTTTTCAGAAGCAATGGTGTCACTATGTCCACCACCCTTTCTTCAAGTTGCATCTTCCTCGTTGATGGTTCTTCGTCATCTTTTACACAATCAGTCTCTGCTGTGTCAATCAGTTCACGGAGTATCTCAGTTGCTGTTTGCACCCATTCACTCAATCCAGTGTCTCGCAGATTTCGGTAAAATACTCCCATTGACTCTTCGGTCAATCCCAGTTGAGTTGAGTCTGCTCGTTCGGACACACCCTTCAGGATAGAGTGAGGAGTTACAAGAATATTCATGTTTCGAGCAATGAAGAAGAACTCATCCATCAGCAACACGAACGACAATCGATCTCGGGCAACACATATCTCCTCCTTCACAGATTCAAGTCTCGTCTCCACTGTC
Source organism: Blattamonas nauphoetae (assembly GCA_033064195.1). Lineage (NCBI taxonomy): Eukaryota > Preaxostyla > Oxymonadida > Blattamonas > Blattamonas nauphoetae. The sequence continues at coordinate 119,714 of JARBJD010000021.1, forward strand.
TCGCGTTGGAGATCCACAATCATCGTCAGAAGATCACACGCGAATTGTGCCATTTCTCTTTTGTCGAAACTCGAATGTGATTTCGCTGAGCTTGGACAGCTTGTGCGTGTTTGTGAGTAGAGGAGATACAGCAATAGTTCGTCCAGGATGAACTGCAACTGGGCTTCGCTTGACGCTTTCTCGCTCGATCCTTTGAGAAGATTGATGAGGTTATTTCTGAGATGGGTGTCGGATCGATAGAGAGACTCCGAGTGAACGAAGAGTAATGGCAGAATGTGACGGGTGGAATCGTACGAACGAGGAGTGGCCAGATTGTGAATTAAAGTGTCGATCAGACGATTTTTTTTGTCCTTTACATTTCAGTTTCTGATCCTTCTCGATCTCCTTCGCTTCCTCCCTCAGTCTTCGACTCCTCGCGACTTCACGGATGTCTGGTTCCTTGAAGTGTTTCTTCATTCTTGCAATTCGTGAAGTGAGTGAGTCTTTTGATTCGGATGTGGCGGATGTTGTGGGGGGACCAGTCAGGTTTGCTTTCCCGACCAACGCAGAGAACCTCACAATGTCAGACTGGATTGTAAAATGTGGAGGTTCCGAGGTCATTGCAAGGTTGAGCAGTGATGTCGTTTTCGAAGTGTTCAATTTCAATGAGCGTCTTCGCTTGCTACTCAGTTTCCTGGAACTCTTGTTTGGTGTCTGTGGATCATTCCATCCAGAGAGAACGAGTTCACGGAGAAGGTATGCGAGAAATGAAGGGAGTTCCTTGTCTCTCTCAAAGTTGGCATCGAGTTGGTTGATCAACCAGTTCACGATTACTGAAATGCGTTCTTTTTCAGCCGGAAGATTTCGAGATTCCAAGATCGTTCGACACAGTGACATGGAGAATGGGTCGATGTCTGTCTGGCGTCCAACATGCCATTTGATCAGAGTTTCAATTGATTCAGATGTGTTTGTCATTTCGGAAAAGTTTGGTGTTGTGACATTCCCAAGTCCATCGTCGATGGGCTGGATGTTGTCTCTCAGCGTTTGGATCGCTGTTTCCCAATTCAGGCGATGGGGTTTGGATGTGGGAGTGTCGTTCTCTGCTGTTGCATCTGACACTGTGTGCATTTGAACAACATCATTCAAGAATAATGTCATGCAGCGGTTGTTTGGATTGTGTTCTGTCCGAGTCACAAGGTGTTTCATAATGTTGAACAAAAACGCGTTCAATCCGAACAAGAAATCTCCTCTGTATTTCGCAATTGACTTCAGAAGGGTTTTGGCGGATTCTTGTTGTGATGTGATGGGAATATCTTTCATTTCGAATGGGACTTTCCCTGCACTCTCCACTTGATCTTTCTCGATGGAAAGGAGAATCAGCTGTTCTTCTTTTCGAAGTTCCATGTCCTCAGGGGAGAGCAGAGCGAACGGCACAGTGGGAGTGCACCCCACCATCACAACTGTATCCTCCGCCAGTGAAAACGTCGGCAGGCGGAATGTGTAACAGAGTTGTCCCGGTTTAAGTTCTGGAGGCTGCAATCGCTTCTGATCAGGAGAGGTGAAGATGAGATAGAGGTGGTTTGGTTGGAAAAATCTGGGATAGCGGTCATCGTAGATGTGGATGTAGATATCTGAACGAGGTGAGAAGTCACCGTAGATTGAGGATAATTTGACCTGTCCGTCGGTTCTAATCAAGATTTCGAACTCGTCATCCTTACTGTATTTGTCGACAATTTGAAGGAAGAACTCGATGGAAAGGTCGGACAAGGCACTCATCAGAATCAGCATCAGCGACGTTTTTCCAACTCCGTGGTCTCCGGAAATATAGAATAAAGCGCCGGGATGGGAGGGGTGTTGTTTGGTGCCGAAGTGATGGGTGATGAGCTTCAACAGAGGGCAGAGGATGGCATTGTACACGGGACGGAAGAGCAGTGGAGCGGAAAGGATGTGTTGATCATCCTTGAGCATATTCTTGGAAAACAGGATATGGCCATCTGCGAGCAACGAAAAACTGGCGTTCGACCTGGCGAGGCGAGTAATCCAGTTTGGGGAGCAATTTCGTAAAATTGACTTGATCAATGTGGCCGAGTGAGAGAGAGAGACCTTGATACACGTATTGATATCTGTGTTTCGGTTCTCCGCTCTTTCCGATTCTTCACGCTGTTGTTGTTGGATTCTCTCTTTCCTTTCTTGCCTGAGCTTTGCTGTTTCTTGTTGAATCTTCTCGGTTTCTTGTTGGATCTCCGCTGTTTTTTGCTGTCTTTGTTGGATTCTCTCATTCAATTGCCTGGTTCTCTCTTCCGTTTCTGCTGTTTCACGCTTCTGTTGTTTGATTCTCTCTTCCCTTTCTTGTCGGAGCTGTGCAGTTTCTTGTCGAATCTTCTCGGTTTTTTGTTCAATCTTCTCGGTTTCTCGTTGTATTTGTCGATGTTTCTCTTCCCTTTCCGCTCTTTCCCGCTGCATTTGTTGGTTTTTCTCATCTATCTGCTTAAGAATCTGATCCATCTTTGCTTTGTCGTGCTGTAGTCGATGGAGCATTTCATCCAATCGCTTTCTGTCCTCATCCAACTGTTTGTTTCGCTCTCCGTTTTCGGGATCGTACAGGGTGGCCCAGAAGTAGTCTAACCCTATGGGTCGATCACTTCTCGTCGAACAAATTCCGTTGACACCAATCGTCTTTCTCCTCACTACAATGCTTCTTAATTTCACTTCTTTTCTTTTCACCACTGTTTCGTTGATCAACAATCCTTGTCCGCTCAAGAAAGGAGTGTTCAAAAAACGGAGTCAGTCCCGTTTCATGAGATCCATCGAGACTACAGTCGAGGAAGCACTTGTGAAATGAAAAGAAGGGAAATTTTGAAGCATAGGAAAGAAGAGAAAGACGATTGGGGTCAATTGCGCAAGATCGAAGAAAAGTGATCGACCCATACGGTTAGACTACTTCTGGGCCACCCTGTATCCTTTGAACTTTCCCATGAGATGGAAAATGTCGTCGAGAGAGAAATCACTGGGAGCAGGACTGGGTTGGGGGCAAATTGGGTTCATGTTGCTCTCAGAATGTCAGGTTGAATTGAAAGTGTCTTCTGATCACAGCCCATACTACCATCTGAGATTCATCCAGTCAATCAGGAGAACAAAAGGTGTCCCTCATTGACAGACTAAGCAAAACTTCATGGACTGAAACGAATACAACGGACTTATTTGAGATAGAGAATACTTTTCATTCTCTGATTGGCCGAATGGGCATGATCTTATTACACTCTTTCAATGGAAGAAGAAGCAGATGCTTTGAACTCAAAAAATGAACCCTGTTTGACTCATTCACGGCGTTCATTTTTCGCTGTCAACACACTGCAGGAATCATTCCTGAAGTTCGACGCGAGCTCAAAAATGTCGTTTGAGGTGAATCTACGGTTTACAATTCGCTAGTTGCCCTTGTGAAAGCTGAATACCCTTTTGATGATGCTCTTCGAGACAAGACAATCGTGTTTTTGAAGAACCTCGAACCAGGATGGAACCAAACGGAACATGCGAACAAACTCATCACTGATCTCGTTCCCTCTTCTACCGGATCACAATCCGGCTTTCTTCAAAGTATTATCACTCTATTGGCATCTCCCCACTCGACTGTAGTTGCAGCCGCGTTGTCACTCTTTCGAACATCTTTCGTCCAATCCTCAAATGCAATTCAACTTCTTTTAGTAAATTCAGATCTCATCACCAATTTCTTTGCGACTATTCATCCACACACACTACCAATAGCAGGAAATGAGACGATAATCGACCATCTAACCAGAATCATCACCAATTGTCTCTACCTCGCCCTTCCGTATTTTATCAGAAAACTTGACATCACTTCTGCAGTCGACACATTCAATCATCGTGAAATGATCTTTCAGAAGGTCTTGCTCCCATCGTCTCAATTTGTGATGTTTCTCATCGCTAATTGGCGCATTCTAAATCGAGACTTGTTATGTTCTTTCATGACTCTTTTGAGCTTGCTCCTTGGAAGAAGCCCGTTTCATCTCCCAACATTGGAATTTGTCTTCGGATCTCCAATTGTGATGACAGTCTCAAGTTGTCTCTCATTCGTCGAAGACAATTGGAATCTCTTCAGTAATATCAGCACCATCAAAAATTCGCTGGAAGAATGGAAGAAACAAGGCTCAGAAATCGCACCATCTCGGAAACGGATGATCCAAGCTTTATTTTCGGAAGGCTTCGAAGACACGATCGAGCAAAGCATGAAACACCTCGAGGAAGGATATTATCGCATCCGTATTGTCCATGAGAGTCAGGCAATCTCCCGACTTCTGGGCTCAAATCTGTGGAGTCTTTGACCTGTTCCTTGTTAAACCACGCGTAAAAGCCATTTTATTTGAATCCCTCCACACTCATTTCTACACATTCTCAGCTTGTGTGAACTGTGATGCTGCGATCGGATCCTCTCTCACAGCCGTTGATGCTGGATTGATTTCGTTCGAATTTGCCAGATGTATGGCTAGTACGGTACAGTCATGCCATTTTCTCTGGGGTGAAGGAGTTTTTGTTGACGAGTCATATTGTTTGTTCTCAATCAATCAGCCTCGTTGCGACACACACGATATCATGCTGTCTGGTGTTGAACCGGCGTTCTCCTCAAAGAAGAGGACATTTCATTTCGAATCAAGGACGCAAGCAGAGGATTTCCAGTTCATCTCGGTCAAATCGACGGACTTCGCAGAAATCGATTTCTCATCTGTGCTTATCGACAGTTACCACTCATTCACCTTCTTCCCCAACGCGGAATACGCACCGACGTGCACATTCCTTTCCATCTGTGCTCAGTTTGCATCTGCGATTGCGAGTTTCGAACAGAAAACACCGACTCGTCCCATCGTGTTTTTTGTGAATCTGGGTGATTATTACATGAAGGCGTCCCACGTAATCAGTATCTTCTACCCATTTTCTTTATTTTCAAACCCTGTTTTTCTTGTGTAGACATTACTCTTGAAGTCAAACCAGCGTCGCCTCTGACTTCGATCTATCAAACTGATTCCTTTCTCATGTCCATCATGAACTCTACAGTTACCATCCTCAACATCCGCATGTATTGTGGAATCGAAACCGCCTTCATTTGCCTCCATGACGCGAAGCTCTTCTTCAAGAGAACATCGTTCCATAAGGCTGAATATTTCAATGCATCTTCCCTACCAGTGATTACTTGTACCTATGCCACAGCTGTTGCCTTCAGTGGGACGGAATTCCAGTCTGTATTCGAACGACCGTTCACCACTGGCTCATTCGACCTCCTTGTGATGGAAAATGTCAAATTTCGGAACAAACACTTTCTGTCATATACCACATTCGACGTGTCATCCAATACATCGACCATAAACCTCTTAGATCTCATTTTTGACTGTGTTCAGTTCGATGGACACCTCATCATCTTCGATGGTGGTTGCCATCTTACTATGCGAAATATCACGTTCACTTCTTTTCGTATTTCTCCATCCAGTGGGGATTACGCGCTGACACAATGTATCTTTCGAGAAAAAGCGTGATTTGAGTCGAGTGACTTCGTATGATGAATAGAAAGGGAAACTAAACGATGAAATCAAAATGATCAATAAGAAACATGTATGAATAGATAAATGGTGTTCTCCCCGCACAATCGGTCCGTAAAGACAGGTCAGATGGTCTCGAGTGTTCGGACGATGCGTTCCGGATACTTAGAGCCACCTGACGTGACATAGATGTGATCCCAGGAGAGCCGAACAAGGTCTCCTTCTTTGAGGGTCTTCACTCTTTCGATAACTGCTTCTGCTTGTCTGTCAACCTTCGCTTTTGGATTCATGTCGAATGAGAATACTGTTTGCTTTTCATCCCCATATTCTCCCTTTTTCTCATATTTCTCGTACTCTTCGATGTTGAATGAAGCCAAATATTTCGCGTGACCACATCGGTCAGGGCAGAGCGACGTCATGTGCAAGCATGGATGGAACTTGACCCCGACGAATCTGGCAATTGCAGTATGAGACGAAAGAACCTCAAATGAAGAGTCCGGGTCGGAAGTCGGCTGAGCGTTCAGAAGATGGAAGAAGAAAAAAGCGAACATTCTTAACCCATTTTTCGATGATTAGTGACAGAAGCTTCGCAAGCAGGTAAATTCTCCACGTCAAAGTCGACCGGCATTCTGAGCCGCATTCTGGATTTGGAAGCATGAATCGACATCCACATTTCATGAACCGGTTTTGCTCGTTAGAATTTTTCTTTGAAGAAGGGTAAGATCAACCGAGAACATGATGAAAACGACGATACCACCCCAACTCATCCAGAAGTGTTCTCTTCCGTCTCATACTCCCGACTCCAGTCTTTTTATCAGCGCAGAACTCTCACATGAAGACCCATCAACGATCTATCGTTCCCTTGTATCACTTGTGAAGATCGGATATCCTTTTCATGATGCTCTTCAAGACAAAACTGTCCAGTTTCTGAACAGTCTCGAGCCGATCAGATTCTTCAAGAAGTCTGCCGACGAGTTCATCACAAAGATTGCTTCCAACAACAATGACCCATTTGGTGAATTCGTTGATAGTGTTGTCACAATCCTGTCATCATCACACTCGAGCATTGTTGACGCAGCACTGTCATTCTCAAGCCGATTCTACTCCACTTCATCAAAACCGTTCCAGCTACAACTTATGGAAGCTGATTTCTTGTCCAGAGTATTGACAAGCATTCAACCTCAAACACGATGCATCTCCTCCCAGTCATCACTTCACTCATCTTTGATTTCAGTTCTCGAGTCCTCTCTCTCCTGTGCCTCTACCAACCAACTCGAAATTCTCCTCCATACAACTCCAATCGACGAACACAGTATCCGTGAGCTCATTTTTCACAAAGTCGTTTTTCCGTCGTCTCCTTATCTGCTTTCTGTCTGTCACAGTCAACGCAGCCTCAGCAACCGCTTGTCTGGGTCATTCATGCTTATTTTTGGCCGACTTATTCTTATCAGTCCGCTTCATCGTCCAACCTTGGAGTTTGTTCTCACTTCTCCACTTTTGTCGACATTCTCAAGTTGTCTCTCATACGTCGAACACTGGATCCCTCTCTGGACGACACTCTTCGAATTCGACAATTCGTTGAAAGACTGGAAGAATAAAGGTGCAGAAGTCGTCATATCTGGGAAACAGATTATCCAAGCTCTGTTTGCGGAAGGCTTCGAAGACACTCTCGAAGCGATCCTGATGCACGATGAGGACGGATTTTACGGTGTCAACATTGTAACTACTTGTATCTCAGTCTCGCAACGACTGGGATCGAATGTGATGAGACTGTGAACAGTGATCTCTCATCTCGACGCTCCTCACCAGCTCACCTTCAATTTTTATATTTCCACGAACTCTCACACAACTTTGATTTTGTGGTGGTTGTTCATCCAGACGAACAGACAAGATGAGATCGTCTCACAGCGGACAATACAACTTCACCTTTCAAAGATATCGTGCTGGATGCCAGAGTATTTCATGGTCCTATCAAGCTCTGGACTTTATCCAAATTGTTCTTTCGTTCAGGAACAGTACGATGTGACCAGATTGTCCCCCAATCTCGACTTTTGGACCATCTCTGAACCGCATTCCCTTTTTCTCTTCAAAATGGCTTGCCTGCGAAAGCAGAAGGTAGAATTGTTCACATGGTATCATCAAGTCAGATTCAGCCTTTTTGAGTGGAATTACAGATGAAATCAGGTTGAGATTTCGATGAACCAAAATGCGATGTCAACCATTGATCCACCAACCCCTCCATTTAGCCAGGAGTGAAATCAACCGAAATTGCATGAACGCTGCTAAACTCCACTCCTAATCGACGTTGCCACCTTCTCTTCACAGCTCACACGAATGATCTCCGTCTCACCAATGATTAGCCCTGTGATCTCTCTTCGATCAAGAAATCGCTAGACAGTTTGTAAGAATGAACAATACGACCCATCAGACCTCGATCAATGGTCAGACTGACCAGAATAGGACACTTCATGCGGATGATCTCGAGAGACGTCTCTCAACATCATTATCTGAAGAAATCTCCTATTCTTCCATACACTAGAAAGAAGACAGAGAATATATGACTTCCAGTGACGAATGGTTGCACTATTCTTCGTTGTGAACGAAAAGTCACATTTCCCATAACAACACTTGTTTATCAAGTTCATCAACATCAAATGATATTCGACATCATTCTACTCATTAAACTCATTTCAGAGACGTATTCAAAACCAATATCAGATGCAGATGCGTTCTATTCTATTAGTTCAGTCATCAATCAACCTCAACAATTCGTTCAGAACGAATTCACAAAACAAGAAGCAGCTCTCCAATCAGCAAAATATCACGGATTGTGGACGGAGATCATCAATAGATGCATTTTCCTCCTCGGAAACGACACCTACATTACACATTCACAAGAAAGAAAATGTTCAGAACAAAACCAAACACCAACAACCAACCAGCAAGGTCACGATTCGGAGTCGAATGTGCCTTCTCCGATCTTCAAAGTCACAAACAGCGCATTATCAGCCAAATCTGTGAACTTCCATGCAGAACAGACCAATCATCTCGTTGCCTTTCTTCTCAACTCCTCTTTCTCAGCGGAAGACTGCTCTATTCACTCGTCTGGAACAACCATCCCAATCATTGCCATTTCCAGCGACGAATCGCCGAGTGTTGTTCATCTCATCAGAACACAACACTATGTTGCTTCGATCATCACTCTTGATCCCATCGTCAAACACGAATCAGCCGTTCTGAACATGGCTGACACTGCAAGAACGATGCATGATCGAAACGAAGGCTCAAAGTTGACATATGTTTCCATTTCGTACAGATCCAACGAAACAATTGCCATTCTGACTTTGTCAGGAAAGGATCTTGCTGAACAGGACCACACGCTCTTCGTCCAGAATTCCAACGATGAGATGGAAAAAGTCACAATCCCTGTGTCATACTCCTCGTCGAGCTTGGGCGGTCTCACTGCGACCGTCTCTCTTGTCGATCAGCCACTGATCAAGTACGGGGAGAGCTACACTGTGACAGGACTGAAGGTGGGAAGCGCAGAGGGAGAGGATGTGGAGGTTTCTGGGACAATCTCGTTTCGTGTGACGGATGAACCAGCTGAGATTCTCGACATCTCATTCTCTTTCGACGAGAACACACAGAGCACAGGAACACTCACCTTCAAATCTCTCAGAATGCCGACCAAGTCAAGTTTGATCATCACAGTTGAGGGAACAGACACGTTCAATCTCTCCTCGTACGCCTCTTTCACCTCACCTGAAGCAGGATCTGTGAGTGTGCTGCTGTATTCACCGAGGTCAACACCAAAATTGGAATACGGTCAAACATACACAATCACCAGAATGGTTCTCTCTTCAACGAAGCAAGAAGTGTTCTTCACTGGAAAGAGAGAGATCGTCATCCCACAGGCAGATCCGCGAGTGATTGCTGAAAAGAATGAGGAGTGGTTCGAAGATGGGTCTGGAAAGACGTTCTCGTTTTGGTCAACTTTGCTGGACGATTCAGAATACGAAATGGAACTGAAAGACATCACAGAAGGCGCAGAGGATGATCAGACAGTCGCAATCGCTCTCAAAATGAAGACTGAAGGGACGAGACAATACGTCGAAGGGTCAGCCTTGTTCTATCCAGCATCAAAAGCGACCCTGAAATACTCGCACAGCTATAAAGTCTCATCTGTGGTCAAGGTGACCGAACCAGCAACACCAATCCTCGTCGACACTATCACAATCACCATCCCAGCGCAACAATCCATCGTGACAAGCCTCGTCAGCGCCATCCAACCCGGAACGGACGAGAAATATCTGCAACTTGTGTATGAATCGAATGATGCAGAATCTTCGTATTTGTATCCGACGTTTGAAGGAGATGGCGGACGAGTGAACCTCTCGTCGATTTACTTCGGAGAGGGGAAGGCCACTCAAAAGGTTCAAATCTTCGGAACAACTGGAACACGCAGCTTGGAGTACGGAAAACGGTATAAACTGGTCTCACTTGCTCCTTCAAGAGGCGATCCTCTTCTCCTCGCTGAAGAGTTCGTTGTTGAGGTTCCAGTCGAACCAGCGCGTGTTTGGAAGGTTTCCAAACAGGACGCGAGTGATGGACTAACGACCACTCTGACATTCTCCACAAGAATGTTGGAAAATGACGAGAAAATCGATATTGCTGTCAGCTCGTCTGCGCTCTCTCACTCGACCACGCTCACCGCGACAGTTTCTGGAACTGGAGACGGACAAACTGCAGTTGTTGTGGCTTCGCTCAACTCAGATGGTTCCGGAGACCTCTTCAACAATGCTACATACAAAGTCACTTCCGTCACCCGTTCAACATCAGATTCGATCTATCATGAAGACCTCTCCTTCGACACCCCCATCATCCCTCCAACCATCACCGACATCTCCATCCGACCCGATCCCAACACCAACGAACGCTATGTCATCATTCGATTGGAAGGGAAGAATATCGACACAAAGTACTGGTCGTACGTCCATGTGAACAATTCGTATTACTCACTCACAAGCGCGTACACCTTCAACAGCACAACGTGGGGTGAGTTTTCTGTTGAAGTATACAACTCATCGAATGAATATCTTGAATATGGGAAGACCTACACTGTGACAAGCATCATAAATCGACATGAGTGCCATCTGGCAAAGACCCTGAGCTTTGTCGTGCCAGCGGAGAAGCCAAGATTGGCTTCGGTGAGTGTTGAGAACTCGACTGACAAGAAATCTGCGACGTTTACGTTCACAACGAGACTGCTGGAGGACCAGGCAACATACAGACTTCTTTTGAAGGGAGTCCCCACAGAATCAGGAGGGAAGATTCATTCGAACAACATCACAGCGACTGTTTCATCGACGTCATCCGACAACCAGGTCGCTGTCGCTAATGTGACTCTGTCAGAAGATGGTGTTGGCTCAGATTTGATCAATGGCCACACGTATTACATCCATGAAATCGAAAAAATCGGCGGAACGACCGAACCCGACATCCTGATCGATTATTTTGGAATCCAGACCCAAAACGGCCCAGCCAGAGTGACGTCATGCAAAGCGTACTTCTACGCCGGAACGTACGAGAAGACGCTCATCGTTGAGTTTGGCGGAACTGGATTGAAAGGCTTGTACAGCCAGCGAGTGACTGTCAACGACGGACAGAATGACATCGTTCTCAGCAGCTACCTCTCGTTCAGTTCATCTCTCGCTGGGAACCTTTCTGCTGAGCTGACTGGTTCATATGCCCAGTTGAAATACGGACAAGAATACAAGATTGTGTCGATTGCCGCTTCATTCTGGGGGGATGCTCCAATTGTGAGTTCAGGACTGAAGTTCTCTGTTCCAAAAGAGAATCCAAGATTGATAACTTGTTGGAAGCAAACGAACGAAACAGATGGATCGGCCACGAATCTGGTGTTTAAGACGAATAAGATGGAAGATGGAGAGACATATGAGATCACACTGGCTGGCGCACAGCTCTTTTCATCAACGATTGATCACACAACCACTCTGAAAGTTCAAATCTCGACGGAAGAAGGGCAGCAGATTGCAGTCGGGACAGGAATCATGTCTCCGCCAGAATCAGCGTCGATTCTGTACAACATGAACTACACCGCCGTCTCAATGAAGAAATGCGGATCTCTCGAAGAAGACTCAATCGTCATCGAACATGTTTATTTCTGGACACCAAAAGACAACAGACAGGCGACATCGGCCTCAGCTGACTTTCTTGATCAAACGGAGCGTGAAATCCAAATTGAAGTGCGCGGACAGTACTTCCCAATCGGCTCGACATTCCTCATGACGATTGGCGGAGAGAAGGAGATCGATTTGGAGGCGAAGGGTGTGTTCCATCGAAAGAATAACGGAACCATCACAGCCAGATTGTTCTCGAAATCAGGGACTCCAGAACTGGAATATGGACACACCTACACAGTGTCATCAATTCGCTACGAAGCCACAGGCTCACCTGTGATTCTCGCTGAAGCCCTCACATTCTCAATTCCAGCAGCGACACAACAAATCATCGAAGCAGACTGTCTGTTTGATGCTGAGACTCAAACAGCACTGGTGACGATGTATGGAAACGAGATGATCGATGCTGCGATGACAGTGCGAGTGTCTGACGAAGAAGGAAATGTCATCGCATCACCAGACACAACACTGTTCAATGAAGAAACGAAAACATTGTCTGTTCGGTTTAACGTTGGCGAAGACGGCCAACCGAACTGTCTGATGTTGGGGAAGAGCTACACGATCAAGTCGGTTGGGGAAGGAGAGGAAACCGTCATGCCTGTTTGCGAATCTGTCACGTTCAAACTCTCCCACACTCCCAAAATCAAAAAAGTTGACTTCGAATTTGCGAACAAGATGGGTACAAAGGCTCGTCTTCATCTCACCGGATCGGATTTTCCAGAAAACGAGGTTCTGGTTGCGACACTCACAGGCGGACTGAAATTCCAGGTCAACTTTGGAGCAGATGGGACAGCAGTGTCAGACACGATTGAAATTGGGTTCGAAGACACAATGGCATTTGAGACGGAATATTCTTTTGTGTCGCTCACTCGTCCAGGAGAGGAAGACAACCTCTTTGATGTGTCAGCATCGCTCTTCAAGACAGGCGTGAGACCAACCCAGCCGGAATTTGTGATTGCTGAGGGAGATGAGGAGGGAAGGGGTTGCGGAGATGAGGAGACACCGTGTGGATCGATCAAAACCGTTCTTGATCTCTCGCTTCGTCTGAAAATGACAAACGTTGTGATGAACTTGAAAGGACAAGTGAAACAGAAAACCGGTTTGTCACTCGCTGAACAATCGTCAATCACACTCCAAAACCCGAACGCAGAATCCGCCACGTTGAAAATCCCAGGATCAGCCAGCCACGAAGGACAAGAAGGACTTATTCTGGTGAATACAGCCACATTATCGCTTCAGAGCCTGGAAGTGACACTGTGTCCTTATGCAACAGTTGAGGTTTTGGTGGTTGGATCAGACAGTACCGTTTTGATCGAGAACTGTGTTGTATCTGTCGAACAACATGAACACAACCAAAACACAAACGGGGACATCAATCTGTGCAGTTGGGCGTCTGGTCTGCTCGTTGTCAGACGTTCAACGACAAATCTGATCAATTCTTCGTTCACAGACTTCAAACAGGGTGTGATGAACGTGAGAGGAGGATCACTCAAAATTGAGAACTGCGCACTCAACAACAACGGCAACACTTCAGAAACATTCCCGTCAATCAGGCAGAACATAGCCTGTGAAGAGAACGGAACGATCGATATTCTATCCTCGCCTGAGATGGGCGATTCACTGTGGATCTCAACCAAAGACTGCCAAGTGACGAAAGATACCACTGAGGTGAAATCACCACTTTTTGTCTCAACACTCGACGCAGGAAAGACAGCGGCAACATTCGACACGAACACCAACATCTTCACACTGAAAGTGATAGGCACTCATCTCATTCCATGCAATCTTCGATTAGACGTGTTTGAAGTCAACTCGAAAGACAAAACCGAAACAGGAGCGAGTGTGATTGTCCATCTGGACGAGAATTCCACCAGCGACTGGAGCGAAACTGCACTCACAGCGTCAATCCCGAACTCTCTGCTGTCCACCGAATTAAACTCGAAGTTCGACTGGCATGTTCGACTGATGTTTGGTCCCAACGAAGTTTCAACTGCTTCCATACGACTGACTGAACACAAATCATCGACTCCCACACTTCTCGCGTGGTTACTGCCTGTCGTCATCTCAGTCACGATTGGGCTCCTGATTGCGATGATCGTTGCCTGTGTCTGTGTTCGTCGTCGCAAGATGAGAAAGGGCGGTTTCAAAGAATTCAAAGGCGGGGTTGGGATTGACGAGAGTGGAAAGAAGACGTCTCTGTCGAAACACGAAGGATACACGAAATACAGCGACGAGGGCGAGGATGAGTTCGGCAGAGGGTCAATTAACACACCTCCTTTGGATGTTGCTGATCCGGTATGAGACCAGATTTGAAGACACTCTTTTCGTTTTTCGTTTTTTTTCGCTTTGAGTTCTCTGCATTTACTGACAATACGAACTGAGTTCACTATTTACATTTCACTTGATCTTTTCTTGATTTTTCTTCTATTTCTCTTGAGCCAATGGTGGAATGTGGGATTATCGAATGTGTCCCACATTTAACATACAACTGCGTTGATTAATTCCCTTCTCATTAACTTTTTTGAAAAATATACTTCAAAACAAAGATGAGGGTTGATCAACAATCTTGATTCCCAGTCTTTACATATAGCTTTCTGTAATGTCGAGAGAATCATTCGGGAAGTTGTATATGAAGTACTGTGACGAAATTCCTGACAGGGAACCAACATATCTTCGTAGACTCTTTGATGTTCGTTTTCGAAATAAACCAGTCTTGTGGTATGGAAAGGTTGAAGAAAAAAGTGACGAAAGGATTATTTTTGTCATGAAATCACTTTTTCCTGGGAATGAACCGAGAGTTCTTCTCAAACTCCCTCAGAGTCTGGAGGATCCTCAAAACTTCGTCATTGGGCAGTGCAGCCATTTCAAAGGGACTTTAAAAGGCTTTTCGAACCTCATATGTCAAGATCCCCAAGACCCAGAGTTTTCTGCAATCCTTGAATTAAATACTGACGCAACGTTCACATCCAATCCCTTCGACTTGGATTTGACGTTCATGCAATTTGAGGAATATTTTGGAACATTTGATCAATCTCCTTTTCAAGATAAGTATGAGAAATATTGGAAAGATACTCCAATTGACGTCATCGGCCGCTTCAAAGAAGGATCCTTGGCAGACGGGCAATTTCGCATCTATCAGTTTGTTATCGAGCGTCCGAGCAGACCCTCAAACGATTTTGGCTTTTGGCGTGGCACCATTCGTGTTCGGGTTGCAATTACTCAATCTGGAGACATCCAACGATTTATTGCAGAAAATGAACGCCTGGAAATCGTGGTTGTGCCTTATGCTCGAAATGGATCCCCTCACGTGTTCAATCTAAACGAAATTGTTGGACCTCGAATTCAGACTCCGACATCAGTGCGGCTGGCATTCTGATTTCGACAAAGTTAGCTGCTTTCTATCCTTTCACGTCCAATACACACTCGCTTTCATCCTTTTGTTTCCAAAAGCTGATTACGTGTCTTGATCGAACCAATATTCATCATTTTTGTATCAACGGTCGCATTCATCGATTTCGAAATTGATTGAAGTGGATATCACCAGTGCATTTTTATCTTCCACTTGTCTTGACGATATGCTTACATCTGCTGGATCAGATCAGGATGAACAAATCAAACTTCTCCAGTTTATTTAGAATATGGAGGTACTCTGCAAGATTCAATATAAGTCTAGCATTCTAACCATGATTCTACGAAGTTTTCCGCTTCAACATTCCAACTATTCAACAAATTCATCGAGTTTCCGTGGCTCTCCAAAGATCACCGAATCAAATGCGTTTTACGCAGTGTGTCTTTGTCAAATTGATTCTCTGTCAGAATATTGTGGCAATAAATGTGTATACTGTGTTTGGAACGCAGTTACATTCTGAGCCCCCTTATACACTCGTGACACTCACGATCGATGATCTTAACTCATCTCTGGAATGTATTCTTCGTTTCAATACTCATTAACTTCTAGGGCATTATGTCAATTCTTTTCACGTTTCAGAAGTGTCAACAAGATTTTCTGATTGGGTTCTGTCGTAGATTCCATACGGAATCGTTTCGGAGTTACAACCCACCCCGAATCCGGAAGATCATTTTGTCAAACTCATCTTGGGGATTCTCGAACTGTTTGGTGAATGTGGAATTTTTGAATATCTCAGATTGCATACACCTGAGTTGATTCACAGGTGATTTCTCTCGACAATTGATTCAATTACTTTCTGTGAAGAGGGAAGTCACATATTATTGCAAATTGTTCTGAACGAACCAGACACTCCCCCACCTCTGCCCGCCACGCCAAATGAGCAGCATCGTCCTTCATCACTCGTCTTCCGTGAAGTGAGTCATCTGTCTACAACCCTCCACGACGAGTCCACTTTCTGCTCACTTCAGAATCCCGCACCATCCTCGTTTGGAAACATCACCATCACAACACTCGAAGCAGAAGACACACATCTCTCCACACAAATGCCCTCTCCCCCATCACTTGGTAGGGACTATGATATTGAAATAACTTCAGAATCAACCCTCTCTCCATCAGAGGACAGAAAGCAGACATGTCTTCATCTTTTGGAGATGATGGAAGATCTCAGAAGGAGACGAACAGATGAACACGAGGAAGAGTGGGATCTTTTGAGGATTAAACGAATAATGGCAAGTCAGATGCAAATGTTACCATCTCCCTTCAACAGGCTTCATTTTGACATGAACGATCCAGATGTGGATATGGAGTCAGTTTTCGAAGAATTGGAAGAACACGAAATCGAGAATGATGGTCTCGATTTCCACAATCCCGACGAGAGCAGTGAGGCCTCCTTTCAACAATTGAAGCAATCACATTCCTTGCAAGGGTCGATTCAAATGATGATAAAAATACTGTCGGAAGAACTGGATGACTCAGATTTAGAAACGGTCAAACATAAGCTCGAACAAGTCCTACCTGGCACTGAGACTTCCGATCAGCAATTGACTGTGCCACCCTCGCTGGAAAGGATTTCTCGGAAGTCTGTGAAAATGGCGCTGGAAGACAGGAAGACACGGATTGAGGAAGATCAAGCGCGGAGATCTCATCCACAGGGCAGACTGGATGGTGAGGCGTTCGTGTTCACCTCTCCCTCATCCCCAATCGCAATTATCGTTTTTATCAGCTCGTCACACACATTATGATCAGTCGGCGATGTAATTGGTAATATGTGCTACCACTTTTTTCAAAGGGCAGATCATGCTCATTTCACTGAATCGTGTTAGATTAGTCTAGTGAATACGTTGAAGTTCAATAAATGGTGGAATAGAATTACATATGTGAATTTCAAGTTGAAAGAATCACTAGATGCAAAGGAGTCAACAATCGCTTGAACCCGATCGAGTGGAAAAATGATGATTTTAACGGGCTGATTAGTGAAGTGAGGTGTTCACAATGTGAAAACTTCCATGAATGATGATCATATTTTCGTCAAGTTGAAATTGTGAGTGATCTGCCCTTTGAAAAAAGTGGTAGCACATACAGTCTGTATCAAAAAGATCTCCAACTGTTGCAAAATGTTGAGATTTGTTTCAAAAAGATGGATGATCGACACGATACCCTCACCCATAATAGTATTTCTCCCATCATGACCACTTTTTACATCAGACTTTTCTCTTTTTTTCGAATGCATGAATAGATGATTCATGACCTGAAAGACGGTATATCTTCTTTTTAGAGAGAGACAAACATATCTTGTCGAGATTTTCTTGCATTGATTTTTCATCATCTTTTTGCTCTCATTTTTCATCTTCTTCTCAATCAGAGCTAGATCCTTCATTAAAACACGAAATTACTCGGTGGTTTGCATTTTCGTCACTTTTAAACGTATATTCCCAGATGAAACGAACTCATCCATTCCGCAGCAACATTTTGATCGGTATGTCAATTTTTTCCTCTTTTCTCATCGTATTCTCTCATCCTCTCGACTTCTAGATGCCATTTCACAAGTTGTTTTTCGGAGTGAATACACTCCAGGCTTGCAACAGCCACAAGAACGCTTTTCCCGCTTCTCTATCCTCACGTCACGATCATCAAGGTTTCCTCTTAAATTCCCTTCTCCTCATCATTTTACCCAGATATCACAGTCAGTTTGTGCAATATGATCAATTGTCCAGAAAAGTCACTCACGAGTTTTTCAACCCGTCCAAACACTCCCAATATGTGTATTTGTACTTGATTTCATTTTTCTAAATGTTCATTCCCTTCCATTGTTCAACTATTTCTTTTTTTTCTCGGTTTCAATTCATCTTAATTTTGTAACTTCCACTTCACTAAATTTTTGTTCGGATCTTTTGATGGACATGCGATGTTTTTTGACTCTTTGCATTTTTGTGACATCGACATTCGTTTATTCTCATTTTTACTCTCAAAACTTCTGTACAAATTTTTCTTATTCGTCATTTCACCTCGACCACTTTTTCACATTTTTCGGTGCTACCAAATTTTTGCAATTTGTTCTGATTATCATTTCGCGATTTAGACTGTCCAATACATCTACTCTTAATTTTATTCTCATTTCTGCAAACAAAAAAGTCTGTCAAAATTCTGGTGTCCCCATATACTAGTTTTTCTTGATTTCCTCAAAGCATCTGAATCACATTTTGGTCAAACTCTAAGATGAACTTCTACGACGGAAATGCTCTTCAGAATCCACTTTTTTTCGATTTAAGGAATCAAATAGAACAAGAAAACGCCGTCAACTACATTCCACAACTTCATCAGTACCAAATTCCGCCTCAGCCAGAGCCACCACAAATCGATCGTCAAGCCCTTCAGGCTGAGGTAGGCATGTATGAAGCGTTGGCCCCTCCTCCTCCTCCACCACCGCCACCTCTGGTGCCGCTTCTACCGATCCTCCATCGTCCGTACACTCCAGCCACACCTGAAAAGAGAGTCAGACTGACGCTCCTATATCGCGAGAATGGAGAAACCCGGCCAGTGACATGGTATGCGAATCAGGTTGTCCTCACTGTCCAAACTACACATCGATTCATACAAAAATTACGCCGAGGAGAGTCGATCACACACCACCTTCCAAGAAGAGGGCGACCGAACCGAAGAAACGACAGATTCCTCAATCAAGAAGTTCGACGGCTGCTCCAGGAGGACGGACAACGTACTCTCAGAGAGATGGCAGCTAATCTCAGGGCTGGAGGCCACCAGACAAGCGCTGCGACAGTCTATCGAATGGTGACACATCGGAACCAGATGAACGTTGACATGCCTCTCTTCTCTTTCAAACGAGCCAGAATGAGAGTTCCAGCTGCCAACACAGGAGAAAACAAAGAAGCAAGAGTCGTCTTCATCCAAAATGTGATAGCCCACATCCGCGACGGATGGTTTCCAATCTTCTTGGACGAGACATCTTGGAACATTGAATGTGTGCGGAGATACGGATGGGCTGAAGTCGGCCGGGCTCCAATTGTCGTCAGACCGACCAATTTCGTCTCGTTGACCGCGATTACGTCCATTTCCTCCAACGGAGTGGGTCATACTGAGGTCATCCGAGGCCCAATCACCGCTGACATCTTCGAATCCTACCTTCGGAGACTGCTTGAAACCAACACAGAGAGGCGCAGATGGGTTCTAATTTTAGACAACGCCCGAATTCATCATGTTGCGACTGAGAACATTGTCCTCGAGGCGAATCAGCGAGTTCTGTACAATGCCGCGTACAGCCCAGACCTGAATCCAATTGAAAATGTCTTTGGCTTCTGGAAAACCAGAGTGGAGGCACAAATTCGAGACTGGCAAGGGGAGGATCACTTTTTAGATCAGATTCGTGAAGTATTTCTTCAGATCTCTCCAGATGAAATTTTTAGATGCATTGAAAGTTGCTGAAGCGTTCAGTGGCCACGAGCTGTCAGACGAGAGGATATGTATGGAATCGAATTCTTGTTTCACTGAAGTGATGTTTGGTCCACTTCATTTTCAGTTTTGTTCACTGGTAGTTGCAGAAAATGGGAAAAAGTGGTCGAGGTGAAATGACGAATAAGAAAAATTTGTACAGAAGTTTTGAGAGTAAAAATGAGAATAAACGAATGTCGATGTCACAAAAATGCAAAGAGTCAAAAAACATCGCATGTCCATCAAAAGATCCGAACAAAAATTTAGTGAAGTGGAAGTTACAAAATTAAGATGAATTGAAACCGAGAAAAAAAAGAAATAGTTGAACAATGGAAGGGAATGAACATTTAGAAAAATGAAATCAAGTACAAATACACATATTGGGAGTGTTTGGACGGGTTGAAAAACTCGTGAGTGACTTTTCTGGACAATTGATCGTATTGCACAAACTGACTGTGATATCTGGGTAAAATGATGAGGAGAAGGGAATTTAAGAGGAAACCTTGATGATCGTGACGTGAGGATAGAGAAGCGGGAAAAGCGTTCTTGTGGCTGTTGCAAGCCTGGAGTGTATTCACTCCGAAAAACAACTTGTGAAATGGCATCTAGAAGTCGAGAGGATGAGAGAATACGATGAGAAAAGAGGAAAAAATTGACATACCGATCAAAATGTTGCTGCGGAATGGATGAGTTCGTTTCATCTGGGAATATACGTTTAAAAGTGACGAAAATGCAAACCACCGAGTAATTTCGTGTTTTAATGAAGGATCTAGCTCTGATTGAGAAGAAGATGAAAAATGAGAGCAAAAAGATGATGAAAAATCAATGCAAGAAAATCTCGACAAGATATGTTTGTCTCTCTCTAAAAAGAAGATATACCGTCTTTCAGGTCATGAATCATCTATTCATGCATTCGAAAAAAAGAGAAAAGTCTGATGTAAAAAGTGGTCATGATGGGAGAAATACTATTATGGGTGAGGGTATCGTGTCGATCATCCATCTTTTTGAAACAAATCTCAACATTTTGCAACAGTTGGAGATCTTTTTGAAACAGACTGTATAACCAATTACCTCGCCGACTGATGACTCAACCTATTTTGACTTGATCAGTTTGTTTGGTCACACTTTTAAGGGAATTATTGTTTTAAAGGAGGGAGAGAGACTTTAAATGTGTCTTGAAGAAACATCAGAAAACAAAAGTGTGATATAGTGGAAAATTCCGAACATCAAAACAGATCTGAGTTTATCCGTCGAGGTCGGTATAAATGCAGATCTGCAGATCTGTATTGATAGAAAACCGGATCTGCCTCTGTACGTACCCACTTATTGTGCTTGATGAAGTGATTTGATGACGTGAAAAGGAATGAGAGAGAAAAAAAAATGAGTTTGTTGACATAAGAATCTGAACCGTTTTGTCTCAACTATTGATTGCTTCATTCATTCAATTTCGAATCAGTACTTCTTTGATTGTGTCACTTCAACAGACTCTATTGGATTTCTTTTTCTGAAAATGCAAAGGTTGTATGGACTGATAGTGCCGTCAGAAATGCGATCAAATTCGTTGACCCGCGATAATAGTGGTGTTAGAAAACCGCAACATGTCAGAAACCCGCCACTCGTGTTAGAAAACCGCCACTTACATCTTCATACATCCAAACAATTTCACTTCATCAATTTTTATCTTTAAGCCACATCGTGGTAAATTCAACGAGAATCTGAGTCTACTTTGGAGTCGAAATGAAAACAATGGGTTTCATTCAAATCAACATGACTGACTCCTATCAATTGGAAGAGATTCATCTAGCCCTGAAGCAACAAGGGTATAGGCGACCGTCATCACCTAATCCTACAGAATATCTGAACAAGCAGAACGAGATTCAGGCCGTGAGTTCGATCAAGCCTCCTGTTTCGGAAAATGCCTCGATATGGACTGTGAAACGAGCAAGACGTGCCGTCATGGAAGGACGGCCTGTTGGTCAAATTGGACGACCACCAATACTATACGACAGTGAGAAGACTCGACTTGTCGACGAGATTCTTGAACTCAACGATGTTGGTGTGTATCCAACATATTATGAAATTGGGATGATGGTATCCACCATTTTTTTTTGACTTTTTAGGCGAAAACTATATCTGAAGAGCGTGAAAGTCTGGCTCACCGAGATGTGGAACCTCCATCCCGTTGTTGGGTTTCTACATTCGTCAAAGAAGAACCTCGCCTCAAAGCGAGTAAGCCAACCGTTATGGCTCTTGCTCGAATAAAAGCTCAAACAAAATCACACGTCCGGCCTTTCTTCCAGATGCTTCAAAGTCTGGACGATCCTGAAATGTATCCCCCTTCACTTCGCGTCAATTTTGATGAAACGAGCCTTCTGGCATCTCAAGCTGTCATCTCGTTCCGTGTTGGCCCATCAACTAAAAGGGAGACTTTCGTGAAACCAATCAACCAGATTTTCAGTTGTACAGTGGTTTTTTTTTACTTGTGCAGATGGCCGCAATCTGAGGACGCATCTCAAGGAAATCCTCTTCAACTCAGTTAAACAAGATCTACTTACAAAAAAAGAAAAAAGAAGACTGAATCCGGACGCGCGATGTCTGTTACTTTTTGATGGACATTCGTCGAGGAGAAGTCCGGACATTTGGCGAGAGCTTGCAACGGCTGGCATCGATGCCATTTGCCTCCCCCCGAACGTTTCAGCGTGGTGCCAGCCCAACGATATTTATGTAAACGCGAACTTTAAGGCTGAACTAAAGTCGATGGATCCACTCCCATCCAAATCAAAACTATCCACCAATCTACCCAAATGGTTGGACAAACTAGAATCTAAAATGCAACGCAGTTTGACAATCGACTCAACGAAGTCATCTTTTGCAGTCTCTGGAATCTACCCTGTAAGTATGGACGCCGTGTGTGAGAACTGGAGCGAGGGATCTGGTCCAGCGAGTACCTCTCGATGCTTCGACATAACCAGTAAACTGCTTGGAAGCGAAGAAGTGCAGACACTGTGGAGGGCTGACATCGCCAAGAAAACAAGGAGGATACGGGACAATGAACAGAATTTAGAAGAATTGCGGGAGCAAGCAAGAAACAGTTTTACACACACAGAATCTATTGACATTTCGGAGATTACTGAAATGACTTCTGTGGATCCTGACATTGGCGAACTATTTGAAACAACTCCGTCTCCAGCAACTCATCGCACCATCTCATCCCCGTCAACACCGTCCTCCGAACCACTAACCGCTCCCACTCAACCTGCTCGCCCAACATCAGGAACTCCCACCCAACCTGCTCGCCCAACATCAGGAACTCCCACCCAACCTGCTCGCCCAACATCAGGAACTCCCACCCAACCTGCTCGCCCAACACCAGGAACTCTCACCCAACCTGCTCGCCCAACACCAGGAACTCTCACCCAACCTGCTCGCCCAACATCAGGAACTCCCACCCAACCTGCTCGCCCAACATCAGGAACTCCCACCCAACCTGCTCGCCCAACATCAGGAACTCCCACCCAACCTGCTCGCCCAACACCAGGAACTCTCACCCAACCTGCCAGCGAACCGTCGAGTCTTTCTGAAATCGTGGTTTCGATTGGAATCAAGCGAAGTCTTCTATATGACGATGAGTCGGACGAAGAAAAGGAAAGAAGGAATTTGGACAAACCCCAGAAACAACCAAGATTTGAAGACCAGAATGACGAATCAGACTATGAATATGGAAAGGAATGGGACATGATGAAGATGCTGACAGCAAACAGACGGAAGAAAACCTAACGATATTTGATTGCGTTTCAATTTGACCATTCACTGAATTCGCTTAATTTTGAAAAGTTTTGGGAAATCAACGATACTGAGTGAAGTAGATGTGCAAGAAAGTATGGATTGTATCTCGTTCACTGTTGCGGGTTTTCAGACTCCATCTGGCGGGTTTTCAGACTCCCTCTGGCGGGTTTCCGAACACTTGCTGATTTCGGACACTACTATAAATCGGGATTTTTCCAAACAGTTGGAGATGTGGTCCAACTAAGAAAAACAAATGTCGACAATAAAGTGCGGCAACATCACAACAACCAGTGAACTAATTTTAATGCAGTTTTAACCAGCTCCTTGTTTTTGTGATGATTCGAACATTTTGGCAACATTTTGTGCATTAAATTCTGGGTTTCTGGGACAATTCCTAAACACCCATATTGTCTCAACGAAAGTTTTGAAGAAACCAATCGATTTCTTTTTTGAGCAACTTTTGTCCGACATCTTTACAAATATCATGTACTTTACTTGGTTCTAAACTGATGGCTAGTTGTGGGTCTTAAGCTCCAAACTTTTGCCAGGTTACTGAATTTCGACGCCTTTCTGACGACACTATGAAGTGAACTTGAACTGATTTATTCTTTCACTTTTAACCCAAACTCCATCGGCCTCAGTCAGGAACTTTAGTCCTTGTCTGGGAATAGGATGTTCAACACATACTCCTCTTTTTTCTTGAGATTTCGTCGACAAAAAGAAAGTTTGTAGTGGCAGTTGCACAGACATCAGAGACTAAAGGGACAACGATTCTTCTCAGAAGGATCGACAGTTTAGTCACCATTCTTAAAACGTTTGGATTGTATCAGAGAACTCCGAGTCTTGACATGAATCAATCATTATCTATTTCTGTACAATTCTCTTCCTTTCTGAATTCATGATCAGGCTCTAGAAGTCAGAGATCAATTAAGCATGTTGTGAGATCAATCTGTCTCAGAGACGGATGGAGGATCTGAATTCAATCTCCGAAAGAGGTGCTTACGTTTCGATCATTTTGTCACTATTCTCTCCTTTTTCTCTGTCTTGGAAGATCTTAATAGACTGTTTCATGTCGAAATTCTTGGCACAAAAAGGGTTTCTTTTATGAATAGCTTTTGTCGAGATCTTTACGATACCAATGCATTTTGTTGGATTCAAAACTGATGGCTAGTATTGGAGAAAAAGGGCAAATAGCTTAGAAAAAGGTGTTCATTTCTGATTTTCACCGTAATTTTATGTGTTCTCTTGATACAGGCGTTTCGGTGCGGAACCAAAACTTCAAATCATCAAGAAAACGATTAACCCAAAAAATCATCACACTCTGTTCACAGGTTGTGAATACTTCTCATTTCGTTGTCATCGGCACAAGAGATCAACCCAGAACATAGCGAGGGATCCTCAGAAATTCACCTAATGTGATTGAAAGGTTCCCAATTTTCAAAGTCAACATTAATTCACGACGTCATCATCACCATTTTTTCCAAACTATTGTGAACGGAACCTGAATCCATCATGTTTAGGTATAAAAAAGGGTTTCAGTTATCAGATCCTTCATCAGTACAAAATGTA
The DNA here is from genome assembly GCA_033064195.1 of Blattamonas nauphoetae. Lineage (NCBI taxonomy): Eukaryota > Preaxostyla > Oxymonadida > Blattamonas > Blattamonas nauphoetae. The sequence goes on from JARBJD010000021.1 coordinate 144,649, forward strand.
TTACCGGAATCCAAAATTGCAAGAGGAACCGGAGCAGCAATTTTTTGCTATCCTTCCCCAACCTAGTCCAGCTCCACATGAAGCAAGTCAGCCCGGAAAGCCAGAAGAAAGTCAGCAAGCACCAGCTTCCCCTCCAGTGAAAAAAAGGAAGCACAAATCAAAAAATGGCAGAGGAAGATTAGAAAAACCCAGATGGAGAAGCATCTTAGCGTGATACAGAAGTTAGTAGGTGAAGAATGCAAACCAACTGTGGACTGTCGTTTCTGCAGCTGGTTCTGCGGCACGAGCTACAAAAGAGAGCGTCTCGAAGGGGTGTGTAAGGAGGACCCGATATTTGAAAAAACCAAGCAAAACCGAGCTCGCAGAAGACGTCATCAAAAAGCAGAACGCAAAAAGGTAAAAAAAAGCTAAAAGACCGCAAATGAAGCGCTCTCTTCTCAAGGACGACGACACCAGCTCTTCCTAACTATTATCCCCTTTACTTTTCTTCCCATCTCTACTTGTTCATGTCTATCCACATTTCTTTCGAAAAAAGGTTTGTGCTTAAATAAACCATGAAATGAGGTGTATTGTTTTATCTTTTTAATCCTTAATGCTTGAATTTTCACTTTAGCAACGTTTGCCAAATCATCTCTTCCTTCATAATGTCCATCTCTCTGTTTTTTTCATCTTTCATTATTCACCTGGAGCCTGGAGAAGATGGAGATGACGGTGGTTAGAGGTGAGTTCATCCTGTTGAATGAGCATCGTCTCCTCCAGTGTGATAAAAGGACGATGGTCAGGTACTACAATCAACTCTTTCAAGACAATCGAAACCCCGAGTTTAAAATGTATCAGTTGACACAAACGATGGACGAAAGCTGTCAGAAACAGCCGCATCTTCACCTATCAGCTATTTTCCTTACAAATAGTTCTGAAAAAAATGCTTAAGAGAAAGAATATTATAGTTTTTTGAACGATGAATTGAAATAGATGAGTTAAGTATCGATCAAACAATCTCCCACTGTTCACATCTATTCGTCAGTTCCTCCCACGAAATCAAAATGTTGAATCATCATCTCCTTATCTGTCAAATTCCGTTTCTTGAATGTTTGTCCCCATCTGAATCGACTTCGCAACTGCAATCATCCTTCTGTCGGTTTAAATTACCGTCGGATACACGACCTTGTCGACCGAAAAAGCTGTGTAAATCGGATCGCATCTCTACAACATCATTCGTGTGAACTCTCGTTGTTTTCTCGCGAACATCCTCCAGACCAGAGGCGAGATCCCGTGGTAGTCATACAAGTCAACCATTCCTGGTCGAGGCTCGTTGCTAGCAGGGTCGAGGAATCGGCCGTTCGTGCTGGGTCCAGTCAGAGGAGAGGTGGAGCCCGGATGAACATATTGCCTCCACTTTGTGAGCCAATGCTCGTCGATGAGACACCACGAGTCAGACTCTGCTGTGTCGGCTCCATACAGCATGCTCCTCAAGTCTTATCTTCTTTCCGCGAACTCGTCAGCTTTTTGTCATGAGGATTGTAAAACGAGACTCTCAAAACAACAAAAAGGGTTTGTCGAACATAAGAGGAAACGGGGTGTAGTGGTGATTGATTTGACTACCTTTTTGTGGTAGATTGAATCGATTGTATCGTCTGTCCGCCAGAACAACCCACAATCTGATGAGTCGGAGTCACTTTCGAAATGTTTGTTGTTTGTTGAATTTAGGCGATTGATCGCAAATCCACTACGATCTTCCTGAGAGAGTGCTTTCTCAACTCCGAGAGGACTCTTCTTCGCTCTCTCCGCCATCTGGTTCAAACGCTCAGCGATGACCTCACAACGTTGCATTTTTTCACGGGACGTGTGTCCAAACCCAGCAGCTCGGAAAGCTGAACAGCGGATGCGAAGAGCAGAGAGAGCAAAAGGAAGGAAATGAGAGTGTTTGATAGGGAGCGATTGGAGAAAGAAGGGAGGTGAACCATTCTTTCCGAATGTTTCTTTCGAGTTGCAAGATATACAGATTGATCGGTCACTGAAAAGAAGTTGAACGAGATTCAGACTTCCTGAACAATCTGCACTTCTTCAGTCGTATAGAAAACGAATAGAGAACCAGATTGATATAATCGTTGAAAACCAAAAGTGAAAGTCAATGCCGATTGACCAGTTTTGAATCTTGTATTAAAAGGAATTTATGACATTTTAATGATATCAATATTTGACCTAAATTCTTAAAATAAGCCCAATATTTTAACCTCTTGAAAAGTGTCAATTTTGAAGAAAATTTTGACAACATCCAAAAAAATGTGGGCGCTTTTTAGGTTGTTTTTCCTTTTTTACCATAAATCAAGTTAAACCAACAATTGAACCATTTCGATAAATTCTGCAATAAAATTCTAAAATCTCGGGGACACTGTTGGTCATCGATCAAGACAATCCTGATGAAAATCGGTTGAGAATTCGTGGAGCTACATACCGGCCTTAGGTCGAAAAAGTGACGAAAAAGTCGATGTTCGGATTTCGCCACAATGAACACCTTTATGTCTCAAATTATGTTCAAAAAACGTTCTTCAATTACAAAATTGATTTTGATCAGTGAAATATTTGGAAAAAAGCACTTTTAAAAATGTTCGGTTTGATGAAACGAACATTTTGAAAAAAAAAACAGGAGATACAATCCTGGGCATTTGTGAAAAATGGAAAAAAATCACATATTTTTCTCGACAAACAATTCTTTGTTTAAAAACGGTTTCTTTTTTGAGAAACTTTTGTCGAGATCGGGTGGGAGGCTAATTCTACAATTAAACTTTATCTTATAGATATGTCATTAACCCGGTCCGCGCCACCAACCCGGAACCTGGGGTCCAAATAAACCATATTGGTCCAACTAAGACAAAAATCAAATTTGAGTAATTTTCTATTTGGGGAATTCTAGAAATCCTTAATATACCTCGTTTTGGCCACTTTTCAAAATGTGTACGAGTATATCTCAACAACCAGTGAACCGATTAACATGGAATTTTCACCGAAACGTTGTTTTGGTGAAACTAAAATATTGTCAAAAATTGAAACAAAATTTCGGGTATTTGGGAAGATGTGAAAAACGCTGTTTGTCTCGCCCCAAAATTGCTTCGGTATTTTTGTATTTGTGAGTCTTTTTCGCTATATTCACGATAAAAATGCTTTTATTTGGTTTAAAACGGATATCTGGTTGTGGAGATTTGAGCTGAAAAAGTTTGAAAAAGTGTTCATTCCTGCTGTATACAGCATTAAAAGGATTTCTCCGATTCCCCGCGGAATTGAATTCTCAAATTTTTTCGTAGTTGGACCAATATGGTTTCTTTCAACCCCAGGTTCCGGGTTGGTGACATGGACCGGGTTAATGACATATCAATTCGTTTGACCAAAATGGTCCCTCACAGAAAAAGGCCGGGTTGGTGATACTGGACGAGTTGGTGACACAACGATAAGGTAGAGAAAGTGACGTCTCGCTCTTTTCCAACACGTCACTTTTCACCCGCTGATGATGTCAGAACAGGTTAAAACGCTTGTTGACAGGTATTCACGTCATTCGGTTCTGACGATCCTCGACACACGATCGTTTTCACAATTTTACACCAATTTTCTTTTCTCATTGATTTCCTTCAAACCACTTCACAATCGTACTAAAACAACCCTTTTTGAGAATTCTGGTTTTCCATCACCTTTAGTTCTCTCTGGAGGGTCGGTTTTACATCACACTTCTGACGACACATTTGTCACAACATTTTGACACAATGGATTTTTGATTCCAAATTTCATCACAAATCCTTCGTTCTCCCGGTATGAGTAAGGTGTGCTCGGGATCGGGTGGGAGGCTAATTCTACAATTAAACTTTATCTTATAGATATGTCATTAACCCGGTCCGCGCCACCAACCCGGAACCTGGGGTCCAAATAAACCATATTGGTCCAACTAAGACAAAAATCAAATTTGAGTAATTTTCTATTTGGGAATTCTAGAAATCCTTAATATACCTCGTTTTGGCCACTTTTCAAAATGTGTACGAGTATATCTCAACAACCAGTGAACCGATTAACATGGAATTTTTCACCGAAACGTTGTTTTGGTGAAACTAAAATATTGTCAAAAATTGAAACAAAAATTTCGGGTATTTGGGAAGATGTGAAAAACGCTGTTTGTCTCGCCCCAAAATTGCTTCGGTATTTTTGTATTTGTGAGTCTTTTTCGCTATATTCACGATAAAAATGCTTTTATTTGGTTTAAAACGGATATCTGGTTGTGGAGATTTGAGCTGAAAAAAGTTTGAAAAAAGTGTTCATTCCTGCTGTATACAGCATTAAAAGGATTTCTCCGATTCCCCGCGGAATTGAATTCTCAAATTTTTTTTCGTAGTTGGACCAATATGGTTTCTTTCAACCCCAGGTTCCGGGTTGGTGACATGGACCGGGTTAATGACATATCAATTCGTTTGACCAAAATGGTCCCTCACAGAAAAAAGGCCGGGTTGGTGATACTGGACGAGTTGGTGACACAACGATAAGGTAGAGAAAGTGACGTCTCGCTCTTTTCCAACACGTCACTTTTCACCCGCTGATGATGTCAGAACAGGTTAAAACGCTTGTTGACAGGTATTCACGTCATTCGGTTCTGACGATCCTCGACACACGATCGTTTTCACAATTTTACACCAATTTTCTTTTCTCATTGATTTCCTTCAAACCACTTCACAATCGTACTAAAACAACCCTTTTTTGAGAATTCTGGTTTTCCATCACCTTTAGTTCTCTCTGGAGGGTCGGTTTTTACATCACACTTCTGACGACACATTTGTCACAACATTTTGACACAATGGATTTTTTGATTCCAAATTTCATCACAAATCCTTCGTTCTCCCGGTATGAGTAAGGTGTGCTCGGGATCGGGTGGGAGGCTAATTCTACAATTAAACTTTATCTTATAGATATGTCATTAACCCGGTCCGCGCCACCAACCCGGAACCTGGGGTCCAAATAAACCATATTGGTCCAACTAAGACAAAAATCAAATTTGAGTAATTTTCTATTTGGGGAATTCTAGAAATCCTTAATATACCTCGTTTTGGCCACTTTTCAAAATGTGTACGAGTATATCTCAACAACCAGTGAACCGATTAACATGGAATTTTTCACCGAAACGTTGTTTTGGTGAAACTAAAATATTGTCAAAAAATTGAAACAAAAATTTCGGGTATTTGGGAAGATGTGAAAAAACGCTGTTTGTCTCGCCCCAAAATTGCTTCGGTATTTTTTGTATTTGTGAGTCTTTTTTCGCTATATTCACGATAAAAATGCTTTTTATTTGGTTTAAAACGGATATCTGGTTGTGGAGATTTGAGCTGAAAAAGTTTGAAAAAAAGTGTTCATTCCTGCTGTATACAGCATTAAAAGGATTTCTCCGATTCCCCGCGGAATTGAATTCTCAAATTTTTTTTCGTAGTTGGACCAATATGGTTTCTTTCAACCCCAGGTTCCGGGTTGGTGACATGGACCGGGTTAATGACATATCAATTCGTTTGACCAAAATGGTCCCTCACAGAAAAAAGGCCGGGTTGGTGATACTGGACGAGTTGGTGACACAACGATAAGGTAGAGAAAGTGACGTCTCGCTCTTTTCCAACACGTCACTTTTCACCCGCTGATGATGTCAGAACAGGTTAAAACGCTTGTTGACAGGTATTCACGTCATTCGGTTCTGACGATCCTCGACACACGATCGTTTTCACAATTTTACACCAATTTTCTTTTCTCATTGATTTCCTTCAAACCACTTCACAATCGTACTAAAACAACCCTTTTTGAGAATTCTGGTTTTCCATCACCTTTAGTTCTCTCTGGAGGGTCGGTTTTACATCACACTTCTGACGACACATTTGTCACAACATTTTGACACAATGGATTTTTGATTCCAAATTTCATCACAAATCCTTCGTTCTCCCGGTATGAGTAAGGTGTGCTCGGGATCGGGTGGGAGGCTAATTCTACAATTAAACTTTATCTTATAGATATGTCATTAACCCGGTCCGCGCCACCAACCCGGAACCTGGGGTCCAAATAAACCATATTGGTCCAACTAAGACAAAAATCAAATTTGAGTAATTTTCTATTTGGGGAATTCTAGAAATCCTTAATATACCTCGTTTTGGCCACTTTTCAAAATGTGTACGAGTATATCTCAACAACCAGTGAACCGATTAACATGGAATTTTTCACCGAAACGTTGTTTTGGTGAAACTAAAATATTGTCAAAAATTGAAACAAAAATTTCGGGTATTTGGGAAGATGTGAAAAAACGCTGTTTGTCTCGCCCCAAAATTGCTTCGGTATTTTTTGTATTTGTGAGTCTTTTTTCGCTATATTCACGATAAAAATGCTTTTTATTTGGTTTAAAACGGATATCTGGTTGTGGAGATTTGAGCTGAAAAAGTTTGAAAAAAAGTGTTCATTCCTGCTGTATACAGCATTAAAAGGATTTCTCCGATTCCCCGCGGAATTGAATTCTCAAATTTTTTTTCGTAGTTGGACCAATATGGTTTCTTTCAACCCCAGGTTCCGGGTTGGTGACATGGACCGGGTTAATGACATATCAATTCGTTTGACCAAAATGGTCCCTCACAGAAAAAAGGCCGGGTTGGTGATACTGGACGAGTTGGTGACACAACGATAAGGTAGAGAAAGTGACGTCTCGCTCTTTTCCAACACGTCACTTTTCACCCGCTGATGATGTCAGAACAGGTTAAAACGCTTGTTGACAGGTATTCACGTCATTCGGTTCTGACGATCCTCGACACACGATCGTTTTCACAATTTTACACCAATTTTCTTTTCTCATTGATTTCCTTCAAACCACTTCACAATCGTACTAAAACAACCCTTTTTTGAGAATTCTGGTTTTCCATCACCTTTAGTTCTCTCTGGAGGGTCGGTTTTTACATCACACTTCTGACGACACATTTGTCACAACATTTTGACACAATGGATTTTTGATTCCAAATTTCATCACAAATCCTTCGTTCTCCCGGTATGAGTAAGGTGTGCTCGGGATCGGGTGGGAGGCTAATTCTACAATTAAACTTTATCTTATAGATATGTCATTAACCCGGTCCGCGCCACCAACCCGGAACCTGGGGTCCAAATAAACCATATTGGTCCAACTAAGACAAAAATCAAATTTGAGTAATTTTCTATTTGGGGAATTCTAGAAATCCTTAATATACCTCGTTTTGGCCACTTTTCAAAATGTGTACGAGTATATCTCAACAACCAGTGAACCGATTAACATGGAATTTTTCACCGAAACGTTGTTTTGGTGAAACTAAAATATTGTCAAAAATTGAAACAAAAATTTCGGGTATTTGGGAAGATGTGAAAAACGCTGTTTGTCTCGCCCCAAAATTGCTTCGGTATTTTTGTATTTGTGAGTCTTTTTCGCTATATTCACGATAAAAATGCTTTTATTTGGTTTAAAACGGATATCTGGTTGTGGAGATTTGAGCTGAAAAAGTTTGAAAAAAGTGTTCATTCCTGCTGTATACAGCATTAAAAGGATTTCTCCGATTCCCCGCGGAATTGAATTCTCAAATTTTTTCGTAGTTGGACCAATATGGTTTCTTTCAACCCCAGGTTCCGGGTTGGTGACATGGACCGGGTTAATGACATATCAATTCGTTTGACCAAAATGGTCCCTCACAGAAAAAAGGCCGGGTTGGTGATACTGGACGAGTTGGTGACACAACGATAAGGTAGAGAAAGTGACGTCTCGCTCTTTTCCAACACGTCACTTTTCACCCGCTGATGATGTCAGAACAGGTTAAAACGCTTGTTGACAGGTATTCACGTCATTCGGTTCTGACGATCCTCGACACACGATCGTTTTCACAATTTTACACCAATTTTCTTTTCTCATTGATTTCCTTCAAACCACTTCACAATCGTACTAAAACAACCCTTTTTTGAGAATTCTGGTTTTCCATCACCTTTAGTTCTCTCTGGAGGGTCGGTTTTTACATCACACTTCTGACGACACATTTGTCACAACATTTTGACACAATGGATTTTTTGATTCCAAATTTCATCACAAATCCTTCGTTCTCCCGGTATGAGTAAGGTGTGCTCGGGATCGGGTGGGAGGCTAATTCTACAATTAAACTTTATCTTATAGATATGTCATTAACCCGGTCCGCGCCACCAACCCGGAACCTGGGGTCCAAATAAACCATATTGGTCCAACTAAGACAAAAATCAAATTTGAGTAATTTTCTATTTGGGGAATTCTAGAAATCCTTAATATACCTCGTTTTGGCCACTTTTCAAAATGTGTACGAGTATATCTCAACAACCAGTGAACCGATTAACATGGAATTTTTCACCGAAACGTTGTTTTGGTGAAACTAAAATATTGTCAAAAATTGAAACAAAAATTTCGGGTATTTGGGAAGATGTGAAAAACGCTGTTTGTCTCGCCCCAAAATTGCTTCGGTATTTTTGTATTTGTGAGTCTTTTTCGCTATATTCACGATAAAAATGCTTTTATTTGGTTTAAAACGGATATCTGGTTGTGGAGATTTGAGCTGAAAAAGTTTGAAAAAGTGTTCATTCCTGCTGTATACAGCATTAAAAGGATTTCTCCGATTCCCCGCGGAATTGAATTCTCAAATTTTTTTTCGTAGTTGGACCAATATGGTTTCTTTCAACCCCAGGTTCCGGGTTGGTGACATGGACCGGGTTAATGACATATCAATTCGTTTGACCAAAATGGTCCCTCACAGAAAAAAGGCCGGGTTGGTGATACTGGACGAGTTGGTGACACAACGATAAGGTAGAGAAAGTGACGTCTCGCTCTTTTCCAACACGTCACTTTTCACCCGCTGATGATGTCAGAACAGGTTAAAACGCTTGTTGACAGGTATTCACGTCATTCGGTTCTGACGATCCTCGACACACGATCGTTTTCACAATTTTACACCAATTTTCTTTTCTCATTGATTTCCTTCAAACCACTTCACAATCGTACTAAAACAACCCTTTTTTGAGAATTCTGGTTTTCCATCACCTTTAGTTCTCTCTGGAGGGTCGGTTTTTACATCACACTTCTGACGACACATTTGTCACAACATTTTGACACAATGGATTTTTTGATTCCAAATTTCATCACAAATCCTTCGTTCTCCCGGTATGAGTAAGGTGTGCTCGAATTTCGAGGAGCTTTTGTCGGATTGTTCTTCCATAAAGTCATTTTTTCATGTCTTCACTTCTCAACTTTTCAACGTTTTTGTCACTTCAAAACCGGCTTCAGTCCCTTTCATTTCATCACTTTCTTTTCCCATCTCACGTTTGATCTCTTCACCATTCCTCTTCATTTTGCTCATATCACTTCCATTTTATTGGCCGTTCTCACTTCACGAGCACATCATTTTAGTCAACTTTTCATCAACTTTTTCACAAAAACAGAGAAAAAGCAAGCGAAAAAAAGCAAGAGCGAAACGGGCAAGTACGAAACTGAGATATGAAATGACGATCGTGAAAACAGTGTGAAATGTGACTCCAATCGTGAGAATTAGGTCTGTGTTTGGTCTTTTTTCTCATAAAAACAACAAAAATGATTCAAAAAAGTTTGTGAAATGATGAAGATTCCATAAACGTTTCGAGAACACAAGTGAGCCGTTGATAGTGAGATCTCTGTATAAGTCCGGAATCTTAAGGAAACAGGAATTTGTGTGAATCAATTGAGATAAAGTTTGAGCGAATGAAGTGTGAATGAAATGGAAGAAAAGGATAAACAATGAGAAAGCGAGGACGGAAGTGGTCCGAAAAACGAAACAATGAGAAGTCCAAAATTGGTGAAAGTTCAACCGATAACAGAGAAAACGAAGCTGAAATAAAATGAAAATGAGATCGATATGATGAAGATTACATACTCTTTCCGAGATCCCCGACCGTCGGTGAAACCTCAAATATATCTGCAAAAGTCGGAAATATTCACAATATGAAGCATACCACGAGGATCTCCAACTTCCGGAGATTCAAAAACGCGACGAATTGGAACGAAACAAGTACTCTTGAGAAATGAGTGATCGAACCCTTTGATCCTCGATTCTGGTGAAAAATCCCAAACTGAGAAAACAACGAAAGAAAATCTATTTCTGAATTTATTACATTTTTATTAATATATCCAACTGAGGACAACGAAAGACGTCGAGTATGTTCGGAACTAGCATTAATTGAATCAATTAATGAAGAGAACTGTTCGCTAGTGTCTGAGTATGTCAGAAATAATGTGCCGGTGACGAATGTTCATGAGAGAATCCAAAATTTTGCTTCCAATGAATGAGTAAATTGAAATGAATCGACAAAAATACAATTCACAAATGATCGAGAAAATGATAGATCATACTCTCTCGACAACTAATGAGAATTCGTGAGTGATTGACTCACTTCAGAAGACAACTGAAGCACACAAGACAGCGATATCTTCAATACAGAAAGTGGTGAGTACAAATTGATCGATCGTTTGTTCAGCCGGTATCGCGACACCAGAAATTAGATGATTGATCAATGTGAATGGAGCGAAGTGGAATATCTCAGAGGGATCGCTTCCGAAGTATCATGGAACATATCCATCATCAACATTTTCGTCTGGAATATCAATATCACAATCACTAGCAGAAACTTTAGGAATTCAGTTCAATGGTGATGGCATTCTCATGTGGTCTCCCTGTGACACACCTGCACCGTATTACTATGATGAGGACACAGGTTCAGGAGTGTTTTCAATATCCACAACAGGAAGTTTTTCTCGGTTGTCAGACAGAAGAGTGAAAAGAAATTTTGAACCATACCATGATGTTCTTGAACAACTGAATAAAGTCGAAATTGTGCAATATCAATTCAACACATTCGACTCGAAGATCAACAAAGTCACGAAGCAAATCGAAAAAGAAACTGATGAAGAACACTTGAAGAACTGCAAAGAGAAATGTGAATGTTTGAAGAAGGAAAGTGAGAAGAAACACATTGGAGTGATTGCACAACAGATCCAAGAAATATTTCCCAAAGTCGTGAATATTGCTGTATGACATGGTTTTTCGCGATGTCAATCCGTCGTCGACAACCTGAATGGGTTCGATCAATTTTAACACTGTTCTAGTAACAAAATCACTACTTCTTATCATGAATTTCCGAGATACTGTCGACAAAACACACTTCTGATCAGATTTTTCGGAATGGCGCGGTTCCTCGCAGAAATGATGTAAATATCTGTTTTTCAGAGGATCTCTATTCGATATGAAGTGTTGAGGATTCGATACGATGAGAGTTTCTTGAACCAATTAGGTTGCTTTTAGCCTCCTCGGATACTCCCATTGACCCGATCGAAAGAGCGAATTGTGACAGGCCCTCGGCTTCTTCTTGCTGGCTGTATTTTCTCCAACAGTATGAATACTTCTAATCTTCCACAGTCGATGACTTTTTCCCATCGCGATGCATCCATGCATCAAATTGGACATCGAGGAGAGTCGGGTGACCGGATGAGAGGAGGAGCGAGTACTTGGAAAAGGCCTTGTTCAAAACGTCGTCGTATGATTTCAGATGGGTGGAATCGATGAACTGCTAGATCGTGACAGACGAGGGTCAGAAGGTCTTGAAGGGGTTTGGTGAATTGGTGGAACAAATCCAGTTCTTATTTGCAGTAGAATTCGAGTGAATTCTGTTCGCAGAACGTTGGCACGAAACCCGAAATCGGGACGAAACCCGAAATCGTAAGTTTCTTTTCAATGGTGAGTGATTTCTTTGGAATGAGTCTCCACTATTCAACATTTTATCATTCGTTCTAATTTTTGTCCGTTTGTCAATCTTTTCATATTACCATTGCTGTTGTTCAATGTGACTTTTCATTTCTTGTTCGTTCTGATGTAGATCTACTTTGGAAAAAGTTGTGGTCATGATGTCGACACCTTTTCTCAGTCCATCGGAAATACATAGACTTTTGGCGACAGCGGACATTCGAGCACTCACCAGTCCATCGGAAAAGGCTGTTTTTATTATTTCTACGGAGACAGTGGTACAGAAAACTCTGGCTGAAGAGATCGGAATTAGCGAAGCATCAATATCGCGTGGAAAAGAGGCTCTGGAAAAATGACGAGATGTTGGGATCAACGGCCGCCCAACAAAGCTGAATAAACTCCAATCGAGGGAACTAGAAGACCGCATAGCAATTCATCTCGCCCGTGGAGGTGACGATCGGAAACCAGTCATTCTTGGAATTGAATGTCAGCTTGTTTTGTCAATCGTTCAGGCCAATGCATTCGACAGTGAGATAAAATCTGAAGAACATCAAACCAACCCACTCAATGGACAATGGTTAGACAGATGGCTGATCAAGTCTTCCTTCTTCAACGTATCAGCACCGACTATCCTCGAAAAGTCAAGAATCGATGCAAGTTCGGAAATAAACATGTCAACTTGGATTGAATTTCTCACGAAGACGGTGGAACAATATGAAATCAAACCTCCATTCATGTACAATTTTGACGAAACATCCCTCCGTATTAACGTGGATGACAAAACACTCAGGATTCATCGAAAATCAGATCCTCCTCCGCTGATATCTGATGTGTTACGAGTCGCGAATGCATCCCTCCTCGTCACAGTTTGCGGAGATGGATCCCATGTCACAACCCAATTACTCTGGCCAACGAAGAACCCAGTTTCTGAATTTTCGACACTGAAATCATTCAACATTGACTGCCTATATCAAGGGGTGGGGTGGTCGAACGGAGCTAGCTTCGAGCAGTACATGCAGAACATCGTGTTTCCAACAATCAACGCTAAAAGAACACTGAAATCAAAGAAAGAATATGCACTCCTGCTTCTTGACGGTCATTCCTCGCATCATAATCCGAACATCCTCAAAATCGCTGAATCGAGTCGCATTATTATGATGAGTCTACCTCCGCACACAACACATTTGACCCAACCTCTCGACAGGTGGGTCTTCGCGAGGCTAAAAAACTCCCTCAAAGCGGAATTCAATCCGCCATCATCACAATCCATCCGTGATTATCGCATCGAATTGGCAAGAGTCCTTCCAATCGCACTCTCGCACGCCCTTCATCACCCAACAATACTCGCCTCGTTTCGAGCAGCAGCGGTGCATCCTATTAGCCTCTAAACACTCCTGACTGCTCTATCACAAAAGAAGAGAGCAAAAAATTCTGATCTCTCAAAAAAGATTGACGAAAAACGCGAGCTAAAATCTCCTCCTATTTCGCCTCCACCACCTTCACAACCGACATCGATGGGTAAAATACTCACCTCCGACAGATTTTTGCCAAAGTCAAAAAGTTCTTGCACTATTGACAAATTTTTCCTCCCACGAACATCCGACCTGTCGAAATCCATGCCACAGAAGTCTAAACGAAGTTCATCTGGACATGATCCTTCTCAAAACGGCACAAATCCCGATCAAGATCAATTGGAAAAGCTGAAACATCAATATCGGATTGGTAATGTCAAAGTCTTAAGTGATGACGACGAATGATTTTTCTCTCCACATGTAACTTTTATGACAGCCTTTCCAACATTTTCTGAATATATTAACTCTGTTTGACTTCTCCTTGGTTTCAACATTCACAGGTTCCATTTCATAATGATAAAAACGAAACTGATTCTATTGTGGGTATGGATGCTGCAAGACTCGATTTCGGGTTTCGTGCCAACGTTATCAATCTGGTATCTTGGTGTGAATGATGTCTTACACATGTTTCGTCCGATTTGGATCTGATTTTTGAAAGATTAAGTATGTTTGATTTGTTCTCCATTGTCTTGGTTAATCCTGGGAAAGGTTGGGGCCTTCAATGGTGTGAGTGGAAGGATAATTGGGAAGTGGACGTTTGAAACCATTGGAGACCTGATCTCCCTGACCCCACTATTTGGATGACGATTTTGATGATGTTGAGTTGATTCAATCAACGGGTGCACGTTTGGGGCGAAACAGTACTGTTTGTCAGGAAGCGGATCGGTATAGATTCCAGCTTCCTCCATGGACCCTTTTATTCCGGGAATGATCCCATTTTCAGCCGCTGGTGAGAGTTCATGTCAGTGATTGAAATCAATCTCGTCATTCCCTTCCTGGGGGAGTTCTCGATCTGATTTCAATTGAGTGTGTGCGGAACATGATGGATTGTAAGAACTTGTTGACTGTGAGCAAACTGAGCCATCAAAACATGGAGATACATGAACTTGCTCGACAATGAGACGGGAGTCATAGTCCTTCATAGGTTCTTTAATGTCGGTTGCTCGCTTCGCCTTGATCATTCCCAGAATGCAGTCTCTTGCCTGTTCCAGCCCAGCGTTGTGACAAAGATTTTCAGTATCCACCTGTGAGTTGGTGAAATCTTCAATTTCGATCTCTTCATCGAGGATCTTAGTGTCTGCTTCCAGACTGTCCAATCTTCGAGGGATGTAGCCATCAATTCAGTTGTCTCGACCCTTCATCGTGAGAGAAAAGGCGAGGAACGAAAGAAGTGATGTGTCATTGTAGAAAAAGCGCAAATAGGGTCAATCGACGACAACTTGAGAGACTGTCACCCACATCGGAGTTGCATTCATAAAGGAGGTGCGGATTGTGAGGATGGCCTCAACTACAAATAGAAACACATCTGATTGAACAGAATGTCGATTAGCCAATTGTTTACGGAGGATTGTCAGTGGGATCAGAAGCTGGTTCAATGTTTCTAATTCCCGAAAGAAGACCAGTTCATCCTTTGAGAGTGATGGATACTCAAGATTGTGTTCGACATACCACGTTACCGCACGATGCTCGTCGAGCCAGCGAGTTGGACTGACAAGATGTGGTATTGTCGAGAATTGACCCTTTATGCTGAGAGGAAGTTGGATGGTGCAAGAATGCATATACGTGAGGAGTGATGAGAGGTAAGAAAGGTGATTCTTGGCATCACCCCACACCGATTGATGAAGATGGTATCCACATCGGACTCGTACTTGAATTGTTCCGTTCGCAGTCATTGGACGGTGTGAATAATAGCTGGATGGATGATCACAGTTAATTCCATCCTGTTGGGCTTCTGCGTTGTCGCCGATGAAGGCTGAAATACAAATTTGTTCAATTGAAAACAATTTCGTTGAATTCTTTTGCAAATTTTGAAAAAAAGAAGTCTGTGTTGAATGATTCAGGATAGATAGTAAAGTGGAGGAGGATGGGAGGATATTCAAGATGTGGTGTGAGGAGGACCGCAACGATGAAGGTCATTTCACCGATTTTTCCGCCATCCATCGCAATGAATGCTCTTTTTCCCTCCCGAAGTCGAAGGCCGTCCCGATATAATTGGGTTCCGAGTTGTCCAATCCTCTTTGAGATTCTTGCTCGATCAAGTGTCTTGACTTGATCTGCCTTTGCTTTGATGTCTTTCCTTTCGCTGGTCTATCTGACGCTCCTCACCATTGCCTTGAACTCTGCTGATGCAATGGCTGAGTAGGATATACAGTGTTTTGTCGTAAAAATGGAATTGCATTCGTAAAAAAATCCGAGAACAGTGGAGATGGATCCGACATTTGAGAATCAAGTGTTGGCTGTTTTAAAGTTGACGCATACTTATGTTATCATTCGCGGTCACAAAGTCAACTTTTCACTCACTCGCGTGACCGTCAGGCAGGTATATGGCAATGGATGAAGACATTATCGTTCGAGAAGAGCTGACGAAGAGAAAAGAACATGAAAGACAGCCGTAAAGAAGTCCACTCAATGGGCGAGCGAGCGATCAAAGAAAGGTGGATGAAAAATTCAGACAGCTCGTGAAAGAAAGGAGATACCGGCCTTCTCCGAAGAAATGAAGAAATACTGATGGCACAGCCGAATGCGGAGGAATCAAAGATGATGAATAGGCGGATCATCGGTAAAGCACACGGAACAGCAGTTGAAGAACGAAAAAACATGATTTCATCACCTGGTCTCTATGGTGAAGAGCTGATTTAGAATTCAACGTCAGTCCATCTAAATCTAGCAATCACTCCACACGTTGGATATCGACTCCGACAACCTCTCTGAGTGAAAATTTGCTCGACCGCTCTTTTGGACCACAGAACATTCAGATTCCTCATCAGAACGGTCCATATACTCCTGAGAGTACAGATATCATGTGAATCTTCTCGTGAACTATCTTCATTGTGCTCACACAATTTTCAGTGATGAACAGATCACCTTTTTGTTTTTGACCATTGTTTTCCTCAAAAAATGATTGAATGTTCAGATATTCAACGAAATGAGGATCGTATTAAGCATAGATCACTCAAAATGAGTAAAGCCAGTCGTTGTTTTGCATCAGAGCTCTCGTAAACATGGAGGTCAGTCGCACTTTCTTCCCTGAGTCGAATCCTTGTCCAGTTCCACTCACATATGATTGAATTGGAGAAGAGAGTCCTATTGAAGGGTATTCCGCCATGGAATCAGCAGTTGATGGTTGAATCGCCAATGATGAACATGACTGTGAAACTGACAATTTTGTGCTTCGTTCACCGCAGATGTCCTGAATGATGGAGAAATCACTCTATACACAAGTCTACACCGCCATTTTTTTTTTATTCCGTCGAGATAGCCGAAAAACAGTGGAGAAAAATGGTTGTGATTCCTCAGATCGGATGTTCGAAGTGATGACGAGGACGACGGGGCTTGTGCGAATGTGGATGTCCATGAATAAGGAAGATATGAAGTCTAATGTTCATTGTATCTCATTTTGTCTGCTTCTCCATGATGATTCTTTCGTCATGAAGATGACAGTGTGGATGGAATAGGATTTATGGAAACATGAAAAGGAAGAGTTTGATTGGTATTCACATTTTTTCTGTGTTCTTATTGAATCAGACGGTTCAAAAGTTCTGTCGCGCCGAGATTAATGAACGAGTTGAGCGAGAGCTCTGTTCGGGAAGTTTGTGCAAAAAGTTGTGGGTCTCAAACCAATATGATTGTTGATAAAGTGACGGATTTAGAGGCAGGAACATGCTAGAACATGATTCGATGATTCTGTTAAAATTCTGTACATAGAGTTGAATTGCGAGGAAAATACCTTTCACATTTCAACAGAATCAAAGACATCATCTGTGGGAAGTTGTACAACAATTTTTGGCCTCCAGAGATGGGAGTTTGGTGAATGTGGAAATCTCTGTCGTCTGTCACCACCATCTTTTGTCATAATCTGGGCACTGATCAAGTTATAAGTCGGAATTTGATGCTTTGAAATGAAAAAAGAAATTCAGAATGAAAATGATGACTGAAGGACTGACTGGAAAGGTGGAGAGTTCAAGATGGAAAACGTTGATATGGAGTCTGAATACTTCGTTCTCGAACAACAAATTCACGAAAAAATACATCAGTAGGACTGAGAAGAAAAAATACACGGTAGGATCCATTGAGTGATCCAGAACATTCTGTCAAGATTTTGCGAAGATTGATCTTGTGGAGGATGATTCCATCAGAACTTTCTGAATTATGCCAGCCTGTGGAGGGAAAGTAACCTCAAACAAGCTGGTTTACTATTTCCATGACAGTGTGTGGAGCTCACGCAAATGGGTCGAAATCGGTCCCCAACTTCTGGGAATCCCTCTCAAATTACCATTGCCAGCTTGGAAATTAGAGTTTAGAAGTAACTAATATCACACTCTTACTCGAATTCTGGGTCTTGGTGAATAAATACGAGTTGATGTCTTTTTGATGGGTTTGTGGGCAGACTATGATATACCTTTTTGCTGTGTCACTCATATATACAATTTGAAAAGAACCAATTTCCGTTTTTGATCTGGACTAATGTGATCAGGGATGGATGAACTGCAGTCTCAACCCATAACATCTATCTATCATCAAACGAGAGGGGGATGAGAGAAATCAAAAGTGGGAGAATAATTTTGAAGTCACTCAAAACACTAAGGGGTGTCACAAAAAATGAAAAATTGGCCTAATTAAGATCTAGTTGTTCTGTACACATGAGAAAGTTGAATTTTTGGATTTCAAGCTTGATCGAGCTTGAAATGGCCTTTTTGAGATCAGAACATTTTTGCACACTTTTCAATTCAAAACAAGTTCAAAGACGGAGAAAGGTTGGAAAATAACAAAAAAAGAGGTCTCTATGTGAGAAAACGGAAATAAATCATCCGCTAGAGAGAAATACGGAAAAAACGTGAGATTTCTGCGTTGATCGAGACAATTTTTATGTATTTTAGATAATGAAAAAAGTTCAGAAACGATGTATTTCGAGATGATAGACGAAAAAAGTTGATTATTTCGGAGAGTTTCTGCGTCTGTGTAATTTGGTGACGCGTGGCTTATTTCAGAAATATTCTCCCACCAGTATTTTTTTTAGTTTTTCAAACAACAAGGGTGAGTTGAGAGCTACTTTTTCCCTCACTTCAACTACGTTGAGTTAGACATCTTCTGTAAATTTTGGAAAGAACAGTAGAGAACTGTAAGAGAGAAAGACGTGAAATGCGACTGTAGGGGGACATACGTATAACGACATGACATGGGTCCCACCTCGGATTGAACTCACAAATGGTTCCTCGATTATCATTGACTACACAGAGAAAGATACAGACAGAACGAAGAAAAGGAAAAGGACGAAACGAGACAGCTCGCTCTCTCCGAGTCTCTCCTAAAACCGACTCAAAATACTCTCACACACACTTATTGTAGAGGTTCGACCTGGTGTCGTGAATCAGAATAGTCATCCATGCCTCTATAACAACACAACCTTGAAGAATGTGCAAATCGCAATCAAAAACAAGTCATACAGTTCGGCAATCCAACTGAAGAAAGATCTGAAACTTCAAGGATCGGACCGGTCATTCCAGCGCTTCCTCAAAATCAACAAAATCGGCCTCCATAAACATCATCGAGTTCCCCCCTTTCAGCCACACCACATCCAAAACCGTTTCAACTTCGAGAAAGAAACTCTTTCCAACGGATTCTTGCCAGAGCTTTGTCTGTTCGACGATGAAAAGACGGTGAGAGGGAGAGGGCCTGAAAAGTATGACATGTCACTCAGTGAAGAGAACCGGCAAAATCTACACAGATGCTGTCATCAACACTCTCACAAAAGCGAAGATGGAACCTCCCCTCGACACTCGTGTTCTTCTCAGCGACAACGCCGGCTGGCACAAAAAAGATGAATTGCCAAGAATTGCGAGGGCCAACATCAACCAAAAATTCCTCCCAGCACTCTCATCCGACTTAAACCCCATCGAACACGTCTGGGCAATGCTCACCTCAAAATTATATGCAAATCACGCAGTTTACGACACAGTGGAGTCACTTCGCAAGGCAATTGTGAAATGCTGGAATTCGATCCCACAACAAAGTATCGACAACATTGTTCTCTCACATGGTGACCGCCTCCTTGAATGTTTCTCTCGTGAGTGAAAAATGACCAAATATTAGAAAGATCGAGCTCGATGAGGTGAGGGACGTGTCATGTCACGAGGAGCATGACCATCCTTTTTTTCTTCTACAGTTTTCGCGTCACTCAGAAGATTTTGGTTTCTTTTTTTTTGTCAGACTGTGTCTAACTCTCTCAATTATCATTGACAGAAAATTGAACCACATAGAGCATCAATTAGGCAAAATATTATAGTTTTACAACCGAGGGACGTCGTCGTGTCGCGTAGTATACAAAATTTTGCAGACACATGTCTCAATATTTTTGAAAGTAAACATCGGTTTCACTGCTCTTCGTACCAAATTTTAGCTCTTATCCTTCCAGACACCACTTTCTCTCATCATATGACAGGGCTTGAAGGTATCTACAGGTTGTTTGTTTTCATCCTCTTCTCACCGAATGACGTTCTTCTCTCAAAGTTGTCTTCATTCATCCAACTTCCTCCAAATGGACGAAAACAAGACTCTGTTCCGACAATTAATCAGTTTGACATAATCTTGTTCATTTTTGACTTTCAATTCCATTCAGATCACTCGAGAAAGATGCCATCTTTGTCCATCTCCCAAATTCTCGAGCCTGGTGCTAACTTGGTTCTCAAAGCCACGAAACAGTACCAATCATCACATTACAGTCGGTATGAGATTCGTTCTCTCACAATATTCCAGGCGGAACATGAAAATCGCTTCAGAAAAAAAGATCGCTTCGAAGGTATCCATATGGATGATTGAAGACGATCTCTTTCAGAAATTGGAATATTTGTCCTTGTTTTGGACAAATGATCAACCTCACATAATAATTGAAGCTATTTATGCAGAGATCTTCAATGGCATCATTTCCTCCGTTTTTTCAAGACATAGGCAGAAATTTCCAATTTCCATAACCGAACACACTTTTTGGAAGCATTTCACTATCCACACTTAAGTAAATACTGAAAAGTGACAAAAAGAGTGACAAACTGGGGTTTTCAGAAACCATCATTTATGAACGCGATCGAAGTTCAATGTCGAAACTAACCCCTTTTCCGTCATATATACGTGTTTTCAAGTATTTAGAGAAAAATAAAAAAGTGAAACCATCCAAAGTGAAATGTTGCTTTTAAAAAATATTCAGACTCATTGATCGAATCCTTAACTTTTTTCTAAGTCAATGTTCTTCAAAAGAATGGCTTTCATGCTCTAGTAGTACCAAACGGTCGGGTAACTGGCAACTTAACGGTCAAACTCAAATCTTAATAAATTGTCGTTTATTACATTTCACTAATTATGCTATTGACACTTCCAAACTTTTTAGAGTGAGCAAACGCCTCTATCGACGAGGATCTCTCAACTTTTAGAGAAAGGGCTGATCGAATCCCAACTAGGAAGAAAAGCGATTAAGGATTGGATTGTGAATTATTTTCTGTTTGAAGAGTGGTAGACTTGAAATAAGCGTCTAATATAGCCTTATCGAGGAAGATCGAGAAAGATCATCACAAAAAGTGAAAAAAAGAGAAAAAAGCTGGAGGTGGCAGGAATTGAACCCTGGACCTTATGTCTAGAAGTACTCGGTACAACTACTACACTACTCTGGTTCAAAATTTTTTTTTCCAGTTTGCATATTCTATTCACACTTCACCCGATCCTTTTTCCTGTCACTTTTTCACAATGTCGGATCGTCTTCACAGCCCCCCGCCTAAGGGCAGGGGGGGCTGTGAAGACTATTAGAGAATTATCAAAAGAAACGTAGAAAAAAGGATCTTTGTGAAGTGTAAATACGAAAAGGTACCTCGTTCGGCCAAGAAGGTTGATCAACCCTTGGTTTACAACAATGGATCTTGTCTCCGATTGAGGCGTTTGCTCACTCTAAAAAGTGTAGAAACAGCAATATATGAATTCGTGAAATGGAATAAATGTCTTTTTAAGTGGTTTGGAGTTTGACCGTTAGGTTGCCATTCACCAACGGTCGTTCTAATCATCACTAAAGAGAACAATTCGTGAATAGAGTTAGATTTATGGGTGTCTATAGTGGTGGCACTAAATATTGGCATAGATCGTACAGGTCGGTGCAGTTGTTCTTAACACTTCATTTTTTGACTCACCTCTCTCTTTTTGTCACACCTGGTCGATTTTTGCGTAAAAATTGATAATCTTTTCATAGTGTGTCACAACCAGTTTTGGTCAACTTTTCATCACTTTTTTGACTTTATTCAGAATGTTTCTCTGCAAATAATTGAAATTATTGAGTTAGAAGGGGAGATGGTCAGAGAAAATGAAAGAAATCGAAGAATAAATCAGTGAATAGAGGGGCTTGGGGAGGTCGATCGCCTGGGCAAAGGGTGGGATCCGATTCGTGTTCTCACAACTGGCTTTCGAATCGGAGTGCAAACACGTCCAATGTATACCTGTGTGGCCAGCCAAAAAGGCGTGGCCACTGGTCAGTCGATTTACTCAAAAAATGGGTCAGGATCTCGTTTCTCGATCTGCCAAATGCACATACAAAAACGATTCAGGAGATGAAAAACAGGCGAGATGGATCGAATGAGATAAAAATAAGATGATTTTAGTGAAATGAAAAGTTCAAGATTGGGTCTGGTCACTGGCCACTGGCTGGCCAAATGGCTAAGAAGTCCAGATATCTCGAGAAGGTGAGGGTGATAAGAAAAAGTTCAACGTGGTCATCAAACATCAGAATGCCACCCACAACGATTGTGAAAATCAAAATGAAAAACTGTAATGCGAAAGAGAAAAAGGCAATGGACAGCGAAAAATGAGACAAAAATTGAGTGGCCGATCAATCCACTTTTTTCAGTGTTTACACGAGTAAGCTCTTTTTTGTAGAGAAATGACTAAAAAAGCATGAAAAATGTTAGATATGAAGATTCTGAGATGATCTTGAATAAAAAACCGCCAGGGAAAAGAGAGAAAAAGATCGAAGAATTCTTGATCAACCCGAAACCCTCACCCTTATTTTTTGATCTTGTGGCCAGTGGGTGGCCAAGAAATATCGTGATTTCCTCTTGGTCAGGCCAGGCCACACAGGTATAGTCCAATGGCACACAATCGACTCTTCTCTCTTCCTCAATCAATATTCAGTTCGATTCGGAAGTCGAATGAGGTTGGAGGAGTCGGATCCCACCCTTTGCCCAGGCGATCGACCTCCCCAAGCCCCTCTATTCACTGATTTATTCTTCGATTTCTTTCATTTTCTCTGACCATCTCCCCTTCTAACTCAATAATTTCAATTATTTGCAGAGAAACATTCTGAATAAAGTCAAAAAAGTGATGAAAAGTTGACCAAAACTGGTTGTGACACACTATGAAAAGATTATCAATTTTTACGCAAAAATCGACCAGGTGTGACAAAAAGAGAGAGGTGAGTCAAAAAATGAAGTGTTAAGAACAACTGCACCGACCTGTACGATCTATGCCAATATAGGGGTGGCACTAAATCCTGGCGCCTTCACTGAGGCCCACCAATTACATTGTGCTTGTATATCATCGACTTTTCCCTCTTTGGAAAGAATTGTAAGGTGGCTGGGAGTATAATCAAGTGATAATAAATTCGTAGTGAAACAACAGGATCCGGGTGCATGAAAACGGGAAAATGGACATTTACTGACGAGTGGTCAGGACAACTGGAGGAGAATTAGAAAAAAGAAGAGATATCGCATACTTTTCATCCTGAACTTTCGTCCTCCGAAAAGTCATCGAACTGGTCTTCTGGCTCACCGTGGTGCTCACGTTCCCACTGTAATTCGAGTTCTGATACGAAAAAGAAAAGAGAAATTGTGAAAAAAAAGAAGAAAAAGGCCTTTGTCATAGTATTCACCTTCCCTTCGAATGACATGTCTACATCTTTTTATCCAATTCTCAAATACATCCACGCGTTTGTCCCAGGTCCAACTAAGCATGAACTCGTTGATGGCATCGTATAATTGATCAACTGTAGCAAGTTCTTTATCTCGAAGCGAGGCCTTAATTTGTGAAAACAGTGCAAAATCGCACGGACTCAGATCTGGTGAATATGGTGGATGAGGGAGGTTTATGTAATTGGATTCATCATTCAGATAGTCTCGAACGGTCCCGGCTTTGTGCGCGGGTGCATTGTCATAGTGAATAAAATGTGGTGGGGTCACAAATTCCAAGGTGCTCAGATATTGGTCCATTGGCTTCAAAATGTGGTCCCGAAAGTAACGTGCGTCAATTGTAGCGTCTGCTGGCATGACATCGAGGATTGGTGTATATAGAACACCGAAGAAAATCGTGATCATAAATTTGAGTTGATAGTGGGATTCGGATTGAATGTGAGGAATAGGTTCTCCATTTTGGGTCCATTGCCCGCTAGATGCATAAGAAAGGTAAAACCAACTTTCATCACCAGTATAAACATTCATAAAGTCTGTTTCGTCAAGTTCTAGCAGCTTCTTCAGGAGTTTTTTGGCCAATCTCACTCTCTCTGCTTTTGTATGTGGTGTCAAGGTGTGTGGAATTTTTTTGACCCTTCTCCAGTGGTACCCAAGCTCCTTGTTCAATATTCTTTTTGCTGTTGTGTGATGACACCTGCTTGATGCTGAAACTTGTTTGAGTGAATTTTTCCGATTCGCCTCCACAACCTCGCGAAGCCTTTGCCGCAATCCCTGGTTCCTTGGTCGCCCTGGAGGCGATCTGATGTCAATATTGAAATCTCTTCGCCGAAATTGTTTGTATAAACGTTGAATTGTCCGCCGTTTTGGTCCGGAACGGCCAAAGGTATTTCTTCCTTCTAATAAACATCGTTTTGTTGACAGTCCTCTTTTGAAGCAACTGAGAATGTGGGTTCGGTTTTGAATGTGTTTTTGTGCCTTGACCATCCGATCAGACTCATAAGAAAAAACAGTCTGTCAACTCCACTTGATCGAGCCTTTCTCTCGATTCATCACATCGTGTATTGAAAAGAAAATCAGCTCAAATTATGTGTCCACACAAGTGATTTCTCTATTGGAACTCCTGGGTGTCATTTTTTGTGTTTTTCACTTTCTTAGGTTTTTTCAGACCATTCTCTCGAAAGATCACCATTAAACATCAAAAACCGTCACAGTCACATCTGCCGATATCATGACGCTTTTTCACAATCAAAAAGTGGATATTGACACAATTCATGCTGAATAAAGAGTCGATACCAGACCAATCCTCATTTTTGATATCAATCAGTATTTCATGCACAAAGATGTCTTTTTCGTTTGTTTTATTTCAATTTTTTTATCAGGATCATCCTTCAAACGATCTGTTTCAGCGAGAAAACGACCATCCTGTTTTTCCCAAAGTTCTCATTCCATTGGAATGGAAACCAAGTCACATCGTCAATTCGTGTTGAAAAGAGCTTCAGACTTCAGGATGTTGAGAAGACAGTGTTGCACACTCATCAGTAAATGTCCATTTTCCCGTTTTCATGCACCCGGATCCTGTTGTTTCACTAACAATTTTTTATCACTTGATTATATTCCCAGCCACCTTAGAATTTCTTCATTTGTGGAAAAAGGTCAAAACTATGAAAGATTATACAATTGGTGGGCCTCTGTGGAGGCGCCAGGATTTAGTGCCACCCCTATATTTAGTGCCACCCCTATATTTCAATTTCAAAAAAAGGAGAGAATACAATCAGAATCATGGAGAAAAGTGAATTAGGTCCCCATTGTTTTGGTGTCATCCGTCTTTCTCAATGAGACAAAAAGAAGAGAAAGAGTGTTCTGGCCTGATCCGGTTGAAGAAAAGTGGTTTCTCAGACAGAACTCTTCAATCTGAAGTAAACCAGCCTCTATTGGGCTGTCGAAGGATGAATATTCATTTGTTGAGCTAAAGACATAATAAAATCAATACAGGAAAGAAAATATCTGTAATCTGGTTCAAAATTGAGAGGAAAAGCAGAAATCAAGAGTTCCTAAGATGTTTGATCCGCTTGACCACTCTTTCAAACTTCCTTCTCTCCTCCATATTCACTGTGCCCTGACAATAAAATGAAACAGCGGACGGCGGGATCTGAAGCACTTCCAAGTTCGGAATCTGAGTAAACTGCGATTGATTTTCCAGTTGTGTTAGATAAAGTCCAAATTCAGAGTCAGTGACGCTGTAATGCTCCAAAATCCAAGTTGAACAGAACTCGGAAACGCTTTCAATGGAAGGACGGTGTTTCTGCGAGATTTCCGTGAAATTGATGAGTTTTCGAAGAAGATTGGTGTGAGCGTGTGTGTGCGCGGTGGTCATAGCTTCTGGCGTCTCCGACTCTTCCATGAGTTTCTCCTCATCTGCAAACTGAATGAAGGTTATTTTGCACAGAGACACAAGTGTCTTCCTGATCTCTTCGGTTGGGGCATTCGACAGAACTGAGGACAGAAGAGTTGAGAGAAGTTCGATTGTCGCTTGGTGAGGGACATCCAGACGAGGAATTGAGGTGCTCATCTCATCCGTCCATTTGATCTGTGTTCCTTGAGTGGTTTTGAGAAGGTGTGGAAGATGTTTTAAATTTTTGGAAATTGTGTTGATTTCCGAAGGAAGAGAATAAAAACAAGCGAATGAAAACGAGATTAGAATGACAGCGACGATGATGAACACGACAATCAAGATTGTTGTGGAGGACGATGCAAATGTTGAGAGTTGGTCAGTCAGGATGGTCGTAATGTCATCGTACCCTCTCTGCATATCCTCGTTGCTTGCAATAAGCAAAAACTGTGTTTCATTCCCAAAATAATTGATGAGCGAGCGATCACGATATGTCAGCGACGATGCCAGCTCAATGTATCGAGTGACGAACTCATTTAGGCCATGGTATGTGCCATACATGCCCGGAATGACGTGAGTTTCGCACTCTTCCGCTGAAAGAAGACACTTCGTGTCATCTGTGCTGATTGCATCAATCGCTGCGTTCGTCCCTCGAATCCCTTTTACAGAAATCGAATCAAAAAAGGAATCACCTGTCAGAGTGTCCTCTCCCGAGCCAGAAAGGAAGAGTCGGTGATGGAGTAAGAAAAGTTCGCACAGTTTCTGGATGTTGTCCGTTAACTCGTCGATATCGTATGCATACAAAGAACTCTTGAAAACTGGAGTTGTGTACGATTTCGCTGGTTTGAAAACAAGACTATCGTTGCCAGCATGATTGAAGAGTGTTGGAGGGCTCATGGAGACGATAGAGAGGAAAGAGATCTGCTGAGTGTATACAGAACGATATGCGTTCATCACGATTTGGATGGAGAGGAGAGGACTCATCCTCATCGACACGAACGCGATGATGAAGAAGGAATACGTGGAGAGTGTGATGACGATCAGGCCAAGAGACATTCGGATCCAGATGGACGCAGGAACGACAGAGGGAAGATGTTTCAGCTTTTCTTCGATGTCCAGCGATCGTTGCAGCTCAATCTCGTCCATTTCTTCGTCATAACTGTCTGTCTCCTTGTGTTCTTCATCCTCTTCGTCCACAGCATTCTCAACATCTTTGCAGAGTGTGCACGGCTGATTCTGAAATTGCTGGACTTGGGGTGATTCCGGAACAAGCGACGGATAAGACCTAACCATCGGCGAGAAGATCCCGACATTCGCTGTTGCGAACGACTTCATCTTTCGAAATTGCATCGGCGTCGAGTCGGAAGAATTGTTGTCGCTTTCTGCAGACTGCATATCTTCTCTCGAATCGTCGTCAGAGGTTGAGCTGATGGTCCCTCGATTCACTGTCGATCCACTTCCTCTTTTCTCGAACATTTCAGAAATGCGTTCGGCCGTTGATTTTGGGATGGTGCAGAGTTTTCTGACTTCCTCTGTCCGTTGCTTGTTGAGAAGAGCGATTGCAACGAACACAGGAAGTGCCGAGAAGATGATCAAGAGGATCGTGGAGAGAACAAGACAGATCATCTGAAGCCACGCTGCGGTTGTCGACTCATTCACAAGAATGTTGGTCGACCTGATCACCAATCCCTTCAGTTCCTCAGTCAGTGTGAGTGGCATGTTTATTAAATATTCAGCCATCACTTGTTGATAGAACGGCTCTGGTCGGAAGACAGCCATGTAATCGTCAGTCAACTCAATGCTGTGCTCGATCGACCAGTAAAACAGTTGTTTCAGAGGGAGTTTGATGGTCTGGAGTTCGTTCAAGTTGAAGCTGAGATCAACAATCGGAATGACCCAGACACTTGTGTTGGAATAGAACTCCTGATCTTCTTTCAGATGGTCGTACGTGTCCTGGAAGTGTTGGTTGAACACAAAATATCCGGAAATCGACTCCACAAGCACTCTGTTCATCTCAATGACGTACGCAACATCGAGTGGTGTTGTGGGAGGATAGTGCAGATTGCCAACAATGTGGCCAATTGTCAGAATCTCCCTCGTCAGCCAGTTTCCGATGTAAGTCGCCTGAACAGCATGTCTTTGTGCGTCTGACGCGCTGATAGCATTGCTGAATCGTCGTCGGACATCGAGAAAGGCAATCAGGATGACGATGGCCACAGAGACAAGTCCAATCAGTTGCAGTGGAAGATGAACCATGTTCCATTTCGGTAGCTTCTCTTTCGGTTGGTAGCGGGCAAGGAGGGCTTTGTAGTTCTTCTGAATCGTTCTCCGATTGTGGCGTTGTTGAGTGGAGTTCGCTTGTGATTTGGAGAGTGGTTGATGGCTGACTGAGAGATCGGTTTCGAAGGCAAGTAACACTTTGTCTTCTTCTTCGTTCATCCTGTCCTTCAGTTTCTCCTCCAACACCATTCGTTGTAACTCATCTTCCATGTTCTCGTCTTCGATCCGATCAGCCTCTGTAAACAGAACAGATGCGAACGCTTCATCAAAACTGACATTTTGGACGAGAAGAGCGTATTGCCGGAGGACAGATGGGGTTGGGTTGGATTCGAGAAGCGACGAAAAGATCTTCTTCGCTTCCTGCTCGTTGCACAAAATCTTCATCGCGTGTTGTTGGACTCTTCCACAGTCCACAGACTGACGAGACAGAAGCAACCACATCATCTGCATGTGCCCTAACGCGTTTTGGTAATGTTTGTCAGCTGTCTTGAGCTGCTGTTGAGATGTGTAGATGTGGGGGAGTGCCGATGACCCTCCATCCGAATCAGAACCACTGATCAGAAGAGTGATGGCTTCCTGTTCTGACACTTTCCGATTACCAATGTCAGACTCATTTGTGGATGAGCCGATGCCTTTGTTGCTTCGGACTCCGTGTCGCTGGTTTGCCAGCTCCATCTCAATCTGCTTGACGAGAAGGAAGGAGATCCAGCGATCGGTGATTGATGGGAACATGTCACACGCAGCTGAAATGAACGACATCATTCTCGAATGTGAATGCACGAATTCGAACAGAAACAGCGCATATGTAATCCGGAGTGACGCACTTGCTTTGAACCTCTCCTTTTTCAGGAGTGTTCTGAAGAAGTTGTCGACGAACGAGATGGCAAAAGGATCGCGAGCAAGAACTGGATCCTGTAGGAAGCGAATGGCTGGGTCAACCTGACTTACTTTTTGATAATTCTTGGCAATGACATTGATCGCGTCTTGGAGTGTCTGTTTGTTCAAAATGACCGTATTCTGATCAACTGCCAGCATGTTCGGACTGCTTATGAAGCTCGGCTGTCTCTCCTTGAGGAAAGGAGCGTGCGTGGATTGCTGTGTTGGGGTGGTTACTGCGAGGGCTGATGGTTGACTGGTTGAAGGTGCCTCAAAAATGATCTCAACCGGCTGTGGTTGTGGAATCGCCAGAGGGACGAGAACAGGATCGTAATGTTGGACGCTGAGTCCGATTGGGTGAATTGGCGTTGCCCCGATCTCATCGTTTTGGTCTGCTAGTTGAGGCAGGCTGAAAATTGTGGTTTGGCCTGTTGATGAAATGTCCGAGACTGTTAAACCGCTTGGAACATCGATATCTCCAAGTTGTCCATGCGGAGGTTCCAGTTTTGTGGCGTCTAAAGGTTCCAGATTCAGAGGGGCGTGATGAATTGCGTTTGGTGAGGGAGCTGAACTGGATGGGTTCAGAAGATCCTGATCGGAATCTTGGCCAGAGTTACGCTTGCCCTGAGTGTCTGTATGGTCTGTGGTATTGGAAGTGTTGGTTTCTGTTGGTGAGGAGATGGTTCCCTCGTCCACAGTGTCATCTGTTTTGTCCTCCACGTCTGTCGCTGTATCTTCTGGAAGAGAGAATGAATTTTCATTTTGAGTGACATCATATGTCTCCTGGTCTTTGGGGACTTCCATAAGAAGGACTACATCCTCTTCCGTGGTCTGTTCGAGGTCTTGAAGTGGTGGTGTCTCGTCCAGCTTGGGCGGCGGGCTCTGAGCCTCTTTCTTCATTAATTCTGTCTTGCTTTGATCGTCTTTATCATGTTTTCGTTTTCTTTTGGGTCTCATACTTGGAGGATCGTGGATATCAGATGTCTTGCGTGGGGTGAGTTCCCTCGGTGTAATCGACTCCATCTCTTGACACGATCCATCTGATTCCGTCCGCAAACGAGGTGAAGATAATCGAGACACCGAAAGACTGCTCTTAATCCTTGATAGTTGCCGATCTGGCTCGATCGTTTGGCTGATTGTTCCAGACCTGACAAATGGAGTACTACCTGATGGAAAATTAGCGCGAAAAGATTTCTGTCTGCTAATATTTGGTGGACCTGTCCCAGCAACGGTAAGAATCGGTTGATCAAGCCTGTAGACATATTGTTTGCCTTGGGCTGAAAATTGGAAGCCAACAGTGCGAGTTCTGGGCTGCTTTGGGGCGAATAATTCAGGTTGTTGTTCGGGAGGATCTGTGTTCTTGATAATGATCCGCTTTACCAGAAACTTTCTTGTGAAAAGCGGTCTCATCCACAGACATGCTGATATCCAGATAAGGGCTGAACCAACAGCCGCTATCAGAAAAAAGACAACAAGAGGAACAACAGCAGATGAAGATGCTGCCCACGTGTTGAAATACGGAAGAAAGATCCCAAGTAATCCACCAAATGAAGATTGAGCGAAGAGGCCGAAGAGGATGGAATTGCCTTGGATGCTGAACATGGGAACAGAGTATATAACTCCGAAAGCAAATAGGAAGTATAAAACGCAATGAATGATCGATGTGATCAATGGTTTGTAGAGGACAAGGATGGAGACGACAATCGTCCAAATCATCGATAAGGCCAAAGTGAAAGTCTTAAAGTACCCCGTCCGTGAAGTTAAAAAGGATGACTGACGAAATCGTATGTCAAAAATGAAGAAGTTATTCAGGCAGGTGTGACAGAAGTGTATGACCAGCCCGAGGATTCCAAAAACGAGGTAGAGGACATTGCCATGTTCAGGGCAGACATTATAGTCCTTTTCAGAAGGAAATATCGCACAGACAATCGGGCGAGACAATATTATGATAATGGGATGGAGGAAGACAATGCACATAAGAATGAGATTGACTCGGAGAAGACGGAAGAAGTAGCGGTGGACTTTCGTTTCAGTCGAAGAAATGAAATGAACAATGACAAGGAGCGCCACGTCAGCGACGACAACCACAAGGACGACGAGGAAGACAGAGATGAACCATTCTTCTGTTGAGGATGAGAACGATAAGTCCAAATATTTTCTGCCAAAAATGATGCAAATAAGAACAGACCCAATGTTTTTCATAATTAATGGAAAGTACAGAGAGTCAAGGTCAGGCTGGCGGAGGGGGAGAAAGAAAAGTTGGATCGAGATGGCGATCACGATAAGAACAGTCACAAAAAACGGAACAGTGACCATGTTCTAGAGGAATTGGGGTATACAATGAGGTAAAAAAGAGTTAAAACCTTTCCATAGACATGAAGGAACGCAAAAAGTCTTTAGAGTGAAGGATGGCTCAGTGAGGACAAAAGAAGAAGGTAGACCGTTGGTTCATTGACGAAAAACGAGTGTAGGTGAGGTGTGAATCATTAGTGAATACAGACTTCTGGGAGCTTTCGATGGACATCGCATGGACGATACATGGGTCAGATCTAGCCACATGAACGAGGAAGACTTTATCTCTCAATGAGCTAAACAACAAAGAGAATGGATCCCAAATACCTTTATTTGTCCCAATGAAAGAGATAAGGTTCAATCACATTCTGAAACAGTCCAAGACTGAGACCTATGGGTCTGATCTATGGGTTCCGCATCAGACTATTTCCTCAATTGACCATTTTCCATCTGAAGGCTCTTGACAGCACTCTGAATTTTGAGAATCTGGAAAATAAGCGTAATTGTGAAGCTTGAAATCG
Organism: Blattamonas nauphoetae; assembly: GCA_033064195.1. Lineage (NCBI taxonomy): Eukaryota > Preaxostyla > Oxymonadida > Blattamonas > Blattamonas nauphoetae. Next base: position 176,308 of record JARBJD010000021.1, read on the forward strand.
AAAAACGTCTTAATCGCCTCCTCCCAGACAGCAACAACAAACAATAAGCCCAACAACGACCAACGTGTCAACAGGGATGTTGATGGATATCGCAATGATTGCTCCGGTATTAGTTCCTTCATTGTTCCCGTTTTTTCCGCGAGTCTTGTCTTCTCGAGGATCCCGCCCTTTAGATGAGACCTCCAGCGTCTCGTCGGTGAACTCCACGTCCTGAATATCCAGTGCGTGCGAGTCGAGAGGATCCACTTTTGTTGTCGTGCTTGCGACCGTTCCGATCTTGCTGTCACTGTGAACCTTTTTGAATTGGGTTGGATTGAGGCGTTCGTCGAGGAGAAGGGCTTCAGGGACAGAATACAGAATTTCCATTCCAACCTTATTCTTCCCTCGTTTGACAAACACATTCTCCGCCGAATAGTTCGACTCAATCGGTGCGTCTTCCATTTCAGTCAGCGAAGGTTTCCAGAAGAGGGACAATACAAGACTGTGACGAGCATCGCACGAAGCGCATTTTGAGATGAGAACGTTTTTCAATGATACTTGCCAGCCACAAATGTAGCCAGCGCTTATAAACGTCGATTTTGACGCCGAATGAACAAAACGACTGCATTCAACAGACACAATGCTTCCCACAACGATCGCCGCTGCAGAGTCTCCAACGCAGTTCTCCACTGTGGTTTGATTGGCGAGTGAGATTGGGCCATCGTATACAACGTCCACACAGCCCGATTTGGATTCTGGGTCGGATTGGCTGGTGCAGTCAGTGAAAGCACACCGACCAAGGATGAGGCCAGGCCCGGTCCACATTTTGGGACCTGATCCACGCACACGGAGCACGCCGTCTTTCGATGAGGAGTTTGTCCATTCACAAGCCCAGAGGGAGGCAGCTGTATGGATTAGGTCGAGTTTTGTGGTTGTGCGCCCAACGCAATTTGTGAAAGAACATTTGGAGATGGAAATTTGAGGGCTCTGTCCGCTGAGTGACATCGATGCATCGATGTGAAGTCCAGAGACACCTGACGGTGATTCGAGAGCAAAAAACGCGCAGTTTGTGATGTTCACCTTCCGAGAGCCAGTAACTGTCAGAAACAGACCGGATAATCCAGATTTGTGGATATCTGATCCATTTTCGAATTTGCAATCTCGAATTTCGATGTCAGACTGAGCAATTTGTTCAGTGTTTCTGACCTGCGATGGGGAGGACAATAACGAGTGCGGACGAAGTATCTGCTGCGTGCAAGTGAGACCTGAAAACATAAACGATTCACCACGCATTGGAGCCGACGTAATTGTTCCGTACAGATCGTCAGTCACGTTGGCGATGGTTGATGTCATAAAAACCGTTGTAAACGATTCCAACGGGTATTCTTCAGTATTCGTGGGTGATTCAGGAATACTTGATTCCGGACTGGATTCTTGAACGATATGTTCGATGTGGGAGAAATGGGAGTTCGTGATCTTTACAGTCGTTCGATCCGCTGACAGTATAGCCTGAGCACCAACACAGACATCGGATACGGAGCATCCAATCACATTTAGGGAGGATCCGTGCTCAGAGGACTGAAATAGTTGAGGGATGGGACTTGAGCCTTCAATCGTTACTGATGAGAGTGTTACAGTTCCTGTATCCGCGCAAAAGGGAGTATTTTCGCTTTCAAAGCGAATAGTACTCATTTGCAGTTCAAACGAGGAATGTGCTTGGAGGTCTGCGATTCCATATTCCATGTCAATGAGCACAACGACATGCCAGACCTTAACAGTTGAGTTGTGCAGCTCAAAAAGCATGGAAGTGTCCATGTGCATTCCGAGAATTGTTGGAACTTGGAGACTGGATATGGTTTTCTCTTCATTGATGAACGCAAGGTTGTGGAAATGATGAATCTTTTCTGTCAAAATCAGAGGAGGCGCCTGAAGTTCTTGATCTTGATTGAAAAGGCTTAAAGTTTGATCAGCAATGATACTGACAAACACCACACTGACTAGCATCCTTGATGCAAAATAATAAAATCTTTGATCGAGCCCAAATCAAAATTTTTTGGGGGAAATTTTGGCACTTTGTCTAATCGATTTCTTTTCTCAACGAGTGACAAAATTGAGAGTAAACCTGCTAAAAAAGTGTGGGTTATTTGGGTGGAATGATGTACAGACCTATATAGGAGGTCACTCATTTTTTTTCACATTTCAGCTTTTTACTAATTGTTTTGACTCCTTTTTTTGAACAAGGACGGATCATCGAAGGTTTTTTCAGGATCGAACCAGAGGAAACTTTTTTCGTCTTTCATCTCGATTGATTCGTTTGTATTGATTCTCTCTCATAGAATCGGTTTTTTTAGATGGATTTCATCATTGAGAAGCTTTTTGAGATGTTTTGAAACAAAATAGGGTAATAAAATGGCTAGGTCAAAAATCAGTGAAATCTGTTGTGATCAAAACAAAAACGAAAGTTTTCACCAACATAATTTATAGTACTGCAGATAACCCGAAATTGGAGGACAACCCGGAAAGTGCAGTTGATTGAGTGATGATTATTTTCTTCATTTCATTTCTGATACTATTATCACTTTTTTTGTGAATTGAGGAAATGTATTGATACAATGGGTCTGTTTTAAATGACTGTTTCTCCTCCTCCACTTCCGTCGACTCTCGATGCATTCAAAGCATGTTGTGACTTCTCGAAAGGGGTGTCCAAATCAAAATCTCCCCCAATTGTCCTCATTGATGGCACGATCGTCCATCAATGTCAAATCCAAATTCAGCAGTTCAAGACCCTAAGCCCAGCATCAAAGACAAGAGCACTCAATTCTCTCCTTCTGGGCGAAATGCCGCAACAGAACGGCAACAGACAGTATCTCAATAAGTCGGAAGAGGAACAACTTCTACACGAGATCTTAGAGAGCATTTGCTCTGGAATTAACCCAACTTTTGCGGACATTGCGGACATGGTTGCTCTCTTTTCTTCATTTGTTTTAGGCACACACAATCCACATCTCTCGATTTCGATTTATACCGTATGATCGGGAGCCGCCGTCCCACACATGGGTTCACTCTTGGGTGAAATCGCGAAATGAGCTCTTTCAATGATACCAGAAGTAATGACCCAAGCTCGAATCAATGCTATGACGAAAGAACACATACTTCCGTTTTACCACAAACTAAAACAACTGAAGGACAAAAGGATGTATCCTCCGGCACTCATCATAAATTTTGATGAAACATCACTTCTTTCTACTCAATCGGTACTCACCCACCGAGTTGGCTTACTGGAAGAAAAACAAATCTATTCAACTCCACCATCACAAATTTTTTCATGTACTATGGTATTTTTCATTGCCGAAGACGGAGAAGCCTTCACTTCACACATTCTTCTCCCGCAATCAATCCAACCGGAGCACTATCAAGCGCACAAACCAAAGATTTCTTCATCCATCCCGCCCCACGCGGATGGATGAATAAAGATTCTTTCAAACATTCTACTCAAGCATCTCATTCCGGAGATTGCTAGAAGGCGAGCCCGCCTCGAATTACAGGATGCGCCCGCCCTGCTAATCTTTGATGGTCATTCGTCCCGATTTCAGCCGGATTTATGGAAGACACTCTCTGAACAGAATTGCGATTCTATTTGCTTACCGTCAAACACCTCCTCGATCACACAGCCCTGTGATCGAGGAGTCAATGCTGTTTTCAAACACCACCTCAAATCCCTCTCGCCACTCCCAAGCAAAACTAAGCTTGCGGATCAACTCATCCCTTGGCTAACATCGGTCGAAACAGCTGCACAACACGCTCTCTCAAAAACCATCATCAACGCATTTAAGTCAACAGGCATACCAACAGCTGATGGTTCTGTGGTATGCGGTTCCTTCAAGGAGAGAATTCAAGGTCCACCGCCCGCTAGACGAGGTTTTCCTCTCAGCGGACAATGTCTATCCTGTGAAGAAACACAAAAGGCATGGAGGAGAATTACTTGACAAAGGCGGAAAGAGATGTTCTCAGGTGAACACACTACGACCATTCGAACTCAAGTTGAAGTTGACGAAGTTGACTTGCCACCACTGACTTCGTACAACCTTAGAAAGACAGAGGAAAAGACTGGAAACTGCTGCTGGGAGACTCCGATACGGAGGAGAAAGAAGTGCCTGAAATCACCAAAGTTAAAGCAAAGCATCTCCGTCAAGACGGTTTCGATGAATACGAGGATGGGTCGCCAAGCGAGGACTATGCGCCAATTCAGAAAAAGAAGCGACGCAACTCTTCCGTTGACCAACCAGAAAATGCATGCAAATGGAAAAAGAAAAGCAGAAGAAAAATGAAACCGAACAAAAAGGGTATCTAAATTGTTTCGTTGAAGGCCGACCAATCCTTTCCTTCCATTGACATACACGCTCCCACCCGTCACATTTCCTTCTGTTTTAAAAACTTCTCACCACAACTCACCAATTCATCGGTGTCGACATCAACATTCGATCGTCCGACCCCTTCCTAAAGCTCCTCCACGACCTGCCCAACACATTCACCTGCCTGTCCGAGCTTATCTCCACCCACAACAGCTGTCCTGCCGCCGACACTCTGTTCGTCAGATTCACAATGTCAATCACCAACATTCGAGTCGGTCGCCATCATCGACCTCAATCGCTGCACAACCTGACTCGACTGCGAACACACCCACGTCGCTCTCCATCTTCCCTCCGAACAGCCCCGTCCAAGTATCCACAACACTTTCCCGAATCGCCTCGCGTGTCGCCATCCCGCACATCAACACACTTCCTCATTTCACATCCCCGAACTTTCTTTGGAGCCTCTCGAGGCGTTGATCGACATGCCGAAGGGCTTACTCCTTTCGACGCTCAGACTCGTCCGGCCCTTCCTTCAAAGCGACCCTGTCTAGCTCCAAACCGCACTGGGGAAGATTATCTCGGTTCTCGCGGTCATCGTCCCGTTTCTCATCGTCCGATCGCTTCTGATGATTACGAAAGTCGCACAACAGCAGAACAAATTCTTCCCCTCTGTCCCTTCGGACATGGTGCAGAAACGTTCATAATGATGATCGAGCGGTCTCTCGACAGCCTCGCCACAAAAGGCGAGTTTGAGCTTGGTCAGCACACACACTCCTCCGAACCATCAACCTCCCTGTTCCGTCGACCTTTCCACCTCGTCCGATCGGAAGTCGACTCAGTTTTGGCTTCCAGTGAATATGCACTCGGAGACAGTGCCCATCTCCGTTTTCAGTCGACTCGCACATCCACACACACCTCGACAGTACGCTTTTCCTGTTCTCCGCCCTTCCATCTTCTCCCCAATCTTCACGAAACCACACCGAAGAACTCCTATACAAAATACACGTCACACAACTACCGAACTTGTCCGTTCTGCCTTGGACAAAAGCTGAACAAGCAGTTATGTCCGTTTGCTGTGCCTCCAAAGAACCAGCCCACGTCTGCCACCTCTCCGTCGTCTACACAGAAGTACACGACCTAGTCCCCACGCAGCAACGCGTTCAACTCTCTCCTCCCCATCCTCCCCCAATTCCAGTCTCCCATTTCACCTGCACGACACACACGCAGTCATTCATTCGGAGCTAAATCCGAAATGAGCTTCGATCTCATCTCGCATGTCCCTCCGAGCATGGACCAGGCGTCGATCATCAACGTATCTGAACACGACGCCACTACAAAGCTGATGAAATCAGCATCGACAGAACTCGCTCTCTCCCCTCAACTTCCCTCGATCGAAGAAGAACTCCCCACTCTTCGCAGATTTGGGTGATACACCTGATTCGCTTTCGTTCAAAACACGAAGACCGAAAACTGGTCTCTCCTCCGTCTCATACAGCAGACCACAGTGAAGAAGGTAATCTTTGTCTCGCCGAAACTCTCACCTCTCGTCAAGCCATCGACATTCAAGATGCTTCGTCGGGATGCAGAGAAGACACATGAGTCCAGTCGACTCAAACGAAGAGCATCAAACGTTCCTGCTGGACAGCATAATTCTGATCACCACTCTGATTCGTCGGAGCCACAACGACTGCCAGACCCCCTCCACTCGCCAGAATCAAGTCAAGGATCTCCCACCGAAAGAAGAAGGCAGAAAAAGAAAACGAAAGGGAACGAGAATGTTCTGGAAACCTTCTTCATAAACGAGTTTCAAGATGACTCCAACAAATCGTCAGACAGCTCAACACCTTCCGAGTCTGAGGAGTCGATCGAGCAGAGAATGAACGACGAAATTATGTTTATCTCGACCCACCCAGGCTCTCCCTCGTATTCCTCGCTCGACGACTCCGACGTCGAGCAGAACGGGAAGCAGGAGCGCCTCTTTGAAGTCGACTCATTCGCCACGTCTGAAGAGAGCTCGTCATTCTCCGACAATGTGACTCTCAACTCGCCAAGCAAAAGGGACGGTGTCAGAATTGACTTTCCGAGCAATGACGACCAAACGATGGAGACGGAAGAGAATTTTGGGATGGTTGATTCGGTGAAGAACCCGCCGGTGACACAGACGAAGAAGAGGAGGGAAAAGGACATCATGAAGCAACTCGGAACACGCATCGTGCTGTACCCCGACGAGAACTTCATCTTTCATCCAAACAACGTCAACCACGACACCATCTTCACTCTGACAACAGTGGAACATCCACTCACGTTCTCCTTCTTCCTCCCCTCGTTCACCTCACTCTTCCTCGACCAACGCCAGCCTATCTCGATTGACTCGTTCCATCATTCGCTCTTCGCCATGAACCAGGTGTTGGATGTCCGTGTCAGAAACATCTTTCGCTTCCCACTTTTCCAGAACGATGTGGTCTCCCTCGTCCACCGAATGTTGACATCACTCAGCCCCTTCATCCGCATCTTCGGAGTGGAGGTGGTTGGAACACTCATCCATCGCCTCATGTTCTTCCTCACCACAAACACTGCCCGCCTCTCCCTACTTCTCGAAGACCAAGCGGGCGTGGCTCTCGTCGAGAGTCTGCATTCGTCTCTCCTCACCCTCTTCTCCACTCTGCGCCTCATCATCCGCTGCAACCCGTACACCGACGCCAAACAAACATCCCTCATTCTTCTCCACAATTCCTGCAATGCAAACTATGCTGAACTCCTCCACACTCTTCGGGAGAGGATCCTGACAGTGATCATCCTCTCTGCGGGAGACCTGCTGGCGTCTGTCGACTTCCCCGATGATCTCATCGAGCCAAGCAACGAATGGTTTGTCGATCCATCGAAGAAGACGGAGGAGATCACCGAGTCGTGGGGATGTTCCTGTTTCGGGCGACACAGGAAGTCTTTCCCCTCGTTCAGGATGGATTGAATCAACTTGTCGCGACAGTGAAGATGTCACAAGGAAAGACTCCGCCCAGCTGTTCCTGTTGACTGGAGAGACACTCCAAATCACGTCCTGTTCCTTCTCTCCTTTCCTCATTCTTCTTTTTTTGTGGTTCTCCATCTCAATCGAAGACATCAATCTGGACTTCTTCGAATGTCCAAACCAGGATACGCGGATCCGTTTCCTGTGTGGAGGCTTCGGACACGTTTGACTTCAAGGCAGTCTGTCGCACGAGGCTTCAAAGTGTATGGAAAAGGCATCGGTTAGGGGATTGTGGGAACTACTTTCAAGCCTGTCGTTGGAATAATCAATCTTGCATCGAGGACGATCGAATTGATTATGATTCAATTGCTTATCACTTCTTATTTTGGCTTGTTGTGATAATATTTGCCTGAATTTCACCAAATGCATTCAAAGAGGCGTGGTATTCATCAAACATCAGAGAGAGATGAAGTGATCAAACCTCAATACAGAATTTTTGGAGAACACTCTTGCTACAACACAAGTCTACGCAGTTTTAATCCAATTTTTCTTAAATTTCATGTACTCGTTCTTTGTTCTCTTTCATTCTTCGGGTTCATGATCAATTTCGGGTTATAGGCAGTACTATTAACGTACTCGATTTAACCCGCAACTCCGGATAAACCCACACCCCGGATCTTGGACCCAGAATTCGGATATATTCCCAGTTTCATCATTATTTTGAGGTTTTTTCATATTATTTCATTAAAATCTGTTCTGGAGAATGCATAATCTCATGAAATGAACAAGAAAAGATGGTTTATCAAGATCACAACAAAACAGGAACGAAACGAAATGTGGGTCGAACTCTTGGAAACGATGTTTCGAGAATTGGCGATTCTAACTCCACCTTCTCGTTTCTCCCTGCTCAATCACTCTCCTTCATGCATCTCCTCCAAAATCGCTTCCGCTTCTTCTTCGTCTTCATTGCGCTGAGTGAGTGGGGAGCCGATGTGAGTTTGGAGCTGTCAGGAGTGAGGGAGTTTGAGGTCTGAACGTTGATGCATTCACTCAACAGTTTCTTCCGATGTGACTGCAATGTGATCGTGAATACAATAAATATCGCCACAATTTAGATCAGCGCCACAAACGACGACAACCTCACAATCAATCCTGTCGGATGATACGTCATAGTGCGGTGGTCGGGGTGAAATGAATGGAAATGTAACGAGTATGATCGACAGAGATTCACCCACTTGTCAAATCGCACAAGTCGCTGGTGATGAAATGTCGGTCGAAGAGGCGTGTCTGATGGCGAACGGAGATTGCTTGTCGAGCCAAGTCCTTCCTACGCAGCCCATCGAAGATGATGCCCAGCCGTTGGATCATCACACGGTGCTCCAGTTTGTGTGAGTCAATCTGTTCGTTTGTCAGCGAAGAGGTCTTCCCTCCCGCCTTCAGACGGTCCACCATGTTCTGCTCCTCTTCCCGGAACGCTCGCTTCGTCGCCTTCATCAGCACATCCATCGCTGTCTCCTGCATCCCTGCGCTCTCGTGCTGCTCGTGCATCCGGATCACGCTGTTCGTGCATCAATCATCTTTTCTCTTTGGCCGTTGATTCCTTTGTTCCCGATCTTCATCGCATCGACAAACCGAATATAATTCCCATCGTCGGTGTCGAACGAGATCAGCTCGTCCAGTCGCCGATCCTCCAGTCTCATTCGCTTGAAAATTACGTACGGCTGAATCATGACAAATCGAAGGAAGAAGTACGCCACGACGAGCACAACCACGATGATCAGACGATTGCTCATGAAGATGTCTTTGTCAGCACCGCAGTCTTTGCACATTCGTTTCATCATGCTCATCGTCCCCTCACGCAGGTCCTTTCGCAGAGCAGAGTTCATGAAATGGAAGATCGGATGGTTTTCGTTGAACTGTGATTCATCTTCCTCTTTCAGAAACTCTCCATACTGAAGAAAGCGCGAAACGAGAGACTGTAGCCCGACCAGTGTGTCATGTGATTCGTGCAGACGTTCATGGATCGGTTCTGCGATGCAGGAAGCCTTGTCAGTCATGCAATAGTCTCCTGGAACGAGCAGCTGCTCGATGTTGAAGTCGTTGTCGAATCGGGTGATGGTTCGAGCGTCGATCAGCTTGTCGTTTGTCAATGTGTCCGTTGTGGTGTCGAAGTGGGTGATGAGGCTGGTTTTGTGGAATTAATCCAACGATCCTGACAGAAGTTTCAAGGTGTAGCTCCTGTACTGAGACAGATTGATCGTTGTCTCGACATGAGGCTGAATTGGTTGGGTGAGTGATGAGTTTGGGGAAGACGAGGAACGGCATGTCGAAGGCGAGGTTGAGAAGGAAGAAGTTTGAATTGGTCAGACAGATGGGGCGGATCGCTGCGAGAAGGATGTTGTCCACACTGTCTGTGAAGCTGTTGAACGAGAAATTGTTAGGAACCATGTAACCAACCAGCAGCCCAAAAACGAGGACAACGTGAGAGACCATGATAATCTTCGTCACGATTGGGATCCCGCTGTGGATGGTCTTGTGACCAGCGATCAGATCTTCCACTGCGTTCTCGAATGCCTCTTCCCACTCCGCGTCGTCTCGCCGAGTTTGATGGTCGTCATCCTCGTCCCGCTGCGTCAGAAGGGAGCGAGCGGTGAACTGTCCAAATCCGAAGTCTGTTTTCGTCTCGACTGGTGGTTGTGTTGGCTGGTTGAGCGAGAACTGAGTGACAGTGGGATTCAACGATGGTGAGAATGGAGCTCCTGTTGTTGGTCAAACAAATCCAGTTGTGTACGAGGTGGATGAGTTGTAGTGAGTTAGTGATGGAAGTATGTCTCCGCTGTACACGTCAGAGTGATTGTAAGGCGAGTCTCTTCCCCCTCCCATCCAATCTCAGCTGTAGGAGAGGAACGCTTTTTTGACCTTCGAAGACAAGTGACGAGTGGTCGGAGTTTAAAGGTTTCGGTTCGGATGAGGATTCGAATGTGTCGTTCTGGGCAGGTGTGCTGGACATTTCTGGATTGTTCTCGTCACGTTCGCTTCGTTCGTCGTTGACTCCATCTTCCACCATCTCTTCGGAGTCTTGTTCCTCTTTCTCCAACCCGTTGTCCTCCTCCTCTTCTTCTTCGTCCATCCGAGTTGTCGTGTAGTCCCCTCCATCCTCCGTCACCCAGTGAGAGGAAGGTGGACGACACAATCATCGCAATCAGCATGACGGCCGCCAGGAGAGCCACCATCAAATTGAAGAGTGTCCGCATTGGCACGCTGGCATTGTCGGCCTATGCGACGAGTGCTCGCTATCCTCCTTCAAACAGTTGATGGTATGAATTGTACTGACACGAGATAATTCGAGAGTGGACTTCCTTGAACTCATCGGCACGTCTTTCATCGCTCCAATTTGCGTGGACAGCTGAGCCAAGTCTGCAACGAGGTTCAGAAACGATCTGTCGGCTGTCGTGACATCGATGGTGGGGTTGGTCGTGGCGTCGAAGAAGGCGGTGGCGACAGGAATGTCCACATACTCCCACATTTCGTTCTCGACGTCGCTGTCATACACGGTCTTCATCAGAGATGTCATTGTGTGTCCGTAACTGGTGAAATATGGGAGGAGGGACGTCACAATGTCGAATGTCTTGTTCATGTCTTCCGCTTTGGTCATATCCCATACAAATTCGTTCCCACATCGCCGATGAAGCTGAGAGCGTTGATGAAGGAAGATGCCTTTGATGTTCCCGCTCTTCTTCGAGCAAAGTACTGCGATGTCGTTTGGGTGCTGGCTGAGAAGCTGCTCATAACTCTTTTTCGACGACGCTTCCGCTCTCACGACTTGGGTCTGATGTTTCTTGGAGAAGAGAGAAATACGGTCTTTGTTTCCTCATATTTTCGTAAAACTCGATTTGAGCGTCGCTGGCGTCTTCTCTGTCGTTTTCTGCGATTTGAAGATGCATTTTCAGGTTCAGTTCCATTGACTCTCCTCCCCCACTCCCGTTCTCTGCTGATTCGCCCTTCATCACGCAATGAATCAGAAATCGTGTTGTAATACCAGGTCTTGCCTTTCTGCATGCAGCATCATGACTTGTGCCTTCATTCGGTTCTCCGAAACCGTTTGGAGAAACAGGGCGTAATCTGCAAGAAGAGCATTGTCCTCCTTTCAGTGCATGACAGAGAAAGCATGTATTCTGTCTGCAAATTGTGTCAGCGGGAGTAAACGGATTTTTTCGTGGAACATGCACCGAACTGTTGGTTCCACACCCTTCCTTCCCACATGTTGTCTCAGTCTGCATTTCCATTCTTCCGATGCTAAATCAAATCAGGGCAGCACTTCGTTGCCTTTGGTTTTTGTCACGCCCCAGGTACGCCGTTCTTGAACCTTCAGAGGAAGGAGGAAGTGGATCGAGAGTCTAATCTCTCCCCCAACCTAAATAATCCCAAAAATGATTGTTCCAATAATCTGTCCCGTTCCAGAATCAACCAGGAAGTCGATTTCAAGGCCAAGTCGAAGTGTTCCAAAAACACTGAAATGAAGCATGAGGAAGTTCGATAAACGCGAGTAGAATGGTTGCATAATCCCCGCAAGAATAATCCCTGCTGCTGTTCCAACGCTCACCACGGCACGCCAGAACGCGTAGTCCATCAGTAGTCGCTGGCAAAAGACGAGACCCATCGCCAGCACCGCTATGCATGTCCGGAACTTTCCTAAAGTAACAATACATTAGACACCTCGTTTTGGGTTGCTTCGAACGATGAAAAGTGGGGACATCATCACCGCCGAAAAATAGAGGTCAAGAAAGAAGATTGTCACACTTTCAGTGACTATGCTCAGTGTGTCTGCAGCGCTCTAACAGATCGTACCAAGAGCTCGGTAGAGAGGGTCTGAGCCGTGCAGTGCGTTGGAGCAGTCGAATACATTGATTGAGAAGGTGTCGAACTGAATGAGAGACACTTGAAAGATAAACAAGAAAAGAAGTGTTGTACCGGAAAAAATCCAGGGTAGGAGAGCTGTTTCCTCCAAGGGTTGTGGTTCTCTTCGAGAGTAACCTTCGAACCTGGTTGATTCATTTTCATTTTTCAAATCGTCCCACAATGAGCACTTTTGAAATGAAGACACCAGATTTAGAGGTAAAAATGTGGATTTTGAATGCAATATTGGTCCACACCGGATTGCCGTAATATGAACACTTGAGGTGACTTCGGTTGTTAGCACATGGAGTTGCGGGTTTTCCCGAAGTTGCGGGTTTATCCGATGATGTTTATAGTGGTGTCACCAATCGGTGTCTTGTCACCAATTGGTGCTTTTCTCATATTTGATAGAAGAGATAGTGAATATGAACTGTGTGAAGTGATAGAGTTAATTGATACCCCCTTCACGAGAAAAACACGAAATACTAGTTGTGTGTCCAGATCATGGGTTAGATCATCTTTCGACATGAAAAAGAGGACAGATTAGACTTTATTCACATCATATTTTGCTTCTTTCACTTTATTTAGCAATCATGAGACTAAAATACTGCCTATTCTCGTGATTTTCCTGTCTAATTTCTCTCTATGTCATATAATGGGATCGTCATATCACCATTTCCAGAAAGGTGACATTTAGTCAAACCTCCATTTCACCTCATCATTCGAACCGTTCTCATCATCATCACAATTGCGGCAACCCGCGTTGTGTTTGTTCAACTCAATGATCATCTCCCTCTCTCTCCACGGAACCCCAGAGCTAAAAATTCCCGTCGACTTTCCTGTCGATGAGTTCCAATCACGTATCTCACAACTCTCCGACACTCACATCAACTCAAACAGCGACAGACTCCTGTTTTGAAGGAATGATCTTGATCTTCTGGTTGAAGCAATCCGCCCTCTCAATCACATCCATTGCTGGTCTCACTCTTCACCATCCATCCAAAACACCCTAAACTCGCTTTTGTTTCGTTCTTCCATGTTCCCCTCCTTATCTGCCAGCTTTCATTACTGTCACATCCACCGCTGTTCTGGAAATCTACATCCTCACACCTTCTCTCATCTTATCATGACAGGTGAGTATCCTGTCCCCCCAACACTCTCTACCCATGTTGTTGTGACGTCACAAAACAACGTGTTCATTCGAATGTGGCTGGGTCCTGTTTCCATCCTCACCTTCACCTCAACTGCACACTCATCACCAATCACGTCCTTCTCTGTTCCTTCACTCGACGATTTTCAAGTCGAAACGTTGTTAGTGAAGAACGATGAAACTCGGAGACAGTTTGATCTTCATCGGAAGTTTTTTGTTCCCTTTGTGCTCATCACGCGGAGCGAGAAGAAATTGCACGACAAACAGCACAGCAACAACCACGTCGTGCGAAGCAAAGCGAATGACGATTGAATATTGTCACTTGTCGACGTGATCTCGTCAGCCAAAGCCTGCCCGAAGAAGCCGCTCAAATAGATTCCCCTGCAGATCATGAATGACCTTGCTTCGACGACAGATGAGATCATCGATGTGAGAGACGAGAGAAAAGCGCAGAAATCAGTGTTCATCCACACCTCTCTCACAACATCTTCTCAACGATTCCACTTCGCTCCAGTTTGAGAACATGCTCCTTTCTTCGCCCCCAGCACCCAAACACCAGACAGTGTTTGTCGACACGCATGGACATCTGTTTTACGACAGCATCTTCTTCAACACATATTTCTCGTCTTGCTTCCTCTCTCGACATCATCCCTTCACTTTCGCCCCTGATCTTCTCCCTCTCACTCTTCTCGTGCCGAACACGTCCTCCTCGCTCAGTCCACTCTCCTCTCCTCAATCCACTGGAGCCTTCATTCGCCAATCATTCATCTCCTCAGTTGATACACCTTTCTTACACCTCTAGCGACTGCCGACACTTTCGAGAAATTTCAGTTCAATCACAGCGACGACATCAGGATCCTCGCTGCAAATCCAAACCTCGTTTGACTGTTCGTGTGTTCTTAACTTCCTGCACTCGACAACAATATGCGACAGACGTTGTTCAACGAATATATCGCGAATTGCGCGACAGTTATCGACAGGTCCGGTCCGTCACCTCTCCCTTCTCTCATCCACCCACACCAAATGTTCCCGCTGACATCGGGTTGCCCAACGCCGCGCTGAACAGGGATGTGATCTCGTCGGTTCTTCCACCACTCATGAACATCGAGATGTTGTGAACGAGAGAGAAGATTGGGTACAGTCTGGAGACGGTCTTGTGGCAGACGATGGAAAGAAGACACAGTACAACCACAACTGACAGCCAAAGATGCCATGTTCGGAGTTATTTCATGTTTTCCACACAAACCCGACATCACACTCACTCCATTTCATCCTTCCCGCATACAACTTCACTGAGCAGTTGAGTCTCCCCACAGTGGTCATCACAGTCGACATGATATTGGAAATGCTCGCTGACTTCCTCTCACTCTCCCATCGCAGCCACCGCGTGACCGCTGCTCTAGGACTTCGAGACGCAGTTCAGGTTGGCTGTGAATTCTTCGCTTGAGGACAACGAGACACTTGGAACGACGCTTCTCTCGCTCGTCTCACTCTCCCAATCGCTTCTGCTGGAATGAGGGCGTTCACACACACAAGGGCTCTCTCGTCCATTCTCAGCTTCTTCTGCCTCTCCCTCTTCAACATTCTGGGCGAATCCAGATTCTTCGAAGACGCAGACACGAAGAGTACATGGAGCATGTTCATCCAATCGCAATCCAACCAGCTTCTGAGCAGAGTGGAGAAATCTTTGGCGAATAACACCTCCAACCTGAGCACTCCCAACTCCCAGTTCGTCCCTCCCTCGCTCTCCTACATCAGCACCCTCATCCCCTCCGTCCACCTCACAAGCTACCCGTCTTCCAGCAGCCCCATATCAGACAAGCCGTTTGCTGTCCAATCCTAGTTCTCCGAGGCAGTGCACTCGCTCCTCTCCATCCTCATCCGAACGATGAGCAAACCAACGACACATCGCCTCGCAGACATCTGTGGACAGTTGCTCCTCCAACGACTCGTCCACGTCATCCTTCAACTTGTCTCAGCCATCTCCAAACCGGTCTCGAAGGCTCTCGAAGATGAAGTGAAATCAGAGCTGGATGAGGGCGAAGAGGCAGCTGGGATCCTCTCCCTCAATCTCCTCCTCGGCAACATCGTCGCCTTTCGTCCTTACATTTCTGACATCCTTCGCCTGATGAGACAGCTGTTCGTGCTCAGTCTTGACACATACCCAGTCTTCACGTTCAAAGCTGACAACAGCACATCCGACGAGGAACAGAAATCGATCTGCCCATCTTTTCATTTCATCATTTCAATCAAAAAGAATCATGTCAATATACGTCTAAAGATTGCTAAATAGAGTGAAAGAAGCAAAATATGATGTGAATAAAGTCTAATCTGTCCTCTTTTTCATGTCGAAAGATGATCTAACCCATGATCTGGACACACAACTAGTATTTCGTGTTTTTCTCGTGAAGGGGGTATCAATTAACTCTATCACTTCACACAGTTCATATTCACTATCTCTTCTATCAAATATGAGAAAAGCACCAATTGGTGACAAGACACCGATTGGTGACACCACTATTATTGTGCCCGGATAAACCCGCACAAAATACATAAACCCGCACAAATTCTAGTTTTGAGAAATCAAGTTGAAATAATTGCACTGATCTTGAAATTTGCATTTTTATCTCACCACAACACATATTAAATCTGTTGGTATCACTATTTTTTTAATGGTTGTGATCAAGATTGGATTCCACAAAAAAGCGTCTCACGAGATTGATATTTCATGAAATGAAAAATACAATTCAGATAATATAGTAGCAATTGTGATTACAAGGAGTTGACGCCATTTGCATCACACGGTGAGCGAGTGGGTTTCCCTCTTGCAATGGTAGCCGAGAGCCAGCAGGATGGTCTGGAACTCAATGGTGAGAGGCTTGTGCGTGGGCAAGTTGCAGAGTGTGAGTGTGGTGTCAATATGGGAGTTGGATGGTTCATATCTTGCTGATAATTAGCTTTGTGGTTGTGGAAGGCATTGAAAACTAATGAAACAGGAGCTGAAAGAAGAATAATAGAAGTGAGAGAAGATTGACAAGAACGTTGAAACAAAAGAAAGATTGAATGGAATGAAGAGGAAGGCGAGTATATTGACAAACCGAATGGCCTTGTCATCGAATGTGTATCATGTGTCATCCGTTCAGTGTGCTCCGTCGACGTCTTCGGCTTGGATTTCATCAGATCGAGGTTGATGTCCTCCTCGAATTTCCGCTCTGCGCAACATGTCAGCCTGGGATCCTGTGTTCATAGGGAAAGACTGGATGTTGAGTCGACACAAGTGACTGTGTCATCTTGAGCGGGCATGGCCTCATCAGCTGTCCTGAGATGGAGAGGACGGGATGATGAACAATAGTTGAGTGGTGAAAGGAGACTACAAACTGATTCATCGATAAACAGAATTGTGATCTGACTTCAGAACATGATCATCCCACTTGCACCATTGCCTTTGATCCTTTCGAGAAAGCCTGGTTCTTCCCGTTATCTATCTGGAAAGATGAGGAGAAGAAAAGCACTCATCAAATTCCATCGAATGCTGAGCTGACGAGGATTTCATGAGTGGTACTGCGCTCAGGTAGAGAAGACACTTGGCGTTGATTATCCTGTTTATGTGTGTGGAAAAACTTGAGAGAGAATGAAGTTGTTTCTCACATTCTCCGCCAGACACAGCTCCACAATCGAAACTGCCAGTCTCGACTCCATCGCCTGCTGTCGCTTCACAAAACTCTCTGCAAGTTAAGTCGGATTGGTAGCGACATAGCACAATGACGTGTCGAGATCCAACAGAGTGTGGATGTCTTACGGGTTGGGCTCACACGGATATCGGTAAACCCCGCTGTTCTTCCCAAAACGATCACTGTTGACAACTACGTAGCGGAAGGAGACTCCATCCATCTCTTCGATCCCGATGTGGGCGGAATGCTTCCTTCCGTGGAACTTCACAACGGTCCGCTTTCGGAGCAAGACAGCGTGCTGAGAGCGAGTGAATGCGATTCCATTGGTCTGGGATGCGGTGAATAGTAGAGACGAGATCCACTGGAGGATCTTCTGTTGGATGCGGAGCTGTTCGATGTCCTTAATCTGGCTGGGCCTGCCTTATGTCGTCGTTGCGGAGGTACGTGATGAGGAGGAGATGAAGTTTGAACGAGTCGGTTCGTGTTTTGAGGGCCTTCCACTGTTCGATGTGTCCACAACCTGTCTTTCATTGTTTGAGATCTGTGTTGAAGCGATGCGCGGCGTCATCCATTCCTTTCGCGTTGAGGTCGTTGAACTGCCCAGTTTTCCAGTGATCCCACAATCTCTGCCTTTCCGCCTTCTGCCCCCAACCCAAACAACTTGAAGTCGACCATGCGAACCCCCTGCTGTGCAATGAACTGCTTGTAAGCTTGGAACTTGGAGGGCGGGGAACTCGGTGTATGTTTCGAATCTGTTCATAGAACGAGAGTTGCTGCGAACTTGCGTGCTCCGGATCGTCGGGCTGGTGTTCTGAGCTGATTCGATAGACTTGGTGTCGTTGTCTTCTTCGTTTTCGGTGAAGATACGAGGGAAGGCTTGTGCATTCATGATTACCTCTTCTCACGTCGAACACAATCTTCGTCAAGTTATTGATCACTGGATTCCACTCAGTCTTCTGTCCAGTGAGGATGGCGTTTCACGGAGAGAAGAAGGGCTTCGAGGACCAAAGAGAGAATCAGTTTGAGGCATTCGTTGAAAAGAGTGAACGCGTTTTGGAGCAAGTCTTGCAGTCTGGAACAATGGCAAGAGTCGATGAAGATGAGTGGAATGCGGGCGAGGCACATGATGATCATCTCCACGCATGTTTATCTGCCTCTTTGAAGCCGAGACCAGCTTCAGCACATTCGAGCACATCTTGTGAGCATTTGAGCAGAATGTGAGGGTGCTGGGAGCGAGGAGCAGCTCGTTCTCATATGCTTCGACACAGTCGACCACCCTCGAAGAATCTGTTGTGATCCCCTCTCTGTTGCGTGGTCGAACACGATGACGATCGTTCCAACTGCGTTCTCTTCAACAATCTCCATCTTCTCTTTCCGTCGATGATGAAAGGGTCAGGTTGGACGAGACACCTTTCTGGATGCTAATTTGGGGTGCATTGCAAACTATGAGAGGTCAGAGTTAAGCACAACTTCGGGAGTGTCAGACTCTTGACACGGAACTTTTCCACCTGTCTGAAGATGCACAGATCCTCTTCACTTCCGTCTTCAGAGTGAGGTCATTCAGGAGCGGTATCATCTCGCCAATGTGTGTGATGACAAAGTTCACAACGTGGAGGACAGTCTGGATCAGCTTGATGCACGTGCCGTGGTTCAAATTGCGTCCCATTCCTTCACTTTTGGCGTCCACTTCAATCACCGTTCTGTCGTTGTCGTTCGTTTCGTATTCGCTGTCTTTTGCTTTCATTAGCAACTTCTTGTCGAGAGGGCTCTCTTTGATGGCTTTCTCATTCTTGCCCGGCTTCTGGCCTTCCATTACCTGTGTGACAGTCAAACTGGCGTCGTCCATCCGCATTCCTTTTGTAGCTGGATCGGTGTAGCCGCGAGGCATGAACATCGCCAGAGACAGAAGGAGAGATGGGTTGCTATCAGCAGTGGCTGTCAAAAACGGATCCTCGTCTTGGATGACTTGGAGAAGACTGAGAACTGGAGCGATTCGGACTCCCGTCAGCATCGATCCTGTCTCCACCATCAATCCAATGTTATTTGGACGGATGACAACCGATGCGCAAACGTCTGAGAGATTTGCTGTGATGAGTGTCTTGCTAGTCTTTGCGGAGTGACCTGACTTGGCAATGCCACAAGAAACAGAGTTGATACGGATGTCGAGTTGTGGGAGGTGAGCTTCGAGAGCAAGAGACGTGACGAAGAAGGCGAGGAGTCTCTTTCGAGCTATGAAGGTGTTGAGGTTTCTCTTTTCTTCTCTTTTCAACTGATTCGAGAGCTCCTTCTTGTCTTTCTCCTGATCCTGGTCAGCTGGTCCTGCCAAACAACATGCCTCCATCATCTTCAGAATCACCGGAATCATGCGAAGGGCTTCCTTGAGAAGAGGGACGAGAATTGTCATGAGATCTCGCAGCCCACCCTCCGCGATGTTCACAAAGCTGCACTCACATCGACTCTCAGTGTGGTCCTTGGAGAGTACTTGTTCATCAGCTCGTTTCTGATCGCGTCTTCCAATACTCGCATCTTTGCCACGGCAAGTGCGATCTTCGCTGCTGTCTCGAAGCGAAGTTCCTCTTCATATGAAGTGGAGATGATGATGAGCGGGATGATGACAGAGATTGAGTCGATGAATGAGCTTGTCGGGACAGTATTCTCGTCCTCTCGATGAACCCACGCGGAGAACTGGCTTGTTGTGACGATGCTGGTTCCGGTCAACTGGACGGTCAGAAGCTGAATGTCTGACTTGTTCGGCAGCACGTGGTGGTCATGTTTGGTTGGGCCATCGTTCCTGGTACGCCAGTGTCACACAACTTGGTGTGGACAGAGAATAGCAGATCGGTAAACTCACACACGACGGTGTTGACCAACTCTCCGCCCAAATCTGATGTGATGAGGGAGTCGATGGGGATTCGCATGCTGCCAGCCTTCCCGCCGAGTGTCATGACAGGAGGAAGGAAGGATGTTACACTCGATCTGTCACTCGCTGTCCGTTTCTCACTTCTGGCTATTCTACGCCGAATGGATGGTCAAGCATGTCTAACTTATCGACTCCAGAATGCACATGGACAGATGGGATCGACTTGTTGAAGAGGGAGTTGGCGAGCTTAATTATGTGCAATATGAGAGAGAAGAGTTCCTTTGGACAAACAATCCCAGCGTACAGATTCTTGCGATGGCAGAGCAGTGTGACAGTGATTCCCTCGTTCATCACTATCTGGTTGTCCTTGCTATCCAATTTTCGCAGTCCCTCGTCGAATTGGGTGTGCATTTCTGGATACCGAGATAGTATTGTTGCAATTGAGCGATTCAGAGTGGAATTGATTCTTTTCTGGTTGGGAGTAAGATTCGCGAGATGCTCGGCGAAATTCAAAATAGAACGATTATCGTCGTTCACGCCCATAAAGCAATCAATCATATGCATCCGCATGTTCATTACGTCCGCTCCAAGTGATAGGTTAAGTTTTCCTTTCGACATTGCGAGTGAAAGTTTGGTGTCTGGAGCTCCGAGACAAGAATGATGGAATGAGATTGCAAGCGAAATTGTAGTTGGTGTAAGAAGTGGAAGGTAGTCGACAGCGTTATCTGAAAAGTTCGATCAAGAGCTGCGTTTTGTTCAGCGATCTTGGATTGTGTCTGAGAGCTAGGATGGCGGGTTCAGCAAGTTCTCGCGTTGTCTGGTGTGAGTGAAAGTTGTGAGGAGGAGGTGTTGAATGTGATAGAGCACAGTTTATCATTCTTCAAGTGTTCTGCACAAATGTGACCCACTTTTTGATTTTGAACTGACTCCCTTTTAATCAATTTGGAGTAACTAGTTCTAAAAAGTGAAAAAATGAAATGGAAGGAATTAATCCATAAAGATGATCAACATTTTGGATTTTGTGCGGGTTTATGGATAAAAGCGGGTTTATCCGGTGACTACAGGGTGATTCAGAAGTAATGGTCTTTCATGGGGCCGATCAACTTCGGACGAAAATCCATATGAAGCACCAAGAATCTTTCTCATCTTCGTACGGCTAGGCATGGGCAGCGGTCGGTCCGACTGCTCGTCGACCGACCGACTGCTTTTTTTTGTGATCATACCCTTTTCACGCAACTCACAGAATTGAATCCTTTCGATTGCCGTAAAAACCAAAGTATTGTCAATAAAGGAATATACGTGAATATTTGGGAAGATTAAAGGAACAGAGAATCGATATGTTTTGAATGAAAGGGGAGAACAAGCGCTGAACACTTCTTTACTCAAATAAATGGCGGAGTTGTCTTCCATCCCTCGTTTTTTGCTCTCGCAGCAATACTGTTGTGAACACACTGTCACATCTAAACTTGTCACCACTGTTGGTGGCTGAGTCACCTGCGTCTCCAGAAGCTGAACAAGAAACTTCATTTGCGCCTTCACCGATTCCACCTCTTCCGACGCTTCAGGTGCTCCTACCGCTCTTCTCGCAGCTTCTTCACCTCGTTCTCCAGTGCCGCCACGTGTGTCAGCAGATAATCAACAACTGGTGTGTTTGTGATGTGCACAGACAGAAGGTAGGGGTAGGACGAAGGAGAGATCGTGGAGAGGGAGAGTGAGGAAGAGAAGAAGGCAGACTTGGTGGCGTGTTGGGTGGGGGTGGAGGGAGGACAGAGTGACGTGCGTCGGGTGGGACGGCGGGGCCTGCACCGAAGGTAGAGACAAAATGATGAAACACAAACCTAAAAATAGGAAACACGATCAAGACAAGAAACAGAACCACACACCGGAAAATGTGACTGGTGGAATCACGCCCATTGTGATTGTGCGCAGCCTCTCAGTCCGAAATCGGTCGAGTATCCCTGTTTTCCTTTCGAGCTTTGTCGCTGGCGTCGCCTGTGTATTCGAACATTCACCTAGGCTTGCTCTGCATTCCCTCGTTCCTTCCCTCCGCACTGTCCACATGATGCAGTCAGTTCGGAACGTCACACTGAAACAGCGGCGCCTGCTCTCCCTCATCCCCCAACACGTCCTCCTCCCGACTCTGTGGACACACTCAGGCTTGCACTTCCGAAGTCACGTTTCGTCTGGCAAGCAATCGGAAGACAGGATGGAGAGAGTCGGCTCCACAACTTCCTCCTTCTTCTCCTCTTCCCTCTTCTTCTCTTCCCCCATTCGCGGCACTCGGAAGAAGTTCATCGGGAGCATCCCAACCTCTCCCTTCACCT
Source organism: Blattamonas nauphoetae (assembly GCA_033064195.1). Lineage (NCBI taxonomy): Eukaryota > Preaxostyla > Oxymonadida > Blattamonas > Blattamonas nauphoetae. Next base: position 198,505 of record JARBJD010000021.1, read on the forward strand.
CGCCCAGCATCCACCCCTCCCCCGGCCAGTCAAACGCGTAGCAGAAGCACAACTCCCCTGCTTTGAGCCCCGACTCCTTCATGAACGCCCATGCACTCTCTTCCAACCAGTAGGGCGCTTTGACCAGGCAATGTTTGAGCAGAACTGGTGTTTCGAGACAAGCATAAACAGAGTACGTGTTTTGCATTTAGAACTTCAGAGCATGTGAAGAGAAGGTTGTTTGGTTGGATTCTTCAAAGAAAATAGGAGTGAGCACGATGGAGAAGTTCATGGTGCTCTTTTCGTCAGCTCCCTGTTCATACTCACCTTCCCAGGAACGAGCACATCAAGTGCATAATGTCCCGATTTTGGATCGGAATTGTGGAAATTAGTAACTACTTCGGGTGGGTATGGCACAGTGTCGACAGTACTGTTGTGAAGAAAGGTGACTGCCAAACTTGGCGGAAGGGTTGGATGAACTCGCGCAGAATCGTCTCTTAAAAGCCAGAAAGAACATGTGGCTGCTGTGTGGACAAGTACAAATCTCAGTTCTTGGGTATTTCCTTTGTAGTTCGTCGATTGTCGATTTGACAGAAAGAGTTGATAAAATACCCTCTTGCATGAATTTCTGTTGTGAATCCAGTTTTTTGATCAACTGCGACACTGTGTCGTTCATAGTCGTAGGGATATCCGTGTTTGAGTCTGCAATCTTCTCCAAAACCTAAATGTCGGAGAGGAAGCTGTGGTCATACGCTATCCCTCCAGACATTAGAAAACGGACCATAGGTAATCCACATCAATCTAAGCCACTTGTGGAACCGCAGCAGGTGCGACAGGGTGGAATTCGGAGCTTATGAAAGGCGTGAAGTGATAGCCGGTCACTGCTGGGATTGACAGAGGAAATGCAGTGAACGAGATCGCTTGAAGTGTAGAGGGGATGAATTGTGTGCACGCTGAGTGGAAATATCGGGGTTGGGGAGGCGACGATTCCGTTGTCACAACCGACCAAGAATGTTGGGAGAAGGAGTAAGCCCACAGCTTGTTCTCTGACCTTTCCGATGTCCGACCTCCAAAAACAATCATCGAGCGAGACACAGGTGAGTATACAGCCACATGCGAGCAGATCGGTGGTGGTCGGTTCTTGCCTGGCGTCAGGAAGGTCTAGGTCTGTGCCACGATATCAAGTGAGTACAAAGCATTCAATCGGTGCTGATTCATTCCCCAAATCCACACAGTGTTCCATTCTTCATCACCACCGGGTAGAGATAGCGTGGAGATGGTCGACGATGGTGGATGGACAAGACATCAACTTCACATAAATGATGAGAAAGAGGTTGATAAGAGTGTAAAAACAATGTAAAAGCACACTGATGTTGTGAATGTTCGTTTTCTCTTCTCAAAATGCCTATTTCCGAGTTGGGCTGGATCACGTCATCATTTGCTGACAAATGAAGAGAAAGAGGTTGTAAAGGATGAAAAAGAAACAAAACACCATTTCATCATCATTTGGGTGAGTGGAAAAGTTGAGAGAACGAAGAGAAGGAGTCGGAGTCGGTCGGTCAGGCCGACTTTTTGTCCGATGTTGGGGAAGGACAGACCGACTCAGGGACTCTTGAACTACGACGTTTTGAATATTAATTTCGAGAAAAATGAGATGAAATAATTATAGTGATGTTGTGAATCAAAAATGAGAAAATGTGAACAATAAAGTGACACTGGCGGGATTCGATCCTTGGTCCGGGGAACAAAAAGCTATCGTGCTACAGCTAGACTAAAGGGCACTTCAAATTAGTCGCCGACTGTTTTATTTTTAGGGACTGGACTAGATCTTTTCAGACCGACCACTGCCCATGCCTACGTACGGCTTAGGCTTTTTGTTTTTAATCATTTCATGTCTACCAGGTTGATAATTATGTTCAGCTGACAGAGAAAAGGAGGTGGACCGAAAAGATTTTTCTCTGTTTTACTGCTTCCACGGACTGATAATCAACCTGGTAGACATGAAATGATTAAAAACAAAAAGCCTAAGCCGTACGAAGATGCGAATGATTATTGATGCTTCATATGGATTTTCGTCCGTAGTTGATCCGCCCCATGAAAGACCATTACTTCTGAATCACCCTGTATTCTCAATCTGATAGTAGCGTCAATCAAGCACGAAAATCAATAATTCACGATCTTCAAGGTGGACAATATTACCGTCCGTGCGATGATTTTCCTGAAGTGGTATAGCTATTTGACACTTTTCGACTCAAGAGAGGGGTTCAAAAAGTATGGGATCACTTTTTTTGTCAACAAGTTGAAACTCGATTTAAGCTCACCTGAAGAGGAGAAAGTCACTTCAGAACACATTCCCACATGAATAACCCTCTCAAATCGAAAATCGACAATCATACGAAGAATGGGTCAATCTTGATCAAAACAATCATCATTTCGTAGATCAAATGATCATACCTGCTATTGAAGTGGAGAGTGCTTTATCTCTCATACAGATATAGTCATTATTCTTACTATTTCCGCCAATCAGACACTTCTATCACATGGAGCTTCCATCTCACTTCACAACTCAAATTTTGACGCATCTACCATTCCAACTGTCTTATCTCCTGTTCTCCACTCGAATCTTTTTTCAGACAGAAGTGATCCAAAATTTCATGTCACTATTTTCTGCCCATCTGGTTTCTTCTCCGCCATCCTGCAAGTCCGGCCGCACAATTAATTGGACCATCTATACTCGATCTTATTCCACAAATCCACTTTATTTCAAGAACTTGATGATCAATTCGTCCATTTTTCCTCGCACTGCAGAAATACCGGCATTGTCACGCAATCACAATCAATCACTGTGACTTGTTAATCGGGTTCTCTGATCTGCGCGGAGCTCACAAAGGAGAGTTTTCGAAAAGTAGTCATTCCAACCGGTCATTACGCAATCATCTCATCAGAAGCAGAACAATGTCGTCTCGTCAAAGATCTGAAGGTCGATCTTCACGGAATGACCATAAATGTGAAATTCACGACGTTCACGCGATCAGTGAGGACAATCACCATGGAACTCACCTCTTTGCCCACCGCTCTGTGGAACCTTAGTGCGATGACAGCCGACAGGATGACAATCTCATCGCGAACTGCGAAGCGGTCTCCACATGCTCAACCCCTCCACATGCTCATAATCAATCCAAAATCAAACTAAATTCTTTCTCAGATGTCTGCAGCATCGCCCAAACAACTGTGGATGTTCAGGGCAGCTAAGCATCGATTGCAGTGGAAATGGGGTGTGTGTGTGAACGAATCGGATCTTTCCTTGTCAACCAGGATGTCCTAATCGTCCCTTCGACTTTCACAAACGCACAAACCACATCGTCGATTCGACAGGATCGTTCTCTTCAGTCGACGTTTTCACCCTCGATTGCTCCACCTTGTTCTCCACAACGCCTCTCGTCATCAACTTAATGGCCGATACATCGTCTCTCGACTTCACCGTTCGAGGGTGATCGGCACCCATCTCTCTCCGAAGGGATCCTCGCTCATCTACTGTGAGTTACCCTTGCTCCGGACCCTTCACGTGTCGAGTGTGGGAGCGCCACGGTTCGGATCATCTCGCTTGGTCCCGAATGCGGATGGCTGTGCGGAGTGTGTTGTTGAATCATGCGATCGAACCGTTGACCATGACGACACACTCACTCTGACCTCGGCAGCCCTGTCGCCGTTTCTGTCTGTCTGTCGCTCCTGTTAGACGAAAGGGGCTGAGATCTCTCCTGTCGGAGGGTCTGCAACCACTTTCAGGTCGCCCCGGACGCGGCTGACCTCATACTGCACATACACAAGTTTCAGTTGAATTCCCGTTCTATACACCGTCTGCGCTGCTTCTTCTTGTCTTCGACGCGCCACTGCGCATCGCGAGCCTCCTTCAGAACGAGAGGGCTCAATCTGCCACCAAGAGCCCATTGTCTCGCCAACCATCATCTTCGTCGACAACGAAAGGCACAGGCCACAAGAAGGAATCCCACGAAAGCGAAGGATAAAGATGAACTGGAGGATCCCAACACCAAGGGTCACCGCATGCCTTGATCGTGAAGCTTGATCACGAACTGTATCGAAAGTCGAAATCGCCGTCTGAAGCTCATCATCGAGAACACACCTTCGCCAAAGAGGGTTCAGATGGAAGCAACGACGCGGCAGTCATCGTCCGAACAGATTTCGATAGACTGAAAGTGTGACATCAACCATAACAATCACAGACATCACCAACGTTATTCACACCGGACGAACCTCAGATCCAACACGAAGGAACAGTGGCGTCAAAACAACTACCTGCCAAGATATCAACCAACGAAGAGCGAAACTGGATCATCGACACCCTTCTTCGTCGCGTTTCCCATCCTACCCAACAACGACAAGATCAGACATGGCAGACTCGTCAAACCCGCTGATCGGCGACACGACAATCAAGCCGATGGAGACAGTGTTGTTCGAGATCTGCCCGGAACATCAGAAAGTGAGGCTTCTGACGCCTCTGATGTCGTGTGCGGTGTTTCTGGCGTCGGATGCGTTTGGGAACTGCGTTGTGCAGCGAATGTTTGATAGCCTCCTCTCCTTCACTCACACCAGGATCATTCATGCCTCTATTCAACCCGCCGAGCCACGCGTGGAACATACAGATGCTGATGGAGAAGAACTCGCGCTAGTACTTGCTCGGAATGATGAACAAGCCGCAGCTGGCGGGACTGATCTCAGACAGATTTGCGAACTATGTGTTCAAGCGAATGATTGAACGAGTGGAAGGGAATGTGTTTGAGTTTGTGCTGGGAGGTAGTTGAAGTCGATGCTGCATGGACGACATGTGAAGACGACGACTGAGAAGGTGCACCAAGAGAAGACAGGGCGAGAGAGGAAGGAGGCAGAGCAGGAGGAGCGTCTCTTCTGTCACTCCCTTCAGAATCAGCACGCATTCGCCGTTCTCGCCGAAGACACGGCTGGGACGAGTGGAAACCCGGAATGGAGATGACATAGAACGACGCGGGCACATCAAAAGAGACAAAAGTATCGGTCCTGCCCAAAATTCACTCATCGCAAGCTCCAATGCAACCACCGTCACATCGCGAAGTGCCCTCTCCGTGCATCCCCAACCATGTCGCGACATTTCGATCAAAACACGAGTGCAGTTGTCTGCGCTGGTCGGTGTTGTGCGAGAGAGACAGAACGGGACAGGACACCCGTCGGCAGACACACAGAACGAGAACATCGTGTAGCTGATCATTCCAATCAGCTGGCAGCTCACATCAGTCAATCTTGTGTCTCAACTGCACGACTATGTCTTCTCTGGCGAAGATCTGGACAAGACGAGGAGTATGTACCTGATCGACACATCTCACTTTTCTACTTCCTGATCTTCTATTCCAACACGACGATCGAGAAGGGAGCGAGTAGTCAAGATGCAGCTAGTTGTGGACGCTTCTTCACTACTCGCTCGCTTTCGTCCTCGCTATCATCTCGGATCACGCTCCGTTTGTTGTCTCTTGATTTGTCTTTCTGATTTGTTCTGATTACTTTCTTCACCTTGATTGCATTCATTTCGTTGTTCGTATCTTCTCTCGTTTCGTTCAGGGTGAAGACATCATCATCTCCAAATCACACAGACCAATCGCACAATGCACTCTCCCACCTCTGCTCTTCATATGTCACATCACAAACAATCATCCCATCTCTTCTTTTACTCGCACTGTTCTGTCCCACCTCGCTTCCCGTTCCCATCCAACGGCACCTTCTCAACCTCCCCTCCAACTTCGATCACATCCCAAAGCAGACCTCCGATTTCTTCACCATCTGAACCGACTGTATGCGCTCCTCTCGTCCTCTCATCACGTCCAACGCGACCAAGCTCTTGTCGCAGCTGCAGAAGATCAAGAAGGATTGCTTGGATTAGGCGTTCTCGTCAATGATCTCGACCTCGAAGGTGTTCATTATTGTTCTGTCATTTTCTTGTTTGTATGCAGAACTGAGGGATCTTACGCTGGCCGAGGCTTTCCGCCCAACACTCACAACCACCATCGCCAATCAAATCAGAGATTCGCCGCAGATCTGGTACGGCTTCCGAGCAGGACTCAACGAGAAGTCCATCCACAGTCTGTCCACCACTCTCTCATCAACTACATTCATCTCTTTCTCTTGCACGCTTATCTTGTCATCTTAGTCTTCACTATCTCTTTATCTTCCGTCCATTTCTCTCCTCCAGTCTGCAAATACAGTCAATCCGACCATGTTAAATGCCGTCTGATTGTTGACGAGAAGACACTCGACTGTCTCGTCATCGAAGCCAAAGAATCAGGACACCTCGCCGAGCTGACAGGATAAGGTCTGCCTTCTTCTCTTCTCATTTGTGTCCTAGACTCGTGTTCGGAATCGCTGTTCCATCTCAACAAGGTGGCACAGTGGAAGAGGAAGAATATCGGAGAGGACGACACACAGACGAAGGCGGCGAGGAAGAGGAAAGAGGCGAGGTTGTTGTATGTGAATGCGGATCTGATGGAACAAGTGGCGAACGGACATATCTCGAAGTCAATCATCATGAGCGACGAGAGCAACAGTTTGTTCATTTCCTTCCTTTCTTCTCCTCTCTCTCCCATCCTTTCTCTTCATCCCCCTCCCCTTTCTATCATTTTCCTCCCCTCTCTTCCTTTTCAGCTGTTTAGGACGACGCCGTGCAACGTCAGATCTTCCTCGATCTGAATGCCGCTGTGTCCAACGCTGGCCAGCACACAAAGATCTTCCGAACGTGCTACTCCTTCGACCAGAACAGTCACTCCGCTATGGCTGACCGGAAGGACACCACAGACGAGCCACAAGTGAAGGGGAGAGGTGAATGACGATCAATCCCATTTCATCGCTTGTTCGATCCATTCTCTAAACATCTCAAATTTTCTTTCAATTCCTGTTTTATGTTATTATTATCAAAAACAACTCATAGAATTTATAATTAAAGGAGAAATGGACATAATTCGTTCTGATCAGCCCTTTGTACATAAAAAGGCACCTTCTCCTCAGATCTTTGACCTCTATATCTCGAAACAGCCCAGCCCTGTCCTTAGAATGTCCTCACCTGTCATTTCCTCAAAGATCGTGAATTATTGACATGGCGTGGATTATTGACACTACTATGAGCAAATGGGAGATTTTCAATGATATGTCCAATTGGAACGAAACACCTCTCAAACATTGATTTTTAGAAAAATTGCATGAAAAAAAGATTTTAAGTGAGATGGAGGGAAATAATTTTCGGTTTTTCGTCCTAGAGCTTGTCTTTGTCGATCATGTCTTCGTTTCAATAGTGGATGTTGAACAGGAATTAGAGGTTAAAGAAACAACATTTCAATCAATGTCTTCAACGAAATGATAAATGTGTGTTTTAGTCAAAGAGGGAAAGATTGATTGAAGAATGATCAACCCTTAAAACAAGTTTGTGGACACCTCATAAAAAAGCACCCAAATATTTTTGAAAAGACACACCACACTAATCACAGGAGAAGACGAGCTCAGTTAAAACAGAAGAGACACAAATTGTGATAGGATGCTGATTGGGAACATGTACTTGTTCCACCCCAGAACCAGCATCAAGATTGATTTGGATGGGGCGATCACGACTTCATTCATCAACTCCATGCAACACGAACAGGATGATTATTCCTCTGTCGATTTCTCTCCTACAATGAAGATAAATCAGAAACCATCAGTTATCACACCGACGATTCAACAACAATCAGAACCGAAAAGTCCAGTCTGTTTTCTCATCCATTCAATGTCCCCCAAACATAGAATCAGCTCCTCTCTCTTCTTCATATGTTTTCTGGGCCACATTCGGGTTTTCGTTTGATTGCTTTGAAATGTCTACTCGAACTGGCATCTCGTCTGAACTCTCACTCATTTTTCTCATCTTTTGATGAATTAGAATCGCCAGATACGATTGATATGATGATTGAGCTGGACTGTGTTCAATACCTTGCTGTCTTTTGTGACCTTTCCGAGCCGGAAGCTTGTCCTGTTTGTTCTTCCATCTTTCGTCACACTCTTCCTCTCAGGAAGAACTCCCGGAACTTGTTCTTCTTCTCCGTATCCTCCTCTCATCTTTGATGTTTTCCACTATCTTGACAGTTGAATCATCATCGGTTGTGTGGATGGAGATATCACAATCATCGATCGCATCCTTCTTATTTCGTTGTCTTCAAGACTGCAAATCAGAACAAGCCCTAGAAATGGTATCTTTATATTTCATCATTCACATTTCATCCATTTAGAATGGATTATGCCTACAAATCTTGCACTCGGATCTCAAAGTCTCACGGACTCTGTTTATCTCGAACAAGACACTTATTCAAGACATTTTTCTGATATTTGAAGAAAAGCCACCGTCGATCGTAGTTTTGAAAGTGTTGGCTCAGATGGTGTTCTCACCATGTCTGGGATTGGCGACACTCTCCCTCTCGACTCTCGCACAGTTCTCATATAATTCAATGCATGAAATTGCCTTTCTTTCTCGGTTCAAGATGTTTCCACGACGACTTGCCAACTCTACGAATCAAGTATTGTTACCAAAACGACTTTGCCAAACGATCTCCAACAAACTCCACATGATGAACAACTTTCTTCCAAAGGAGTCCATTGCTTCAGAGTATTCAATTTTTTTTCCTTTTTCATGCCTCTTCATTCTCAGAATGCACTTTCTTCATGAGGCGATGGTTCTTCTTTACAACTTGTTGATCGTTGATCCTAATTCGCCGAACTCAGATGTATCGCCCATTTTCCTCATTCTCATCATCAGTTTGTGATAGATTGTGAATTAATTCCCGTCACGAAGGGCCTAATCAAAACACTATGCCATGTCGATTCTATCGACTCGAAACCTGATGACCAATGGCACATCAAGGAAAGCATCGACATCTCCTGGAGTCTGTTTACCAACAGTCTCAAAAAGAGATCCGATTCTCTCACCTCAATCGTCATGTCGGCAATCGATGACATGGAAGAATTGACAAGTCTTCTCGTTGAGTCGAGACAAAAATTCCAAACTGAATATGTCAGTGATCTCATCTTTCTCGAGAAGTTTTCTTCGACCCAATATATCGGCGTCATTCCACTCCTCGAGCACGATCTTCTTGCCCGTCTCTTCTCCGTCCAACAACCCCAAACTGTCCCTTTATCGAACACACTCTTTCACCTCCATCTCCTTTCAGTGATCACTCTTTTTCTCGAGTCACCTGTCAAGAGTAATACTTCCAAAGATCAAACCAGAACTACCACTCTTCGAATCGAAAGAATCTTGGAAGTCACTAAGTCTTACCTTGTCTTCATTCTTCCGAAAGAGAGTTTTTTGGAGCCGAATCATAGCAACAGGCTGGAGCTCACAAGAACGATCACAAAGATCGACAAGCTAATCACTGATCTGGAAGATGAGACTCAAGATGAGTGGGATTTGATCACAGAACAAGAAATATGGGAAACATCATGGATGACAGAAGTGATAGACGAGGAGACGTTGGAACCACGACTCGAAAACATGAACCGACGAGACGAAGACATGAGAGAGAATGAGACCGACAGATGGATGCTCCGAAGAAGAAGACTGGGCGAATGTGGGTTTGAAGATGCACTCGAAGCCAGAATGGCGACTCGTGGATACCTCCACACTGACGATAGATTCACGATGATACATGCGATGGAGAAGAACGAAGGCCTGAATTTCAACTTTTTTGAGGAAGATGCTTGAGAGGATTCAGATTCTTCGAATGATTAGTCGATCTTGAATCACAAAACGCAGACAATTGAGAAGGAGGAATAGTCAATCATTCCCAGGTCATTCATTCGTTATTTCATGTCATGTGGTTTTCATTCATCATGTCTTTCATGAAAACTGCTTTCCACAACCGATTTAAGTTGCGATTCGTTCAAATGGTGCCTGAATGGTTAGATCGAACTCAATTGACATCAAAAGCTGTTATCGGATCAAATATTCAAAAATCTTGAAATTGATCTCATTTTGAAACGAAGACTGAGAATTATTAAGACAGTGAGGTGAACTGTGAACGGTTGGGCAAACGAGAGGAGCGAGATGATTGATATCCCAATTCAGAAAATCGAAGAGAAAGAGAGTTGATAAAGATACCTGCGTAATCATATCCAATGACCAGGCATCCTCAACAACTCCCCTGACCTCCCACTTTCTGAATTGATAAAACAGCCATCTCTGCATTTCGGTTTCCTCCTCTTGATGTCCAAAGTTCATCAGTGTGGCAGTCGAGTCCTTTTCTCCCAGACGGACACTGACACGCATCGGGCAACGAGGCACATCATAAAATACGGTTCGTTGCTCTTCCTTGTTCATGAACACACGTAGAGTCGTGGTCGATCATGCCGGAGATCAATTTCCAGGCCCACATCGACAAAGCCGTACGATGGATTCTCCGGCGAAGTCTGCACCTTCCACGGGTCGGAACGGGCGACGCTTTGAGATGCGTGGATCAGCGCTCCATTCCCACAGTATCGCATGGAGTCTGCTGCTCTTCCCACACGAGCGGAGGTCGAGGGTGGGGGATTGGTTGGACAACTTGTCAAACACTCCGCGTCAGACAGACTTTCGGCTGCGATTTGAAATGTCTGAAAACTGTGTGGTTTCACAATGTTCTGAATCAGTCCAACACCCAATCGGATGTCAACACGCGTGAGAAACCCTGGAAGAGCGTATTCGTCCAAGTAGATGGTCTGGAAATTGGGTGCCCGAAAGAAGACACTCTTGTAATTACAAATCATGCTGGAAGATACACACGGCGGAAGAGGCTCCTGCAATGATGTCTCCATCATTGGAAAGATGGTGGGGTTGAACCATGAGGGCTGCCAATTGTACGTTGGGAGGGAGCTGAGTTCACGTTTAGACAGGTGGCGCATTTTCTCCATGAAGAAAGACAGGTATTTCATCGATCGAGGAATGCGATCAAACACTGCTGGGATCAGATCGTGCTGTGACTGTGAATCTAAAAAAATAGACAGCCATGTGTTCTGATTTTGTTGATGTGGATCAGACCCTTTATATGCACTGTTAAACACAAGATCCTATCACAATATTGATCATCACTACTGAATGTCAAAAGACTCTGTCTTACTCCCCTCACTTTTTTCATTTCTTTTCTTTCACATCTTCTTCACCCCATGACTCAGGATCTCGTCAAAGTCTTTCTTGTTGGAGATTCGAATGCTGGAAAAACGGCGATAATAGACCGCTTGGTGGTAGATTCTGCTTCTAATCTGACACTTTGTTCCTCTATCTGATCACCTTCATCCTTTTCAGACTGGAAACTTTACAGACACAACACCCACCAAACCTGGTGTAGACTTAGTTTGAATTCCCATTCTGCTGATCCCATCCTTCCCCTTTTTCGAAAATTTCAACTTGTACTACTGTGCTGCACTAATGCTCTTTTTCTCAGATCAACCACTCCATCCAAATCGATGGCCAACCAATCAAACTCCAATTGGTATCCTCATTTAACATCACTATTGTGTATTTGATTCAATGATTATTTTGCAGTGGGATCACCAGGGACAAGAAAGATGTCGACAAATCACATCGATGTTTCTTCCAGGTGTCCGTGGAATAGTTGTGCTGTACGATGTCACAGATCGGTGTCTTTTCTTCCTTTTGATTGATTTATCGTTCTCTTCCCATCAGACGTTCATTTGAAGAGCTCTCAAGATGGTTTGAATTGATTGCTCAACATGCCGACAAAAAATGCGTCAGTCTCTTGATTGGAAACAAATGTGACATGGAAACACGCAGAAAAGTGTCGACTGAAGAAGGAAAAGTCTCATTTTCTTTGTAACCAACCTCACTCACCTTCAGAGTTTAGCTAATTCTCGATCCATCAACTTTTTTGAGACAAGTGCGAAAACAACTATCAACGTTGATCTGGCTTTTGAAACGTCTTCTTTCTCTTTTTTTGCATGACATCCTCAGTCTGACCAGGGATATCCTTCAACGGTGGGGTATCTCTCTACAACGGACGCCTTCGCCGGAGCCTGCTCCTAGCGAGCCGCAGCTGTCGTGGTGGAGCAGGAGACGGGCTCGTCGACAAACAGAAGACAGCCAACGGGACTCGCCTTCTGCCTCAGCCATCCAAGCGACACACCATCCCTCACCAGCTGTCCCTCCCTCACACATCGACCCTCCCACACGTGATTCACCCCGTCCACTCTCCCTCGCCGTCACTCCCGATGCGCCAGGCTCAACCGAACCTCAGACAGAACACATCCTCCTTCCTCCACCCCAAAGAAAAAAGGGGTCAGAAATCAGTGTCCCCGACAATTGTTCGTTTTTTGTTCGCTCTCCTCATTCTCTTCCATCGTTGCTTTCTCGTCCTTCATTTGCAGACACCCTCATCCGACCAATCAAATCTGGCGGATTTGGGACAGTGGTCGAGATGGAAGACAAGCGGACGAAGGAACGTGTGGCTGGGAAGATGATCCAGTGCTTGACAGACAAACAATCAGAACGGATCGCGCGCGAAGTTGGACGACTGAAACGGTATCGCCACGCAGGGATTGTGAGTTTCAAGAAGATGGAGGAGATGGAGAACATGGGAGTGATTGTGATGGAGTTGGGGGAGAGGTCAGTTGGAGATTTGGTGAGAGAATGCAAAGCGCGCGATTCTCTTGTTCCTCGTGAAGTGTGTGCTTTCTGTGTCTCATTCTTGTGCTGACTTTGTCTGTTACTGTTCTCAGATTGTTTATCGGATCATGGTTGAGATCTCGTGCGCTTTGTGTTTCATGCACAACCATCCGACAGAACGAGGATCGCATGGAGACGTGAAAATGGAGAACATTCTTCTTTTCGAGCACAACCACGCCAAACTTTGTTTGATGACTTTCTTTCTTTTCATGTTGTGTTGCCTTACTTTCATCGTTCTTCTCTCCCCACATGTTCTTTCTTCTTTTTCTTCTTTGATTCTCGTTGTTCAGGCGATCTCGGAGCAGCAGAATCGGAAGACGTGAGCACGTCGCGTGGAGAGATGTCGCTGCTGTTTGTGTCGCCTGAGCGGTTGACAAGCGAGACAGGCCGAGCGACGCCAGAATCGGATGTTTGGTCGTTGGGGATTGTGCTTCACTGGCTTCTGTTTGGAGAGCCGCCTTTCAAAGGCCAGAACATGATGAAGCTGCTGCAAGAGATTGGGTCGTTCAAGGCGACCGACATTGGTAACAGCTGCGGCGAGGAAGTGCGGAATCTTCTGATGCGAATTCTGGACCCTGTTTGTCAGCTGTTCTTGTCTCGTCGTTCTCTCTTTTGTGATTGCTCATCTTTCATGCTAGTCCCTCCTCTTTTCGTGTTCTCGCAGGATCCGATGAGTCGATTGACTTCACAACAGCTCTCCCAATCTACACTGTTCAGATGTCTTCTGAACACGAAAGAAGCGTTCTGGCGATTGTTTGATGAAAACGAGAAGGAACTCCTGGAAGAGAGACGAAGAACGATTGGGAAGTCGGACAACACACTCGCTGCCCTTCCATCTCTCATCTTCACCAAACCGACACACTTCTCAACGAATTGCACAACACTCACTCGAACAGACGTTGGAGGCGACAGAGACGGGGATGGGAGAACAAGCAGTGTCCTGATCGCCGACACATTCTCGTCTGGAATCATTTCTGTCTCACTCACCGTCCTCTCTCTGCCGCTGGGAAAGAGTGTGCTTCTCTCCTCGTGATTGCTTCAGCGTGCCGTGGAGACATTTGTTTTGGGTTGATGGATGCAGCCTCGGCCATTCCACGAATTGACGAGAAACTGGGAACAACCGTCCGAAGTGTGCCACTCTTTTCTGACATTTTGCAGGTTCTGTGTGTGTCGATTCGTTTGGAAGTGTCTGGACGAACACATCAACATCTCACCCGTCGCGATTGTGCCTGTCTCGACTGAACGAAGACGACACGTTCCGAATGGAAGTGGATCTGGATTCGAATCCTCGGAAAGTCCAGTTCTTCAAGAATGGGGAAAGTGGGAAGTGTTTCGTGTCGCACATTCCACGCTCTGTGAAGATCGGCGTTTGCTCTTCTTTGTTCTCATCGGCCAGTTCTCGGTCACAATCCAAGGGACGTCCTTCCGCGTCGAGAACGTCGCTCGTCTCTCTCAACCGACTGCACTTGTGGACGGAATGGTCGAGCTCGTTTGGTGATGTGGTGACCGTTCCATGGCAGCAAGTGGAAGCATCTGATTCCTCCACAAAACTCCTTTTTTTGCTCCATTCATTTGTAGCAGACTTTCCTTCTATGCGACTTTCAGTCCAATCATCAGTCGATGACGCTTCGCCTTCTTCGTGGTGATCTCCTTCTTCCATCATTATTCAATGCCTCACTTCATTCGTTCTTCTTTCTATTCTCCTTTTTTTCTCTGGTTTGTTCCAAAAACGATGATCGAGCTTGAGAGAGAAAGAGAAAGGAGTGGATATAATAACTTGTCTGTGAGTGTAGGTACAATCACACCGAAACCTAAAAAGACTCAAGAAAAGAAGAATGATTGGAGACAGAAAAATGAGATGGAAGAAGTTGCGACGAAACGTCGACAGGAGAGAATATGAAAGCGGAGATGAACAGAATCAATCGTGGTGGGAGATTTGAATTGATGAACACAATGAAAGATGGTGCTTATAAGAAACGAATCTGAAAGAGACTGAAGATGAAGATGAAGGAAGAGAAGTTCGGAGGAGAAACGGAAGTGAAAAGACGTGACATAGAATGAAGATGGAGAAATGAATGAATTTGTGGCAAGAGGGTTCTGAAGACAGGTGTCTGATTAAATGCCGAGAATGAGTCCAGTGCCAATGTGAAATGGAATCGATTTAAACGAAGAAGACGAAGGTTGGGAGAAGATGATGAAGAGAGACATGAGTGATCAGACATGACGAGATTGATTCTTGCGACACATAACAGCAGTCGTCAGATAATCGAAAAAAACACAATCACATTATAAGTTGAGAAAGATATAGTGAAACAGAAACGAAGTTTGTTGAATGAAGTCTGAAATTGCAGTCAGTGTGTCTCCATCTGCTCGTTGTCCCCAGCTGTTTCGCCCGAATCCGACAGAGTGGACAGAACAGACCACACTGTGGACAACGTCGGTCGGTCGTCGGGATTCAGCTGAAGACACGACGAGATCACATCAACCATGTTCTCATGAATCCCATCCATCTTCGGAAGGATCCCAGTTCCAATCTGACGCTGAGCGTTGATCGCATCCAGCTCCCCGAACGGCACAAGACCAGTCTCAATTTCCCACAAGATCAGGCTAAGACTAAAAACTGACGCTTTCGATCCATCAACCACTCTCCCAATGTCCTTCTCTTCTTCCGCCTTCGCCACTTCCGGTGCTTTCCATCGCTGACCATCTTTCGACGCTGACACTTCCACTTCAACTCCATTTGCATCAACTGCCGCTTGAGCGATCGTCTGTTTCGGCTCTTCTGTCTTCAGACACACATTCCCATGACCATCGAACATCACCCAATGCGACGACAGCTTCTTCAGGATGTCCACAGATCGGTTCGCTTGAGCCACTTTCATCAGTCCAAGTGCCAGCTGACGACGAACAACACACTTCGGCGCCATCAGCGATTTCTCCACATGAAGAGCGTTGTACAGCGTGTCCTGTTCCCGCACAATCGACAGATCCAACTTGTGTCCACACACCAACGCCTCCACAAGCGACGCTTGACTCGGCACAGACGACATCGTTCCATCGTTCTCGTGTGAAGAGTTCTTCATCGAGGCAGCTGTCATGGAATCAATGAGGCTTTGAGCTTGGGCATTTTCGTTCGTTGGATCCAGAATCTCCAGTTTCTCGTCTTCCACTGGCAGAGCGTCTTGTTCTTGCATCTCTGCTTTCTCTTTGAGATGTGTTGCTTTTCGGCGTCGGCAGCAGATCCACAGAAGCAGAACGAGCAGGACGAGTGCGACGAGAGACACAATCAGCGGAATCAGCCAGGGAAGCGTCTTCTGCATCGCCAACGACTGAGCTTGTTTCGAACTCAGTTTCAACGAGAACGCTTCAGTCCGACCAGTCTCTCCGAATTCCACATGTCCCACCCACTCCCTCTTCTCCCCCAATCCCTCAAACTCGCTCAACTTCACTTCCATTCTCAATGATGTTTCGGTCCATTCTGTTGTTCGTTCAGTGGAGAGAGAAATTCGCACCGGTTCAGTGTTCGACGACGATGTGTTCTCAGAAACAACCAAAGTCAGCCCACACGGAATCAGCAGTGTTCCATTCAGTTCAAGTCTGAATGTCTCCGTTTTCTTGTCAAACAACGATGAACACGATTTCACAGTCAATGTGGGGATGAAGAACGTATTCGACACAACCGAGCCGTTGTTCCTCTTCACAACACATTCTGAGTCTGTCGAGATCCAAAGTGACGACGTCTTCAGCGGATCTGTGCCCAGTTCAATCAAACTCTCTTTCTCGCAAAGGACATTCCGCTGCAAGCTTGGGAACGCTGTCGAAAGTGCGTTGTTCCCAACTGATTCTCCTCCAATCATCTTCACTGCCGATGACACAACATGAAGTCCTCCCTGCGACAGATGAGAATAAGTTGACAATGACGACTCGAACGAGCATGACACAATCTCAATCAACGACGATGTCCAGAAACACAGTGAATTGTCGTTCTGAGGTGACTTTTCATTCTTTCCTTCGAATGCACAATTCTGCAATTCCACACGAGATGCGGACTTCCCATTCCCTTCGAATGACAGCAGGGTTCCAGCTGAGCATTCCCTATGCGCAAGACTGCTCACATTCACATTCGAAAATTGAGAGAACGAGAGAAGAGTGTCGGAGAAGGCGACTGAGGAGATGTCAACATCGGAGATCTTGACGGATCCGCCAGTCACTTCGAGCAGCTTCGAATGGAGTGGAGATGACGACGAGAACGAGCAGCTCGTCACTGTCAGCATCCCACTTCGAGATTCGAGCAGAGCCACTGATCGATCAGACGACAACGAGAAAGCGAGAGAGTCGAGGTGGAGAGAATGAGCGAGGTTCGCTGCTTCATTCACCAACCTTCCCGATTCCCACACATCCACTCTGCTCTTGTCTCCTCCCTTCGATACAATTTCCGTTTTATCCTGTCGCGGATCCACCTCTCCTTTCAGCTGAGCAACATCCACAACTGTGATCGTGCAGAGGAGATCGCTGCTCAAATGAAGATCAGCCTCATCAAGACTCGCACACGGGAATGTCACGTCTCCACACCACATCTCTTCTCGCCCGATCGAATGGACGAAAACGGATTGAGCACTGAAGAATGATAAATAGAGAAGAAGGGTGGGTGAATGGAAAGGAGAGCCAACAGCTTCGTCCTCGTCGAGTGACTCGTACAAATCATCCTCATCGCCTCCTCGCGAAGGGAACTCCGAGTTCGGCACATATTCAATCACATTCGCCAAGTTCCGGCCACGCACAACAATTCGGGTTCCATTCTGCCCTTCCGTGTTCAACACAGTCACAAAACGAACACGGTCCAGTCGAATTCTGTCGGCGTCGCCAAGCACAACAACACCAGCTGCGCCTGCCTGCACTGTCACATCGTGGAACGACACATCTGACATCTCGATTTCGATTCTACTCTTTCCATTTGAAGCGTGAGAGGATGACGAGGAAGAAAACACGATTGGATGGAAGATGTCAGTTACAAGAGCTTGCATGCTGAAGGAAGAAGAAGTGATGATCAGCGTGCCAGATTCACATTCGACAAGAGGAGTGCTCATCGAAAGCTGAATCGTGAATTCGCAGCCAGTGATCGATGAGTGTGCAGAGCGCGAAACAAGGCGGCAGAGATGGTTGTCGATCGTCCACTCGAACTTCGTCATCGAGAACTCCATCGACCCTTCGTCAGCCACTTCCACAAACGGGATTCCTGACTCAATCAGTCCCTGGCCATGTTGTACTTCAACTGTCTCCACAGGATTCCATTCATTCTTCGACATCATCAGAACAATGGCCTGTCTCGTCACTGTGCCCGTCTCGAAGAAGAACAGTGTTGACATGAGATTGATCGGAATCGGCAGGTATTCGCCTGTGTCTGTTTGTGTGTGGATGTACGGAAGATAGTACGACAACGAATTGAAATACAGCTGAGGCCCAGGCATGGTTGGTGGCTCAGAC
The DNA here is from genome assembly GCA_033064195.1 of Blattamonas nauphoetae. Lineage (NCBI taxonomy): Eukaryota > Preaxostyla > Oxymonadida > Blattamonas > Blattamonas nauphoetae. The sequence continues at coordinate 216,680 of JARBJD010000021.1, forward strand.
GGAGAATCTGATTCAGATACTTCCATCGTTGGCGGGGGGAAGTTGCGAGAGAGTTGTGGAAACCCTTCCACTTCGATATGACGATACTGACCATCGTCATCGAATGACCGACCACTCAACGAAAATATGTTGGTACACAGATTGGAGAGAAGCTCTGTCATATTTGGATGAGTGTCGGCGAATCTTTTGGAGAAGAAGAGATCAGATCCTTCAGCAAACGAATTGTTGAAGTATTTCTGTGCGGAAAAAAGGAACTGGCTAGTCGTGAAATTTCCATCAATATACGCTCCAGACCCTTTCCTCGCCCTACACCCAGAAACAGCTGGATAAGAGAATGAAGTCATAAAGATCATCCAATAAGACCCCCCAATCGAGACATAAGTGGCCCCTTCGTTGCAGATATAAAGACCACCGCCAAAGTCAGCCGAGCAGTCGACGATCTGTTGAAATGAAACTTGAACAGACTGAGTTTGATCGTTCTGATTCTCAACACACACTGCTCCTCCTTTGTGAATGGCAGAACATCGAAAGAAGGAACAATAATTGATATACACAGCACAGTTCTGGACAAAGATGGCACCACCGTTCGCCGCGTGGCAGTCCGTCATCGGGATGCCGCCGATAGAGACATATGTGTCCTTTGCGTTGACAAGTGCCCCGTTTCCAGATGTGGAGAGGTTTGTCACGCAGGAGAGAATGTGAGAAGATCCTACCATTATCGTTAACGATCCTCCCGTTGTTTCGATGCAAGAATGAGTTGAAAAAGTCATTGAGACGATTGATGCATTTGAGATCGTGATTGAGCCTTCAGACTGGCAGAATGCTCTGTTTGAAAGACCACCGTCGGAGGAAATGATCGAGTTCGACAACTGCAGAGTGGAGGTGCTGTCGATGGTGATCATTGGATCAGTCTGTTTGGTGGTGAGGATGAGAATGCAGAACGAGACGGTGAGGTAAGAGGAGGATCGCATCGAGAAGAGTGTTCCATCTGTCTTGGATGACTGAGTCAGTGGAGAGCTGAGAGAATATTTAGATGATTGGATTTTGATGGACCCTCCACTGCACTCGACAGGTCTGATGGACGTCATTTCCCCTCGCTTGGTGTAGAGAGTTAAATTGACATCTCCTGTTTCACCGATAATGGCGGAGAGATCCAGTGCCTCGACATCACTCTGCGTGAGAGATTCTTCGTAGCATCCGATTTGGTTAAAAATGTCCGAGCCATCAAACACGTATAAAGATGATAGAGGTTGTAGAGAGCTTATTCCACCATTATCATCGACAATTTGAGGTGACAAACTGATTGATGACAAGAACCCATCGAATTTTGAGAAATCGTCGACAGTGATTGTTGAAAGGTGGATATCGTGGGCGTCTGACCCGTCTCGGCCACGATTGAGATAAAAGAGTGCGTGAAAAGAGTGAATCGTTGACTGATCTGTGACATTCAAATGGATGGCTCCACACAATCCAGTTTTCGAGTGACAAGACGAGAATTGGGCACGGATGGTGAGAGAAGCAGCGTTGTCACAATCGAGTGCGGCGCCTCCCAAACCACTCGTTCGCGTCAGATGTCGGAAGATGACGTAGTTCAGTGTCAATCTCCCATCCACAACTGAGACCACACTTGATGAACTTTCGATTTGGTGGAAGAGTGAATTTTGTATGTCGACGAAAGCAGCGTCTGAAATCGAGATCAGCGAGCATTCCATCGACGAGAGAGAGTCGAAGTGGCAGAATGAGAAAGTGGCTGTGCCAGCCGAGAACACGAAAGGAGCCAACGAAATTCCATCCACTCCAGCCATCCTCAGATTGTACATGTACAGCGACGCGTCCGCAGTGCTCTTCACGATGGGAGCACCAGTCAGAGGAACCAGATCGAGATCTGTCAGCGTGACAGCCCCCGAAGTGTCCAAGATCAGAGAGAACGACGACGAGGTTTGTGTTGAGTCCCAATCTTCCTTTCGATAGTATCCGCAGATTGTGGGACAGCTGGACGGCATAATGTGAACTTCTCCGAAGGAGCCAGTTCCGAGTTTGATTTCCTTCCACTCGTTTTTACCCACTTTCTGAAGAGCGGCGGAGAGAGAGTCACACGGCGACGAGAACGAGCAGTCACCCCCTTCAGCACCACTTACTACAAACATGACATCATCAGTCACTTCTGAATCTCTCGATTGTGTGCATCCAAACGCTGTTGAGACAGAAGTGAGCGGAGCGTTGATGGACCAATCCAGAGTTAGTTGCGCTGAGTTTCCTTCGAAGTGGCAGTACAGCAGCGAAGCAGCAGACGTGGCATCCAGCCCACCACATTCCATCAGAGCTGTGTTCGACACAAACTCGGAAAAAGAGAAAGCACAAGTACAGACACAGGCACCTCCTCCATATCGTGCATGACACGAGGTGAAGGAGGAGCGAGTGATGGAGTGGGATCCGGATGTGGTGATGGCGATCGCACCACCATCCATGGCACACGTGCATTCGACGAATCTGCTTCCTTCGATTGTGAGTGTTGTGGAGACTTCGTAATCCCTCGATGCGATGAGGATTGCTCCTCCATCTCCGAGTTGTGTCTTGCAGTCGGAGAATGTGCAGTTTGTGATGGAGAGAGGCGCTTGCGAGAAGAGCCGAATCGCACTGCCGCCAGACCGAAACTGGTGAGCGGGATCAGCCGGTTCCTCTGTCATCAGTGTGAACGAGCAGTCGATGTATGTGATGGGGTTGACTGCCGTGACATATTGGAAGCGAGGTGGAACGATCAATTCCCTGAGTGTGGATACTGACCAATACATATGCGATGGATCACGCAATTATTCCTCTCCCTCGAAAGTGTATGGTGGAGTGAGGAATGTCAGCTCCTTTTTGATGATTTCAGAAAAGGCAGATGTGAGAAACACGTCTTTGCTGGTCCAAGGTGTCGAGATCGACGAGCTGATCGAGTTGTTCTGAAAAAGGAACGATCCACCAATGTTGTGGTCCTGAACCATCGTGTTTTGGAGTGCCCCAACAGAGTCAGACACACTCACGCCAACGCAGGTCTGCGAGAGTCGTCGAGCCGGAATAAGAGGGCGAGATTTCGACGACGTCAAGTTCACAACATTCCATGATTCTATGAACGTTGAAATCTCACTGCACTCCACAAAGGATGGTTGTGACGGTGAAAAGTCGAGTAGTACGCTGTTTCCAGATGTCAGTTGGTGAGACGACAGTTCGATTGATTTCGCGACAACAGAAACACAGAAACTTGCATCCGATGACACTAACTTCGTCAACGGTGCAATGTGACCATTTGGAGATTCGAATCGGGTGCGAGAAACCACGATCATGGATGGCGATGCCAAAGACGAATCGGATGTCACAATTAGAGGTGACGTCCATCCACTCGACACAATCGAACAGTCCCTGATCGACAGTGATGATGAGACAACTGTCGACAACGAAAATAATGTTCGGGGTGAGTGGGCATTTCTGTTCGACGAAAGAGGAGATGTCGGTTTTGAAGTCAACTCCAATTGAAACGATGAAAGACAAAGAGTGGAGTTGAACACATCAAGAATACTCCCCGACATATGTTTGTTGTTCTGGCGATGTTTCGAAGACGATTTCGGCACATTCAACCCAAAATCGACATTCGATGAATGTGTCAGTTTCGTTGACACAGTTCCAACTAAATCGGTGCTAGTGGAGTGCAATGCGAGTGAATCAGCAAAATAAAGACTTGACTCAAGTTCATAATGTTCTTCAAGATGTGGATCAACAGTATTCTTCCATTCATTGCTGAATAGTAAATGCAGTGAGATCGGTTGGGAAGTGAGTGAGCGGAAATCGGTTCCGAGTGCCACCGAAACGATTGGAATGACGACCAGGGCCAATCGGGTGATGAACATTACAAGAGTCGTGATGGGTGTGATCACCAGTCTTCAACGATGTTCTGGATGGATGACTACGCCAGTTCTAAACAGAAACGTCCTCCACGCTATACTGATCCGACAATCCCTCAAAAGCATCTGGCCTTTCTGAACTTTGAGGAAACAGAGACAATCGAGATTGCAGACTGTTCAGCAGTATTCCAGTCCCTCACTGAAGTGTTGAAGGACGATATAAAATTCAATTACGGGATGCATCATGGTTCCATCTTATTCATCGGACAGTTGATTGACTTTTGCCCGTTCGGAGTGTGTCGTGTATCAATTGAGGAAGTTCTCCACGATCTCGTCGCAACGCCAGATAATCCATGCCAAGGGTTTGTTGAAGGAATGGGGGTAATAATCTCCTCGAAATACCCCAAACTTGTGGACAAAGCGCTGGGAGCTGTCTCAAGGATGTTCTCCCGGATCGCGTTTCCACACCGTCTGGAATTGATTCAAGGTGGGCTTGTTCCAACCGTTATCTCCGCCCTCCAACCACGTCTTATGGAACCTGTTCATAAGCCACTTTATCACGAAGACATTCTCATGATCATCGATTGGTCACTAGACCTGACCTCCCCAGCTCCTAGCGACGTTACAGAGGAGAGTAAACTACTCCCAAAAGGACTCGTTCTTGATTCTGTTTATTCAAACGTTATTCATCCAATGCAAGTCTATCTCCGGCATTTCTGCGACAATCTCGAAGACGTCATGAAAAACGATGTAATGTCTGCGAGACTCTCCTCAATTCTCAGCCAACTTCTTCGAATCAGTGGGTTTCATTCTGCAACGATGAAAGAACTCGACATCTCTCAAATCTCTCATATAATCAGCTTGCTACTCTCATCTCCCCTCGCAAGCAAGACTTGGGGAAATATTGCTTGGGGGATCATAAAATGTCTGCCTGCGTGGCGCGAAGAGGGTTCAGAGGCAATGAGGGCCGGAAGAATCGTTTTCCAGCAATTATTCGATGATGGTTTTCTCGATTTCGCTGATCAACGAATCGCCATTCCTGCTGAAGACAGACGTGGAAATCGGATTCCAAACTTATCGATGCGGCTCTTGGATCAGATAGGAGGACACACAATTGCCAACCATTCAGCCAACCAGTAGAATCGTTTGAGAGATTCCACTTAATTGGGAACAGGAAGTCGTGTTTGGTTATCACATCATCGTTTTCGTTTGTCTCGTTATAGGCTCCTTTCTCCCCCATTTTTCTTTTGAACGAGTGACTATTCAGTCCATGCTCACAATGACAGAAACTCTCGATGAAAGTCCACTATGCCAGATAGTGACATATTCGTTGTCAATGATAACTAATTTCATTCTTCGACTGATTCTGATTGTTTTACAACACACAATTAGTGAATTATGTACAGAGTTCGAAGCCAAACCCAAAGTGGCCGACAATGGGATGATCCACTTGTCAACTTAATGGAACCAAAAATTATTGCTTTAAACACAGCCAATAAACCCCATTTGGATCCTTCGCCGGAATCGCATTCAACTATCGACGTATTGCATGAACCTTTCCTGAACTTCTGCGCAATTTTTAACCCGCCTATTGATTACTCATCGAGAGTATACTGCTCCCTTGTTTCCCTTGTAAAGGAAGAATATCCTTTTGACGATGCCCTTCAGGACAGAGCTACCAAGTTTTTGAAGAGCCTCGAGCCTATATGGAACACACCAGAAGAAAAAGCAGACCAACTCGTTACTGATCTCGTTCCCTCTTCCACCGGATCAATTTTGGGCTTCATTGAGAGTATCCTCACTCTTTTGTCATCCTCATACTCAACGGTAGTTGCAGCAGCGCTGTCGTTTTTGAGCCGAACAACCCTCAATTCATCATCAAATATTCGATATCAACTCGTGGAATCAGATCTCATCATCAATGTCTTAGCAACTGTTCAACCTCTCACACTGCCAATTTTGGGAAATGAACGAATTATCCGCATTCTGACAAAACTCATCGAACATCACTTATGCCTCACATTCTCAACGTGGCTCAGTGATCACGGCATCACAACTGCAGCCGATCAATCCAACCAACGTGAAATGATCTTTCAGAAGGTTGTGGCTCCATCGTCTCAATTTGTGATGTTTCTCATCACTAATTGGCGCATCCTCCATGGAGGCTTGTTCAAGTCCTTCACGATTCTATTATCCCAACTCATTGGCATATGCCCATACAATCATTCTACATTGGAGTTTGTTCTCGCATCTCCGATTTCGATGGCATTCTCCAGCTGCCTCTCATTTATCGAAAATGATTATTCTCTCATCAGAACAATCGGTCTATTCCATTCTTCGCTTCATGAATGGAATGAACAAGGCTCAGAAATAGCACAATCCCGGAAACGGATGATCCAAGCATTATTGTCAAAAAGCTTCGAAGATATCGTTGAACAAGTGATGCTTCATTACGAGGACGGATATCATGGCAGCGATCTCGTTGAATATTGTAGCTCAATCTCAAAATTGCTGGGATCGAATGTGGCGAGGCTGTGACAAGCTGCACTTTCAACTCTCTCCTCCCACTCTACCATCGCCACTCTCGTCTCTCAACACAACATCCCACCCAACTGAAACGTCCTAGCAATAATCATGCCTGGACATTTCACTTCCAGTCAAGGAATCTGCGTTCTGTCTCTGTGTGAACGATCAGCTTCTTCGCTCGGTTTGGCCTCGCTTTTCTCATCCTTTTTCAGATTTCTATTCTTCACCAATCGAACGCTTTGTCCAACAGTTCATTTCAAAGAATTTCAGTGATTTAATTCATCGTTTCCCTCCATCGGAATGTAAAATGCCGCAGGAAGGAGAAAATCTGGTTTTTACGATTGAGGTGAAAGAACTTTACTTGAAGGTTTTTATCTCATTTATCATTCATTGATCTCTGTTCATCGATATTGTCATGGCGCCCTGAAGAAACTGGAGTGGGTCAGATCCAACCTAAACTCATTCAAAACGCTGACAAACTCTGGAACTACTCATCCGAGAAACTTTTTTAAGATGTTCTTCAAGGATACATCTGGAGTGAATGACGACTGTGACAAAGACCCAGAAAAGGATGAACAGAACTCCCTGAGATTCCCGCCCGTCGACGTCTTTCAGCAATTTGAGTTCTTCTCGCAGGAGAATGTCGTCAAGATGGATGGGCATTCTATTTTCCCATTTGTATCTCCAATCCGATCGCTGGTGTCGACTCCATCACCTTCGCCCCCTCCCGACCCAAAACCGTACGTACATGCGCCAAAAATGGTGTTTGCAATCAAATACATGATATTTCCAAACGGACTTTGTTTGACAATGAACCAAGGAACCAGCTACCTGAAAGTGTTTCGGAGGGACTCGTCACTGAATCTTCAAGTGCAAACAGCCATCACAGCTGAACCGAACGATCCAGAACTGCATCTTCCACTCTCTCTCTGCGATATTGAACTGAATGATACAAGGTGGAGTGTCGACATTCGAAACCAGAAATCTCTCTCTGAAACTATCGACTCGTGCTCGTTGATTGAATTCACTTCTCTAAACCAAGAAAAGGAACTGGGTCCTCACGACAAAGGGCAGTTCTTGATGGAGTTTGAAGGTTGCCGATTCCAGCCAAACCGCAATCGTCTGATGGATGAAATCGCGAAACAGACACGAATAAAGAGTTTCAAGAAAAAAACACAACATTTCTGGCTTGTCATCATCATCACACCGAACATGCTCACACATTTACAGGCTGTGTGTGATGAGATCACCACACCAATGGACTGATCCAACAGCCGCGTTTTTTGTCGGTTTTTGGACACCCAGTCTTTTGAATCCTAATTTCTCTTTTTCAATCATTTTTTCAGATGTTTCTCATCTTTACTCGTTCGTTCATTGGCTTGAATCCACTTCTCTCATGGATTGTCTTGAGTTCGACAAAGCAGAGAAAACAGAATTCTATTGTGATAAGCAATGAAACTATGAGAATCTTCCAGAAGGGAAGATCCTTTCTATTCCTGTAAAAAATGGGGAAGCGGACCAAAAACTGGTCTTCTTCACATTTCAATCAATCAAAGGCCGTAAAACTAGAAATCTATTTTGTTTAAGAGAGAGAGAGAGAGAAGAGAAGAGAAAGGAAAACTACTATCCAACGAAAGGAAGGGCCAATGACTGAAAGAGAAGAAAGATTCATCCAATTCCGGCGTCAGATGGACATGTAAACGAATGGTAAATCGAAAAATAGAATGACTAATGAAAGAAGACACATCACGACATGTGATGGATGAGTGGGACTAGAGTGACAGACGAAAGAACAACGTAAATTGACAGAACCTGTTAGAGAGCGAGTCTTATTCTGCCTTCAACACTTCCTGAACTTCAGTGAGTGTTGGTCGTTCGTCGGGATTGGAGAGGACACATTGCTGGATGATCTCCGTTAGTTCCTCGCTCACTCCATCCATGTCGGGTAGAATACCAGCTCCCAACTGTCTTGTGGCTACAGCAGCGTCCATATGACCGAATGGAACTTGGCCGGTCTGGAATTCGAGAAGAATCAGACCCAAACTGAACACAGCTGCTTTCTCTCCACTTGAGTCTGGAACGTGGTCCGTGATTTCAGGTGCTTCCCACCGCTGAGCCTCGTGTCCATCTTCCCCTCTCTTCTTCCTCGGCGCTTTCCCGCTTTTCTCTTCCTCCTTCGGAATTGCCAAGAAAACCTTGTTTCCTTCAAGCAAAACCGAGTGTGGTGACAACATCGTCAAAATTTTGGAACTCGGGTCTGAGCCAGCGACGTACGTGAGACCTGTGAGAAGTTGATTCTGAAGGTCGTTGATGTCTGTGTCGTCGCTCTTCTTTGGTCCGTGCAGCACTTTGTAGAGTGTCTTGTTCTTGTTCACTGGTTTCAATTGGCCTGTTCCGTCACAAGCCATCGCTTCTTCAAAGTCTTCCAGATCGTCGATCTCTTTTTCTTCCTCTTCAGCGTCTGGTTCTTCTTTTGGTGGGATGGCAGCGGCTGGAATGACGGCTGGCTTGTTGTCGTTCTCGTCGAAATCAAGAGATGGCTTGTCCTTGTCCGCATCGTTGTCTGATTGGAACATCTCTTCTGGCATCTCCGCAGCTGACAGCATTGGAAGGGCTTCAGGCTTTTCATCTTCCTTGTTCTTCTTTCTCCTTCGAAGACAGATGATGAGGATGATGAAGAAGAGGAGCAGGAAGAGCAGAGAGAGGCCGATGATGAGCGGAATAAGCCATTTCATTGTGTCCGTGCTCTGTGACTTCCTGATATCAGCGGCACTTGCCTTGATTTTGACCCAATTCTCTGTTTTCGCTCCCATCCCATAGACAAGTCGACCACGCCATTCATACTTCGAGTCGAGCACTTTCAGCTTCTCTGTGAAGTTCAGCGTGAAGTTGATTAGATCTTCTGTCCAGTTTGTGGTTGGGATCGAGGAGAGGTTCAACGTTGTTGAGTTCAATTCAGCATTTGTTGTTTTGTTGTCCCACTCAAACACTTCCAGGACGAGGTCGCATGGGAGAAGGAGTGTTCCGTAGAGAGCAATCTTGGCGGTGTTGTTCTTGTAGTGATGGTCGCTGGAACTCTTTGTGGAATCCAGCTTTGGGATGAACAGTGATGACTTGTGGATTTTTGTCGTCGACGTGATTTCACACTTCTTCGCATCGATCCATGCAGATGGCTGTGTGTCTGTTCCATCACTTCCGGCTTGAAGACTGACGACATCAACCTTCCCATTCGCTTCGCAGTGAACATTTCGGTTAATCGACGAAGAGAATTCGCTTGACGCATTGCCGTTCGTGAATGAAACTTCACTCAATGTCAACGAGCCTCCAATCTGGTTCACACTTCCCTGTGTCCATCCGTTGAACGAGCAGTTCTTCAGAGTGGTTGCTGTGTTCTCGAACTTGAGGAGACCAGTCGTCCACGAACAGACGGAATCATCAGAATTCTGTTCTGGTTGAGGAGATGATGAATACGAGGTGAAGTTGGCGTTTTCTAGAGTCAATTTCTCACCAGATTTGGCGACAATGAACTCAGACACTGTACATGATGTCACAGAGAGAGAGTCGATCGAGGCTGAAGTGAATGTTGACAGTAAGAAGGCAGGAACATCGAAAGTGGCGCCAGAGAACGATGTCGAAGATAAAGAGAAAGTTCCCGACACCAACTCCACGATGCTTCTTGCATAGGAACCTTCTTTGTTGAATTGGCACGTCGAGATAGAAAGGAGAGCGTTCTTGCTCACGATGAGTGGATCGACGTCCTCCGAATCGATTTTGAAGACAAGATCGACGACTCGTGCATTGAATGAGGTTCCAACATCAAAATCGAAATGGAGTGCTCCTTCTTTCTTGACTGTTAGTAGTGCAGTGTTCGATTCGCTCCTCACTGTGATGTCGTTTGGCTGGAAGACTTCGATCTCATCCAAGTCAGTCGATGAAGCAACGATGAACGTGTGGCTGCCTTCGCCCTTCAGATGACTGTGGGCGAGGCTGAATGTTTGGCAAAGAAGTCTTGACGAACCACAACCATCAGCGTCTGATCCGCTGCTTCCTGTTGTGATCGTGATGTTGAAAAACGGGATGAGATAGAAGAGGAGAGGAAGAGATTCGAACTGTGTCCCAATCTTCTGCTTGTCTTCTCCCCACACAACATTCTCTGTGGTGTCGTTCCATTCTGGAGGATACCCTTCCCAGTTCTCTTTCCTGATCACACGAGCAAGATCGTGTCCAACGACGTACACATCACTTCCCTTCGATTCCTCTCCGCACAAACAATCCGTGAATGTGGCTTTGATGATGAGGGAATCAGCTTCGACCTGATCTCCACATTCAACGCTGATGGCTCCTCCATCACCCTCAGAGACACAAGTCAGGAAGGACGAGCTCGTCACGGTCAGGGATTGTCCATTTTGGATCGTTCCAGAGATCGCTGCACCAGAATGAGACGAAGAGATCGAATCGAACACGCAATTGTCAACATTCAGACTTCCACCTGTGATGCTCACAGCAGATTGGCTGAAGAGAGCTGCACTCACAGCAAACTCGAGGGATGAAAGAGTCAGTGTCGATGAAACAACGGTGATTGTCACGTTTTCAGAAATGGTGACGATTCTCCGGTCATTCGAATGATGGCCAATGGTTGACAGTTTGGTCGAACTGGCTGATTTTGTCAATGTGATGTCAGTGTCAAGTGAAGCAAGCATGTCTTGGCCCTTCATGTTTCCAAGCGATTGTGGGAGGGATGAGCAAGGAAGACGAGGATGGCCACACAGTTCGTGATCCATTCCGTTCGTTTCATCAACAATCAGCTCTCCTCCTTCGTATGCATTGAACAGATACAGAATCGATGTCGGGGCACCATTGGTTTCACAGAAAGTGTATTGTTCCGTCTCAGATTCAGTGAAGATGTTCGAGTTCGCGGGGAGTGTCAGGTATGATCCAGTGAGAGACGAGGCATTGATTGAGGCATGATTGCCAGCAGGCGTTTTGATGAACAGATTGTGTCCTTTGAATCCTGTTCCAGCCTGGTTCATCTCGCTTGGACCTGTGTCATACACAATCGAATCAAGAAGGAACGATCCAGTCGATCCGATCGAAGATGCGTCAATCAGCATGGCACCTCCTTCAGCGGTGGACGAGCATCCAGTGAACGATGTTTGAGTGATGGACAGTTCTCCACCAGTCTTCACTGTCGCTTTCATTCCTCCACCTGCTCCTCCTGATTCACACGATGTGAATGTCACCAACTTCAGAGTGGCCGATCCTTCGCTCTCCACTTCAAACACAACAGCTCCTCCATCACCCTCAGAGACACAAGTCAGGAAGGACGAGCTCGTCACGGTCAGGGATTGTCCATTTTGGATCGTTCCAGAGATCGCTGCACCAGAATGAGACGAAGAGATCGAATCGAACACACAATCGTCAACATTCAGACTTCCACCTGTGATGCTCACAGCAGATTGGCTGAAGAGAGCTGCATTCACAGCAAACTCGAGCGATGTAAGAGTCAGTGTCGATGAAACGATGGTGATTGTAACGTTTTCGGAAATTGTGATGGTTTTACGGCCATTGGAACGAGGTTCAACAGCTGACAGTTTTGTCGAACTGGTGGATGTCGTCAATGTGATGTCAGTGTCAAGTGAAGCAACCATATCTTGTCCTTTCAAGTTCCCAAGCGATTGGGAGAGAGATGAGCAAGGAAGACGGGGATGACCACACAGTTCGTGATCCATTCCATTTGTTTCGTCAACAATCAGCTCTCCTCCTTCGTAAGCATTGAACAGATACAGAATCGATGTCGGTGCGCCATTGGTTTCACAGAAAGTGTATTGTTGAGTCTCAAATTCAGTGAAGATGTTCGAGTTCGCGGGGAGTGTCAGGTACGATCCAGTGAGAGACGAGGCATTGATTGAGGCATGATTGCCAGCAGGCGTTTTGATGAACAGATTGTGTCCTTTGAATCCTGTCCCAGCTTTGTTCATCTCATTTGAATTGGTTCCAAAGACAATCGAGTTCAGAACGAACGATCCAGACGACCCGAGTGAAGATGCATCGAGCAGCAAGGCGCCTCCATTCGATTTAGACTCACATTTCTTGAACGTTCCATCAATCGAGACTTTCCCCGTTCCAACCACAATCACATTCAAAGCACCTCCTTCACTGGTGGACGAGCATTCAGTGAACGACGTCTGAGTGATGGTCAATGTTCCACCAGTCTTCACTGTCGCTTTCATTCCTCCACCCGCTCCTCCTGATTCGCATGACGTGAATGTCACCAAGTTCAGAGTGGCCGATCCTTCGTTTTCCACTTCCAACACAATCGCTCCGCCATCCGACGATGACTTGCAGTTCTGGAAGGAGAATGGCTTACTCCCATCTCCAAGCGTCAATGATTTTCCACTTGGGACAGTGAACGAGATAGTTGAAGACGCCGAGTTGGAGGAGAATGAGGAGTCAACTTGAGACGAGAAAGTGCTGTCGGTAATTGAGAGAGCACCTGAGCCAGCGACTAACGAGGAGGTGAGGATAGAGTTGGAGATGAGCAGCTTGCTGAGCGTGGCTTGTCCTCCATTCAGAGCGACGAGTGAGCTGATCTGTTTTTGTGTGCAATCCAACGTGAGATCAGACAGTTGCAGTGTTCCTCCACTCACTTCAAGGAGGTTGGACGATGCGAGTGTGGACCCCTCCCCACCAATCGTGAATGTGCATCCGCTGACGACAGATGAGCCTGCTGATTGTGAAAGGATTCGTGGTGCTTGTCCTTCCCATGTGAAACCGATCTGGGTGAGCCCCAAGTTGCCTGAAGACAGAACGAAGAGAGACTTCGAGTTTGATGTGGCAATATTCTTGATGGTGGTAGAGGAGAGAGAGAACGAACCAGATGTCACTTCGACCAGTGGCGTGTTGATTGTGACGGGAGTTGTCTTTCCGAATGAGATTCCATTAGTCACGACTGTCCCTGTCACAGCAATAACTGCTTCAGTCCTTGTCCCATCCTCAATCTCCATGCAGAGACTTTGAAGAGTGTACGTTTGCCCTTCGTTGACTCTCATCGATCCAGCATTTGTGAAGGTGAGAATTCTGGTGCTGACATCCCCCTCAATGACGACTGTTTCGAATTCGGTTGTCAGTGCTGACTTGACGGATGACGAGCTGCTCACAATGATCCTTGTTCCTGACTTCTTCAGGCTTCTGAAGCCGTGGTCGAACGAAGCACAGGGCAGTTCTGGGATTCCACAGACGACGTGGTCATCTCCTTCGGTTGTCACTGACAGAGTGTCTTCGTGTGCTGTGTGAGGATACCAGTAGTACAGAAGACTCCCTGTAACTCCCTCCATCTCTCCAAAGAACATGTTCCGTTGAGCTCGGGTGAAGATCGTTCCCGTCTGAAGAGGAAGTGTTGACTTGAAGAGAGTGTATGGAGTTTCTTCGGTTTGCGTCGACAGATCAGAAGAAATCAAATAGAGATGAACTCCCTTCCCAGCTGATGTCAGACCCGAAAAGAGTGATCCCCGATCCGCGGAGAGGATTCCTCCATTCTCGACGAAGATGGCTGATCCCAAACTTTCGTGTGAGAATGCCAAGTTCTGGAATGTGGTTTCCTCAAGACTGAGCGTGGATCCTGTTTTGACTCGAGCGAGAGTGTGGAGAGAGGAGGCTAGTGTTTGTTGTGTGGCTGTGCCGAATGTTGTTTTGAACAGATACAGGGAACCAGATTCGACAGAAATGAAGTTGTCGATGGGTGTTCCAGAGAACGTGAAGATCATGTGGAAGAGAGAGGCTCGTTCCGGTGCTTCCAAACTGACAATAATCCCACTCTGCCCTTCTTGTGTCACTTTTCGGACGACAGATTCTGAGGACGATCTCATTTGGATTGGAATGGCGAGGGTCATTGTCTTCGCCAGTGACGTGTCTGAGAAGAGTTCAACTTGATCCATTTCGTTCGCTTCTGCCGAACGATAGCCAGAATCGAGTGTCGAGCAAACGAATCGATCCGACCCACAATTTGGATGCGTGCTTGCTTCTCCGCCATTCTTGTCCAGCTTGATTTTCAGAAACTCGTCTGTTCCAAAGAAGTCCTTCTGAGCTTGTGTGCCTACGAAAGAGTCAGGCCAGAAGGCTGGTTTGATCTGGCGACGAAGGTTGTCGGCGTTGATTCGAACATACAGCCCATCTTCGCCGGTTGTTCGTGTGCTGTTTTTGAATTTCACTTCGTCCAGTGTGATTGATCCTGCTGACTGAATTTGAAGGATGGACTCGGTTTTCATGTTCAGGTTCTCAAATGTCACGTTCTTCATTGCGACAGGAGTGTCGGCATCGGTGGTAACTGTCAGGAATGGTTCGAGAAGGATCGCCAACGTGGCAGCTGTTGTGTTGATGAGAGTGTTCTCGATCGTGATTGGCTGATTCTCTGTTATGATGAGAGAATACTGATAAGTCTGGCCGCTTGTGAGCATGATCCCAACGTTCTCCATGCTTGCTCCACGAGACACACTTGAGACGTGAAGCAAACTTGCCTTAGTGTTGGGAACGAGGTCGAGATTGGTGAAATGCACACTTCCGTTGAGTCCAACTTCGATTAAACTTGATCCTGCTGTGATTTTTGAATCGATGGTGATCTTTGTGCGAGAAAGTTTGCTTTCGTTGAGTCTGACAGCTGTCGAGCCTCGAACCGTCACTGACTGATCCTCCACAACGATTGCCTTCTCTGTGAAGGTCGCGTTGTACAAATACTGAATGGTTTGGGGCATGTGTGTCTGGTTCTTGAATCTGAAGTGAAGAAGTGTGATTCCCCATCCGAGTGTCTTGCAGTACGACGAGGTCCATTTGCAGTCGGTTGAATCGGTTCCCGTGCCGTTCACTGAGATGACTGGAATCTCCAGGAAGAAGTTCAGTCGCTCCATCTCTTTCTTGTCCTCCAGATCTTCTTTCCCTTCAAACACAACTCGATAATACGCACTCAACGAGTTCCCTCCAAATCCTGTCAGTTCTGCAATTTGGGAATCAGTGTAGAGGGTCTTCTCGATGTAAATATCATTTCCATGACCAGCCTTGTTATTCTCGAATCTGGCGTGGTTCTTGTCTGTGCTGTTGAACTTGAGAGGGATTTTCGCTGACGACGTTCCTTTGATGTAGAACACTCCCCCCTTCCCCGTCGGTGCTTCCACCGTTCCGTCTCCAATTGCTGTGCACTGCGTGAATGTTTCGGTGTAGGCGGTAGTGGCAGTGTGTGTTGCTTGTATGGTATTATACTCCGTCATCTCAACGTGGAACACAGCTCCGTTGGGAGCTGTGATTTGTTTGAATGTTCCTTGAGAGACAGTAATGTTTGTCCCCACACAATTGACAATCGCTCCATTCACTGTTGAGTGGATGTTATTTACGAGCCATTGAGTCAACGTGACGGCTCCTCCTTGCAGTTCATACATCGAGCAGCCTTCGAATGTCAATGCCTCTGGTCGGAATCGAATTTGAGTATGAGACAACGTCCCGTTAACAGAAGTGACGAACGGGACGCGTGAGACGTGGAATTCATTGGCAGTGAAGGTCAACGCGTAGGTTTGGAACTTGGTATTCGTGTTCAGGACTTGAATAATAGGAACAGAGAACTCTTGCTGCATCTGGATGTTGATGGAGTAAAGATACAACGTCCCCGAAGTGATCAGAGCGAGTGGCTTTGTGTAATCAATTGGATAGACAGTTGGCTGATGAATCTGAAGATTTTGGCCGGTCACTTCAATCGGATCGAACGGGATGGAAGTGCCGGAGGCGAGCGTGAATCGTAGCACTGTTTGAGTAGTCCCCTTCAGCATCTGATCCAGAATGTTCTGAAAACCGGTGAAGTCTGCCAGATGAACACCGTACGCGCTTCTCTCTCCGAAGGGCATGGGTGTGGCGTAACCGTAGTAGTGCACATTTGCATAAAACAGATTGGATTGGGTGGTGTTGGTGAGAACATGATAATTCAGAGAACTCCGTGTACGAACAGTTGCGGTGTCCTTGATAACATTTCCTGTTAAGAGTCCAGTTGTGGCGTAATCGTGTCCGAACTTCATGCCTGGTGTCGCGACTGTGCCATCTGGATTGATATTCGCCAAGTTGAAGATGAAAAGGCAATCCATCAATGACACCTTCGCTTTACTTGTGAGATCTTCGAAATCGTAGCAGCCAGCACGGCCAGTCGAGCGGCAATGTCTCGCATCTGTCATTGTCATGTTGATATGTCCAGTCGTTGTTGAGTCAATGCAACTTCCTCCGTTTCCACTCGCTCGCGAGATGTAATTGAACGTGACGATAAAGGTTTCGAGCGATGCCGATCCTGTGATTTGAATCGCCGCAGTGTCGGTGAGAGATATCGACGCAAAGTGACTGTCATAAAGCTGTGTCTGGCCTCCAGACAAGGCAAGGACAGGATTACAGACAAGCACTCGTCACAATCTCGTCAAACACCGCGTTTTTAAGGTTGTCCAACACAAGGATCGAGTGTCTCGCAGACTACCCCTCGCCTGTCCTTGCCTTGTCTGGAGGCCAGACACAGCTTTATGACAGTCACTTTGCGTCGATATCTCTCACCGACACTGCGGCGATTCAAATCACAGGATCGGCATCGCTCGAAACCTTTATCGTCACGTTGACATCATTTGGGTTGGTTTGAGACTGAGATTCCTCTTCGTTCATGCAGTCAATGAATGTGCTGTTTACAACACCAGAGTACAACGAATTAGACAAGTCCGAGAGAATAGTGCCATCGAGAGCGTTGTCCACGTTGGTGAGGCGAGTTTGGTGCATTTGTTGACGGATGGTCAGGCCATTTGTGGCTCGTTCAAAAGAACGCGATGAGGAAACATTGTTGAAGACCGCTGATGAGACCGCAGTGTTCAGAAAGACACGAGATTTTGATGAGATTGTTGAGATCAACAAACTTTTGGCCGTTGCCACTTCTACCGATTCAAGCGTCAGAGAAACAACCGATGTATCCAAGGTAATTGGTTGATCGGTGTCGGAGTCAATGCAAGTGATTGAAGGGATTTGTCCGGAAGTCGATTTGAACTTATTCGAAATCAGACTAACGGAAGACGATGACGTCACAATGAATGGTGGGGTGGACCCCGATAATTCAAACACGCAATTGGACGACGTGAGATGAGACTCCGTCAAAAGGGCACAGGCAGCATTCTTGTTTTGGATGGCGTTCATGTCATGGTGTATGATGAACGATAAGTGCTGAAGAGACACTGTTGAATTCTGCAAAACGAGAATAGAGGCAGGTTTTGCGTTTTTGGTAGGCATAGACGACAAGGTAGTCGTCGTAGACGCAGTTTTTGAGTTGTCAGCGAAGATGATCGTGGCCGACGACTGAGACGCGAGAGAGAATGTTCGATCTGCGATGAGAACATTAGCGCCTTGATATTTGTATTCACTGAGATAGACGGAATTCGATGGGTTGTAAGAATTCTGAGAAGGTTCGACGAACTGCTCATCGAAAATTGAAGCGAGGTTCGGGAGCCTTGTGGTTCCTGCTTCAGAATTCAGGGAGAGAATCGTATGAGAGAGGATGACACAAAATTGTAATAGAATTGAGAGAATTGGGAGCATTGGTTTCGATTAGACCCAACCCGAGTTTTATGGGTAATCTCGAGAAAAATGAAACAATTGAGTAAGACTGTGGACACTCGAGTTATTCATGGTTAACTCGAGATAACTCTTGAAAACCGAGTTGCACACGTTCACAACCGAATTGACACATTTCACTCGAGTTCCTTCCCATAACTGTTTTTGAGAAAAAGAACATCTGAAAAAGTTGATATTATCACTTCTTTTCAACTGATTTCTGATCATATTAGGTGAAAAGATGGATAGTCAAGATTTGAGGGACGAAAATGTGACACCGTCACCACAACATTCACAGATCATTCTCAAACCTGGAACTCCACAAACACCATTCCAGTGTGAGCTTTTATTTTGATATTTTGTTCTTTCTCTTTGAAGATTACGACCCTCTGCTGGAAGTTTCATTGGATTCCCGTCCCAAGTTTCACCATCAATTCTCCCTTCTCATCACAAAACTCGTTGACAGATTCGAGATCACTTTTTCAACACCTCAATCTTCACAATCGTCACGATCATCTGTTGATATTCGGTCAGCTTCGCCCACTATCAGGCCTCAAAAGCGAGAATCTTCAACTTCCATTGCGTCTCTTGGAGAACTCAAAAACAAACAAAGACAAGTCTTTCTGTCAGCAAAACCAATTGTGCCAATTCCAGAAAGTGGAGGAATCATTTGGTCGAAGTATGACGATGCAAACTTGTGGAAACAACTCAGATTGGAGAAAGACACTCTTCTTCATCTCTCCGCTCTCATCCAATCGAATTGTCCAGAATACAATCATCCAGGACCAAAGGGAAACTCACTCTCAAAGATGAATTAGTCGTTTATCTTGAATGGTTGAGCTCAACAGTTAAAATCAATCGACTGGCATCGGCATTGGGAATCAGTCCAAATCTCGCATCTAAAGCAATTCTACACATTCGCCCTCTCCTGTTCACTGTCCTTCAGGAACGATATTCTGTCCCGCCTCGCCCAACTCCAAATTTTCAAGCCAATTTCCCTTTCACCGCGCTTTATATTGATGCAACAACAATTGTTGTCCCCAGACCATTGACGGATTTTTGAAGATAAGAAAGTACTTTGGGAAGGTCATCATTATTGTTATGCGATGAAGGCTCAAGTGTGTGTTGAAGCCAAACCACCCTACAAAGCGCTCTTCGTTTCTGATTGTGTTGCTGGCTCAATCCACGATGTTGCTCTACTCCAAAAGACTCTCCAACCGATCGAACAATATCTGAACAAGACAGACCAGGAGAAAGAGCTCTATCCACAAGACAACGACCCAAAATGGGGAATTCAAGGCGACATGGGATATCTCGGAGATTTTCCAACTCTTCGATTCAATCGTCCGAACAGAAGAAAAAAGAAAGAACAAACGAAGAAGAACAGAATGAACTCAATGTGAGAATTGCGTCTGACAGAGTTCAAGTGGAGAGATTCTTCGGAAGACTCAAATGGCTGTGGCTTCGAATGGGAGGGAAATACACTGCTGGCGTCAAACATATCACGCAAGACTTCAAAAATGCGTGCTGGTTAACCAATATTCACCTCGAAAAGGACACAATTACCGACTTCCAGACGATTTTCATGAGAGGGCTCTTTCGGCCTCTTCAAGAAAAGAATCACGAATTCCACGGAGAAAACAACTCTATCGAAAACATCAAGCCGAGATTGAGGACTTTGAGAATGATTATGATCCAAGAACAACAGGATTCGATGGAGTCTTTGATATTTCAGATTCTGACTAAAATATTCATCACAATTCACAACACACACTTACTTTTTCTCAATTTTGTTGAAAAATGTTCTCAAAACGACGTTGAAGAGTCTTAAACTGTCATAAATGATAAAAACTCCCACATTCTTGTTTTTCATGTTTTTTTAGAAATATTTGATTTGTTTTCTGTGTCTAATTCTTTAGACAACGTCTTGCTGTTAGGCCCACATTCTGGGCATCCTCATTCTGTTTCCTGGCGACTGACATTCACTTCGACACTTGGGGAGGACCATATTAGCGCGAGCCCATGAAATCCTACCCGACCCAAGTTCCATGAATGATGTCTGCGGACAGCGAGAGGGGAACCAATATCCAAGCAAGAGCGACTTACATCGAGATGACACAGAACCTACTTGAGGTAAGTTCAATTCAAATACGTAGGGGCGTCGCCGACGGTTATAGTGAGAATTTTGGAAAAATTTCGATATAAGGGTCGGATCGACTTCGAATTTTTTAAAAGAGTTTTTCTTCAATAATTTGTTTCTTTTCGTACTAATGACAAGTTATAAATGAGGAAACACGATGAAATGAATCAATTCGACGAAAGTTTGTCAAGATCAACCTGAAAAAAATGTTATGGGGTGAGAACTCGAGTGAAGTGTGGTTTATTCGGTTTTTCTGCTGTTTATTCGGTTTTCACAAGGTATCTCGAGTTAAGTTGCGTTAACCGAATTGCCCTTCGTGATCACGAGTTTTCCCATTATACACGGGTTGGGTCTATTGATTAATTCTTCCCCTTTATTAGAAAACCAAAGATCTCTTGATAAAACGTCTAAAAGGACAATGACCAGAAACACCACCGGACCAGAACAAAGACGAAATTATTGCCGATAACTGTCGAATTAGTTATGACCGATAGGTTTTTTCAGAAAGGCTAAAGCAGTCTGAAATTTAACAATATAAATTATGGGTGGAAAGTCCAGGATCATCTGGTCGCCTGATTTGTGCTCTCATCAGAATGATCATTCTGTTTCACATGTATAGGTGAAACGAGACGAAATGAAGGTCTGTTTCAATGTCAATTCACAGAAATGGAAGAAGATAGCAGAAAACAACACTGCGTTGATGATTAAAAATGAAGGAGTGACAAGTCACAACACTCGATGCGAAACCGAGAAAGAATCGAAAAAGCCGAGAAATCGACTTCGAATATGTTTTAACGAAACAGGCACTGCAAGAAATGAATGAGGAAATTCTGGTCGTAAACATGGTCGAATGTAACGCGCCAAGCCGCGACAAGATTGGAATAACTTGGAATAAAGGGATAAAAACAAAAACATCAGATTGGACTGAGAGTGTTCTGAGTTCGAGTGCTGGTTGAGGAAAAATTAACGTTTGTTCGTTGCTTCTGGATAGGGGTTCCACTTTTGCCAAATGATAAAAAAGGCGATGGTTTTGGAGGATGTACAAAGGTCACGTTCTTCAATTCAGGTTCACTACTGCTTTTCCCACTTCTCAAATGGCATTCGCATCTAGCCCTCTGTAAAGACCCAAGTTCCGTCCTTACGAACAGTGGGGGTTGTTTGAGAATTGGTGATGATTGGCTCGTCTGCAATTGAGTGGAATCGGACGAGAATGGCAGTCCTTTGGCCTTCACTTCCGAGTTGTGTCTGGTGAGCCTTTGATCCTTCACACATGACCCAAAAGGTGTCTTTTTGGGGAATTGATAATTGATAGGTGAATTAGTCGGTGGAACAACCAGTCGGAAGGGGTGGAGTTCGCATCGTTTTGGTTCTGGAACATCAGAATCAGGAAGGCGTTCTTCGGGCAGAATATGTGTTGGTTTCATCGTTTTCAACTCCGGAAGGCTTGTTTTCAGAGTTGGGGTTTCTTTCTGGGGCGTTGGTTCAACATAGTGGACACGGCTTCGATAGCGTGGAGTAACTTGAAGAGAAGGGAGTAGTTCAGGAAGAACTGGAGAAGATGGAAAAGACGGTGTTACTGCGGGGGACACATTCATTGGAGACGAAAAAGGGGTTGTAAACTGAGCTTTGGTCGGTGGGGCAAGGAGGGAGGGAACATCCTGCTCTTTCTGCACGAATATCCAGGTGCGCACTGGCGAGACTGCATGAGGTGAAGTTGGAAAGCTTGGGATTTGTAAAAACGGGTCCTGGGCATCGAATTCTTGCTGATTTTGGATGTCACACGGAGATGGACTGCAAATGACTCTTTTCCATTGATCTGTCTCCGAAAAAGGCAGCAAAGGAAGAATAGTGGGACGAATTGGTGTTCCATCGACCCGTTTGGGGGAGAAGATCGGAGTGCATGTTTCTGAGAAAGGATTCTGTGGCTGAAGGTCCGACGAGGCTTTGACAGACAGCTGATTGTTCGGAGAGGGATCACAGAGAAGAACTGTATGCGTGCTCAAATTTTCGGTCCATTCGAATTTGTAAGTGTCCAGAAAGTGCTGTTCCGACGAGAACAGGTCGCTCCCAAAACTCGTCCTTGCCAGCCTGTCCATGCTCCCCAGCTCCAACAGCAGCCTCCGAAGGTACCCGTACGGCGGTTCTGCTTCAAACGGCGTCGCCAAAAGGCAGTTCACGAAACTGGCGAGAGGAAGAGGAAGGTCGGCGAGAGACTCGACAGGCACGCTCAGCTTCCTGCTCCCGATCTTCGCATACTTCTTCCGGTCTGTCGACGCTGTGATCCCCATCCACGGAAGACGACCCCCGCTCAACAGAAACACAATCACGTTGAACAGACTCAGCAGGTCGTCCTTCCGCCCTTGCTCCATCCCCAAATGCGCTGCAAACGACGCATACCGCGGCGTCCCAATCATCTGCTTCCCCGTCCGGAATTTGATGTGCGTCCCTTCTGATTCACGCCCAAATCGCTTCGACAGCCCAAAGTCAATCAGAAACAGTTCTTGGCTTGTCTCGTCCCGCGAAAACATGAAATTCTCCGGTTTGATGTCCCGGTGCAGGTATCCCAGGCTGTGCAGTCGTTCCAGCAGAGTCACGGCTTGGATCGAAATGTGTGCCAATGTCGCCATTGAGAATTCTCTTCCGTTCCGTTCCCATATTTGCTCAACTGTTCGGCCGAGGCGAGCCATCACAAGGAAATTGTGGGTCTCTGTGTGACAGTAGCTGTATGCTGATGGAAATCCTTGATGCACTTGGAGCTGCTTCATGATCCGATATTCATATTTAAGGAACGAATCAGGCGTATTTGGCTCAACCTTGACTGCAAGTTCTTTTCCCGTGTGTAGTTCTGTACAACGAAGGATTGTCCCAAATGATCCTTGACCAAACCGACACGAAGAATGAAGACGAAAACGGTTTTGAAGAGTGGAGGGGAGAGTAGAATGGGAAATTCTACTCATTCTGAGATAAACACAAAAATGAAAACTGCGGAGTTATAACACCGCTGCGTATGAAAAGGAGAGTATGGTTTGATCATCGCTGAACTCCGCTTTTGTGAGTTCAAAACAAGTAGGCAGTATAGTTCTTCCACCGCACAATGTGAGTTGCTACGCTCGGAGCTTTTGAGACATGATGAGACTGTGTATCTCAGGAAAAGATGAATGATTGTTTTCCTCCACGAAAAAAAGAAATCTTTCCACAATTCTGTCGAATTTCCTCCTTTCTGGTTGAAATGAATGGATTTATTATTTTGTATTCAGAATACGGGGCGAACAAGAGAGTGACTCACTTGAATTCCGAAGGTAAAGGGTCCGATCATTCTCAGATCAAACAAGAGGATGAATGGACAAATGCACGCTGCTCTCCAAGCAGATATCTCTCTGCTTGGGAAAATGTTGGACGAAGCCATCAAGCAAGGTGAAGGAGAGACTGTCTTCAAGCACCTCGAAACAATCCGTCGTCTCTCATCGTTGAACCACAACGGTGATGGGGCAGCGCAGGAAGAACTGATAACAACATTGGAAAAGCTGAATGACGAAGACTTTGTTCCAATTGTGCGTGGATTTACACAGTTTCTGAATCTTGTGAATACAGCCGAACAGTATCACAGCATTTCGCCAAACACGTCCGGAGCGACAGACCCAGTTGCATTCTCAGAACTCTATGAGACCTTGAAAATGAAGGGAGTTGATGACAAAGATATCATATCCGGATTGGAGAATCTTTCGATCAATCTTGTGTTGACAGCCCATCCGACAGAAATCAACCGACAATCCCTGAATGTGAATCTTGCACAAGTTGATGCATGCTTAGGAGCATTAGATCACAGAGACCTGCCGGAATACCGGAAACGACCAATATACGAACGACTTCGCCAACTGATCTCTCAATACTGGTACACAGATGAAATCCGGAAAGTTCGTCCCTCTGTTAACGAAGAAGCTCGTTGGGGACTTCAATTGGTTGGAAATAGCTTATGGAAAGCCGTCCCCGACTACCTCCGCCGCCTTGATCTTCAGGTCAAGGATAAACTGAACATATCTCTGCCTGTCGATGCACGACCGATATTTTTTTCGTCATGGATGGGTGGGGATCGAGACGGAAACCCAAATGTGACAGCGAAAACGACTCGTGAAGTGATGAATGAAAATCGTCTTGTCGCCGCAAAGATGTATGCTGAGGATATTGACCTCCTTGTTTGGGAGTTGTCGATGTGGAAATGTTCGGACCGATTCCGAAAATATATCGGGGACGATGAAGTACAAGAACCGTATCGAGAACTGATGCGACGAGTCAGAACTCGTCTTGGCCACACCATCACTTATCTGGAGGCCTTAGATCGTGGAGAGCGAGCAGATCCCCACCCATCAGTGATTATGAGAACGACACAGCTCTGGGAGCCACTTTACGAGTGTTATTTATCACTAGTTGAATGTGGAATGGAAATCATTGCAAATGACAAGCTCCTCGATACGATGCGTCGCACACGCTGTTTTGGGATCACATTGACACAGATGGACATTCGACAGGAAAGCATAGTTCACACGGAAGCACTGGCGGAAATTACCCAATTCATTGGACTTGGTGACTACAGTGAATGGGACGAGGAAAAACGGCTCAAATTCCTTATTGAAGAATTGAATTCCAACCGTCCGCTTCTTCCTCGAAACTGGACGCCTTCGGAAAAGACGAAAGAACTGTTCGACACAATCGAAGTGATCACCGAGACAAACGAAGGAGTGATCCCCTGTTACATCATCTCAATGACCAGTGCGGCATCCGATGTGCTTGCAGTGCATTTGTTGTTGAAGGAATTCGAGTGCCCATATTTCCAACCAGTGACGCCACTCTTCGAGACATTGAACGATCTCAACAACTCAGAACGGATTATGAACGAGTTATTTGAGATTGAATGGTACAAAAAGAATATCAACGGAAAACAGATGGTTATGATTGGATATTCCGACTCCGCAAAAGATGCAGGCTCATTGGCTGCTGGCTGGGCTCAATACCGCTCTCAAGAACGTCTCCTGAAAGTCTCCGATGCCCATAACGTTGCACTGACCTTATTCCACGGCCGAGGAGGCACAGTGGGACGCGGCGGAGGACCGGCCAAGTTTGCGCTCTTCTCGCAGCCGCCCGGGTCACTCAAAGGCGGCCTCCGTGTGACCGAACAAGGTGAAATGATGCGGTTCAAGCTGGGCATGCCGGAACTGGCTGTCAGAACACTCTCACTGTATACCGATGCCATCCTCGAAGCCAACCTGACGCCTCCTCCAATCCCAAAACCCGAATGGCGAGATATGATGGACTCGATGTCCGATCACTCGTGTGAGGTGTATCAAGGCGTTGTGTACAAAGACGACCGCTTCACACCTTACTTCTACCAAGCAACGCCTGTTCAGGAGCTTGGGAAGCTTCCTTTGAGCTCTCGCCCTGCGAAGAGAAGACCGACGGGAGGAGTTGAGACACTTCGGGCGATTCCGTGGATTTTTGGATGGACACAGAATCGTTTGCTGCTGCCAGCTTGGCTTGGAGCGGGGACAGCATTGCAGAAAGCGATTGATGATGGTCATTTGGAAGTACTGCGAACGATGAAGAAGGAATGGCCCTTTTTCAACACTCGAATCAGCATCCTTGAGATGGTGTTTGCGAAGACAAATCTGACCATCGCTCGGAAATACGATGAACAGCTGGTGGAACCCAGCCTTCGCGGACTTGGCGAAGAGCTCCGAGCGATGCTGGAAAAGGACATCAACACGATCCTCTCGCTCGACGAAGCCAAGAGCCTTCGGGAAGCCCTCCCGATTGATCTGGCCGAGAATCTGTCCATGCGGACTGTGCACACGGATCCGTTGAACCTACTTCAGATTGAACTGCTGTCGAGGGCCAGAAAAAATGGGGAGGAGCATGGCCCGTTGGAGAGGGCGTTGATGATCACTATTTCGGGTATCGCCGCAGGAATGAGAAATACTGGATAGGCCAGATGCTGAAATAGAGTGTTTGGATGGTTGGAATCATCCGCACAAATGCATCTGGTCTTTCTGGCAATTTTCGAACACTCGTTATTTCAGTTGCTTTTTTTACTGTGGAGAAGCCTTTGGTTTTAGTAACTCTATGTTCTTTCAGACTCAATTATTTTCTTCGGACAGTTTCCAATCGCATATTGAAAATATATCTCATTTTTGGAATTTCAGATCCGTCGAATCCAAGAGTTGTTCACTTCATGTCCATTCAAAGTTCTCACAAATCTGTCTTCAGCCATGACTCCCACCTCACATACACACGCTTTTCTCCCATGAACCAGCAGTATGTCCCTCCTTGTTCTTCCAAGATGTCATTTTCCATTTGAACCAGTTTATTCGCGATGCTCCATATCTATGGAAAGGTAAACCGACTTTATTTCTTCAATATTTTAGTCTCAATCGCCATTTGTGTCCAACTTTTCTTTCTACCACTCCGCCAACCTGATCTTGATTCTTTACACTTCCCAATTATTATGCATCGCATCGGGTATATTTCATTATTGTTCACCTCTCTTTGAAGCAATTATTTTGATGTTTCGTTCGCGTCAGACACGGAACTATTCTTCGTCTGTGTCTTAATCATCACTCTTGTCTACGTCGTTGCTGATGCCACGGCTCTCATCATTGTCTATGTTATATCTGCCACAGAGACGAAGATACACCGATATATAACCCGAGCATTACGTGTCAGTGCCTATCTTCGCGGCCACCTTTTATTTCATCCCATAGCCATTATTTTAGCTCGACCAATTGGATGTGCCTTGTTTTCTGATGTGGAAGGTTACAACTCGTGCCCAACATCGAATAACGTCATATATCTCGTCTTTGGACTGATCGGACTCGTCATCCATCTCCTCCACACCTTCCTCTATCATTTCTTCATTTTTGACACAAAACTACGCCATCCCTCTGCAGTAACTGCGCGCACCGGAATTTTTCAATCTCTTACGTACAGTTTATCGATGATCTGGACGGTGATTTCTTCATTTATTATTCTCATCAAACCACAAGTTGTTGCCATCATTCATTGCATTCTCTACTTTCTTCTCGCGACCGCTGTTTTATATTTCGTTCCTATGTTCGCGGTATCTGGCAACACCATCCTATCAGGAGTTTTACTCCAATCCTCGTTCGGCGGGCTTTTGGGGATTTTCCTCCCCATGTTCAACAAATGGGCGGCTTCATCTTCAGCAGCTCTTCCTCTTTCAGTCTTCTTTATCATTGCAACGGCCGGGACGATCCTGATCTAGCTATCAACATGCCTTCTCTTTAAACCACTCTTCAAACGACACTTTCTCGTCAAAACGATTAAAATCAAGAATGAGAAGTTTGTTAACAAGCGAGTCGATCTCATTGTGCTAAAGGAACCCAAGGATCGTACAGTCGGATTCAAGTTTTCACTCGGTGGAACGAATTACGTTTACCGACTTGACCAGCCCATCATAACAGTAGCAGACACACCTCCCGCAAAAATTGTTAAACGGAACTCGCTTCAAACTCTTCTTCCTGGAGGCAATCGGGTGTCACTCCGTCCACAGAATTCCCGAGCAAAATTAGTCCGCCAGAAGTCATCGCTCGCAATAACGGAAATTTCTCAAATCCCACCTCTCTCGCCGCGTATGGAAATTCAAATTGACAATTCGCACGAACCTGTGGAAGTTATTACACCTCGACCCGTTTCATCCCGACGGAGACAAAATGACGATGATGCTCCTTTATCTGCTCGGATAATTCGACAAGCTCGATTGAATGAAGAATTCAGTCGCGATATTCCTTCGGAAGCAAATGATACAAAGGAATCGGAAGTGATCAACATAATCCCCGTTCGTCCGATAGGCCAGACGATGGATGCGGTTATCTTCATCCAAAACAGCGAAAATGAAGAAGACCCCCCGCTGGCCCATTCTCCAGGCGAAAAAGATGCACCTATACTTGATCAAGAAATTTCTCAACAGACTGAACCAGAAACTGCCGATGAAGATGAAAAACACAACAAAATTTTCCCCAATAATGAAACAGGACACGATATATCTCCAAATTGTTCCGATACAACCGACAAAGCCAACGATAATTCCCCCGACAGCTCGAATAACACCCAAGAACTCTCACTCCCTCCCGACGGCTCCCTCGACACCTCAATCGTCTTCTCCCTCCTCCAAAATGACCCAATTACGATGGAATTCCCAATTCCTGAACAACCACTCGATGATGATACTTTCGAGTTCGATTCAGAGAACAACGAAGACGACCATCCACCAACTCCGATCCATCCGATAAACCCGACATTCGATTCTGGCAGCCATATCATTGCCACCACGGACACTCCACGATCAAACACGTCAGAACAGGAAATTGAGAACTTTACTCCTCCTCAACAACGGTCTCCTGTTCAACTGAAATCTCCACCGCAAACACAATCAGCCAATCATGCCCCATTCCTAAAGGAAAGACAACCAAGTTTCATCACCAGTCCAAACATGCTCGCAGTCGATTCACACACCGTCATTTTGAACAAACAGACGCTCCAGGATGCAGTGAATTCGATTGTTAAGGAGTTTCGGAAGGAGAGCGAGGTGGAACCAGCCATTCGCTTCCTTCAGGATCAAGTTTTGAGTCGCGACTCGTTCACAATCTCGTTCGTCGACTCCTTCTTCCGAACGCTCCTCAAAAAAGATCGATTCAAGTCGAGTCCAGCGATTCGCATGACATATGCAATGTTTCTGTTTGAGTTTGTGAATTCTCAAACAAGAATGATGTCCTTCATTCACGCTGCCTGTGGGATGTTCCCATCCATCACCGATCGCTGGATCTCCTTCCTTCTCGTCAAGCAGATTGAGATGGAGGTTTCACACCAGCGACATGGAATCAGAGTGAACAAAGGGTTGAACAGGAATGCCAGCATCACCGACCTTGTGGGCGAAGAGAGAGTGTCGGAGCAGGAAGCCATCACTCTTCTGATCAGCGGGTCTGAGTCAGATGGCGAAACATCGACCCTTCCGCAGATTTACACATCTCAACAGCAGCTCAAGACAGCTGACAAACATTACCAAAACGCGATGGCTCACATGCAGATGATGTGGTTGCTTCTGTCTCGTCAGTCTGTGGATTGTGCGAGGGTCCAACAACACGCGATGATGGTTCTGAGCAACGAGCTGGAAGCGAAGAAGATCTTTTCGTCGCTTCTCGAATCCAACCCAACCCCATCTGTCCTCCGACAATACGCTCTTCTCGTCCGAAATATCAGTTTCGACGAACCGTTTGCGTCTGCTCTCTTAACAGAGGCTGATCGGATCGAAGACGAGAACATGGAAGACGATCTCCATCGGATGGTGTTGGAAGAAGAAGCGAAGGATCGGATGAACGAAGAAGAACATCAAAATTGGCTCGTTTTCGATTCTGAACTATCAGCCAGCCATCAACCACTCTCCAAATCCCAAGCGAACCCCGCTCCACAACGAGGTGGACGAACCATCCAAAAGAACTACAAAGCTCTCCTCACACGCTACCAACCGAAAGAGAAGAAAAGCAAGTGGAACATGGCACACCTCCCACTTCAGCTGGTCGGTCTCGCTGCTGTGGCAATCGTCATCTTGATTGCCTTTCTCGATGTGCGGAACCGCTTTCGAAGTGTTGAGGATGCGTCCACTGCTCAAAGAAACGCAGTTCGAGCGACCTACCTCGGAAACTGGCTGACAAGGGAGATTCTGACAATTGGCCACATTGTTGGCAATCTGCACTATCCTCCCACAACACCACAGGACCTTGCGTACATCATCGAGATGAACAATGTGCTTGTGGAGTCGATCAACGGGTACTTCACATTCAATTCGTATTTCCAGGCGACTTACGAATATCTCAACGACGACGAAGAATTCTACTCCGACAGCAAAGTTTGGATCATTCCGGAGGTTGACATCAACTTCAACTTGAATGACATCAGAATGGTTTCGCTGCCTCTCAAATCATACTTCTACTGGTCGATCGAGCACAGCATTGAGTTAACAGACGATTACATGGCTGTTTTTCGACCAGAACCGTTTTATCAACAAGTTGTAGGTGAATATTTAATCAACATTCCACTCACACTGACTGAGGAACTGAAGGGATTGGTTGTCAGATCAACAACGATCCTTCTCCATGAAGCAACAGCCGACTCATGGATCCAGATTGTCTGTCTCATTCTCACAACTCTTATCCAAGTTGGCTTCTCTGCTGTTCCTGTCTTCATCTCTGTCGGCCTGGTCAGCGCTCACCGCACCCGAGAACTTCGCGCCCTTTGCTTGATCCCAAAAACCACAGCCGAACGTGTCTCGAAAATGCTTGAACAGGGCGAAGACCAAGCTTTCTCTCGCGGAAACCAGAGCGAATCGGGATCTGAATCTGAATCAACACGAGACGAGCATGGGTCATCAACAAGCGACTTCTATGGAGACACTTTTGGGTCGAAGCATAAACAGCACGGCACTCCTTCGTCGTTCACTTCGATGAAACAGTCTCCACAATCACTTCCGTCAAGTCCAGTGCCGCCGACACCATCGCCGTTCCAGATGGATGTTCCTGTTCAGAACACACCGATTTCTGATCAGGATCTCCTGAATGGTGATGATGAAGAAGATTCTGAGTGCGAGAAAGGAGATTGTGACAGCCAAAACGAAGAGATTGAAGAAATTGAGCAACAACGCTCAGACGACGTTGAAGAGAAGCTGAAACACCTTCCTTCTGTCGTTCCTGTGTCCATCTGGGTTCGCATGATCCTCGGGTTGTTTGTCATCATCATCTCGACATACGCCTTCTTCATCATCGCCTCCGTCTCGATGAGATTGAGCCCTGCTCTCTCCATCCAAATCGTGATGAATATTTACCGATCTGTGTACACACAGCAGTTGTTCTATCTCACCGTTGTCTCACTGGACCCACCCATTCTTCTGGATCACGCGGGAAACATGAGTAAAATCTACACACCAACAGAAGCTTACACAACTCCGGTTTTCAAGAGTTCTTTGTATGCTTCTGATATCGACGAGCTAACAGACAATATCCAGAAGCTGTGTGAGTTGTTCACATTGCATCACCGACTCTTCCTTTCTGGTTCAGGCCCTGACCTTCTGACGGGTGATTCATTTTTTGATTCAATCGATGTGACTGGGCTTCGTGGGAGATACCCAGCGATCGATGCAATCAGCACAAACGAGACAACTTGTCTTCTTTCACCGGACGAGTGCTCTGATCATCTGATTCCTGGGATGGTTGGATCCTATAATGGGCTGAACGAGTTCATTGAGCGCTTCGTTGACATGGTCAGCACTCTCACACACCTCGACCGGTCCCAACTTGATTTCTTTTCCGATGACATTCAGTTCTTACGCGTGACTAGCCATGACGACATGCAACGTGGTTACGAAGATATCAGCAAAATCTTGCAGAATGAACTTTCAACTTTCACGTCGTCCTACACAACGACACTGGTTGTTGTGTTTATTGTCGTTGCTGTCATCTTGCTGACATTTTCATTTGCATGTCTTTCCGTTCTTCCTTCCGAAATTAACACAATTTCGAAGAACATCTCTCGAATCCCCAATCTGCTGAAGTTAACTCAGGACACAACAATGCTGTACACAGACGAGATGTTCACAGGTGTTCCTCGCTTCGACATTCCCCATCAAGCCACAGTTGAACTTCTCTCATCGCTTCTGACCTCAACTGTGTCCAACACCTCAGCCGAACAACAAAGGAAAATTATCCTCTCTCTCTGTCGAATCACCTTCATCCAATTCGCCGACGAAGAGAAGTTGATGGACGAGGCTGGCTGTCCCGAGATTCTGACGGCCGCCCACAAACGAGCCCACACAACTCTTCTTCGAAAGCTCGTCAATCTCGCCGATTCCACCCGTAAACGCAGAGCATCCATCGAAAAAGTGGCTGACTTTTGTTCAACATGGATTCTGGATCATTATTCGACGTTGGACATGGAGTTTGGGCTTTATCTCACTCAACACGAGTATCGATCGCACATGGAGCAAATCCCCAAGATGGATGTGTTTCAACTCCCGCCGTCGGCAACACTATATTATGCACAGAGCACTGTGAGCATGGAGGAAAAAAGGAAGTTCGAACGTGTGGTTCGACGAATGAAGAATCAGAGATCAACATGATCTCCACTGATTTTCCTGAATCGTACATTAATCTTGTTTTTTGTGTCATTTCTATTGATTCCATTTTCTCTTGCATTCTTCTGACTTTGTGTTGGACAACATTTCCTCCTGTTTTGAATCGAAAATCCATTCTATGGGAATGCTCCATAACTTAATATCTGTGATTCATCTATCGACAACAAACTTCCCGGACAGTGGAGTGAGACCGAGTGGTAGATAAATCATCGAAGATCTTTTGTCTCGTCTCTTGGCAGTTTGATCAAACCATACTTCTGTATTTAGTTCTCAACCGCTATACATATTTGAAACAACAATGTCTGACGATAACAAAAGTGTATCGTCAGTCGGATCGACGGGCCATTTCCAGACTCTTAATGAAGATCAGTTCAAGCCCCGAGATACCGTTCTCTTCTCCTTCTTCTATCCGCTTTCAATGCAGGTGAGCTTTTTTCTCCGATTTATCAAAGTTTTATATCTATTTCCGTTTCCCTAGCGAAAACACCCAAATCCGGGTTGGGAATGGGTGAAATATGCTCTTGTTACACTTGAAATGATCACGCTCGCATTCTTTTGTGTAGACAGGACAACTCACTTGCAAACTACAATTTCGAAAGTATTTTCCTCTCTTATATCGTATTTTTCTTTACATAGGGGATCAATTTCGTTGATTTTTCGAGTTTCCAGTACATCCTCCCGCCGTACTTCTCGTTTGTAAGCATCGGCCTGCTGGCCTACATTGTTCTACTAATTCTATATCTATTGATTGGTGCTGTTCTTCATACACAGCTCATCGGAAAGCAGCCATGGGTCATATCACTTGTCCGGATGATTGTCGAAGTCACGATGACAATTCTCCTCATCCCCCTGCTGAATATGGCAATCCACCAGTTTGACTGCCATATTGGAACCGATGACTCCCTATATTTCCGTGGCACCACTATATCAGCGTTTAGTGACCAACCAATTCCTCAAGCAATCGGGTTCGCATTGTCGATTGTTTTCTGTGTGATACTATTCGCGATGATGTTTATGTATTATCTCTTAATTTACCAACACAATCCAAAGTACGGAGGAATGTTTTCTATGCCCAATTTTCAATATCAGCTCGTCCAAGCGTTCATGCACTTTGGAATCGTCTTTGCCATGCGAATGCTGATTGACTGGCCTTTCTGGCGCTTTGCAGTCACCGTCGGAGTGTCAGCCCTGCTCGTCGTTTGGGTCCTCCTGAAACAGCCATACTACCATTTCATGGGGAACTACTTGTCTATCGTCCAATGGACAGTCTTCGGCTGCATCCGTGCTTTGCTCGAGCTTGGATACCTCATTTGCGGGTTCATCAAGACACCCAATGCCGATACCATCCTCCTCATCGTCACCATCGTTTGTGGCGTCGTTGGACTCGGTGCAGGCATTGGTCTCTCAATCCTGTTTTTCAAGCTTCTCAAAAAGCGATCCAGCGCCCGATGGCTCCTTACTGAGGATGGTCTTCCTCTGACAGATCCTGACGATCCCATCCATAACTCTCTCCCAAAAATGAAGAACTACAAATTGGTGGAGCCTGCAGTTCGCTTTATCCAAGAAAAGGAATTCAAGTCGTTTGATTACATGAATTATGTTGACTTGATCTATACCACCGCACTCAAACGACACAAGACAAAGGCCGATCTCCAATTCCACTACGCAAACTTCCTCGCCCACTTCAAAAAGAACCATGTGAAGGCACAAAGTGTTTACAAGACTGCTCGAATGTCCAGTCCGTCTTGGCCACTCCGTTTTCTTCTGTTTTGCCAAACAAAAGAAAAGTCGAACAGAGGTGGAGTTGGGAATGAAATGGCGAATGCTCAATTCCAACTTCAGATGAGCAAAGCTGAGGAAATGCACGATACCGCAAAAAATGCGATGCGCGACTTCTTCTCCAACCTCACTGCGCCCAACCCACGCTTGAACGTGATTCCGAGTCTTCTCCACCTGATTGTGGACAACGAAGCGAAATCACGAAAGATTTACGAAGAACTACTCGCCACTCATCCCCAATCGACTCAGCTCCTTCGACAATACGCTGCGCTTCTGTTGGACATTTATCACGACGAAGACATGGCCGACATCATCCTCCAACGCGCAGACCAGATCGAAGAGGACTCAACTGTCACTCTTCCCACCGCGACTGGAGGCACAGATCCACAAGCTGCTCTCCAACCGATGGATCCCAACGCACAGAAAGACGAGAAGGCCAGTCACATGAGCGGGGCAAGCGGAGCATCAGGGGCATCCATGGCCAAAAAGAAGAAGAAAAAGAAGAAGAAGAGAGGCGACGCTCTCGTCACTGAACTCGGTGGAGGCGGTGGAAGCGACCTGAAGACCACAAAAAAGGTTGTCTGTCTCGTTCTGGTCATGCAACACATCTTCATCGCCATCTGCCTCGTTGTCGCCCTCGTTATCTACTTCAACATGTCGCTCACTTACTCCAACGATCTCAGCACTCTCCGAGAAGTGTCTCGTCTCGCTGAATACACTGGACGAACAGCATCCTTCGCACTGATGTATTGTGTTCATGAAATGGTCTATGGCTTCACATACTCGCTGCCAACGGACGGGAAAACTCCATCAATCATGCAGGTCCATATCGTCCAGCAGGGATTGTTGGAAGGGGCAACATTTCTGACAGATATCACTTCAACGATCTTCGAGCTGACATCATACACTGACCCGTGGGTTTCACCTGATGTGGACATCTATGAGTTCACAATGCAGAATAAGACATTCGCTCCAACAGATCCCGAGGTGAACACGCAGTTCTGGTTGGTCAATCAAACCTTGACACAACTCTATGTCAGAAGCGAGACAATGAACTCGATGACCCTCATCTCCGCCCTCACAAACCTTGCTCAGAAATCCCGTGAAATGGGATCATTTGAACCCGTCGAGACCGCCAAAATTCATCCTGAAAACGGTCTTCCAATGAAAACCGTGAATTATCCCACTTTTGTCCGAGACATGGCATACATGATCGCCAATGCCCCACAACCGATCATGAACGGGTTGAAACGAGCTATCTTTGCGTACATGGACGAAACAACGAAATCAGCCACAACACTTCTGATTGTGTATCTCGCCGTCATGCTTGGATCGTCCATCACAGTGACCATCACCATTCTGATTGTCTTTATCGTCTTCACATCGAAAATGGTTGGTGCAAGAAAGAGGGCTTTGATGGATCTGCTCGAAGTGCCAAAACCGAAGCTCCAGAGCGTCATTCGAAGACTCATCGCACACAGCGACGACACGATGACAGGAACAATGACAGTGAGTATGGACGAGTCTCAAGGTGAAGAGGGAGGAGACAGTGAAGGAGCCGATAATGGTGCGTCAGAGGCCAGCGATGCTCAAGAAATGGAAGAAGGCGCTCTCGGAACAGCGAATCAGGTCTCAGAATCGTCTCGTCCTCCAACAGACTCTCTCTTCTCGCAGGACGGAGCTCTCACAAACACACAATCAAACCCACTCGTCATTCCGCCAACCACATCACCACTCGGCCTCCACAACTTTGCGACTCCCTCAGATTTCAGAAATCCACCAGCAACACCAGGCCAGATGCAGTTCGCGCCCACACCTGGACAGACAATCTCTCTCCAAGGAGCGCCAGATGAAAGAAGAGGAAGTCTGCTGCCTCTGAACACGAACTTCTCGATCGGTCTTCAGCCGATGGGTGGACTTCAAACGATGTCTCAAGTGCAGCCACCAACTTTCGCCTCACCTCACCCACAAGGAAACCAAGTTATGTCCCTTCTTCAAATGCCCCAACAGTCAACTTCGCTCTACCAATCCCCACAGTTCAACATGACACCAGCGCAGGGAGTGGGGCAGACGTACCAACCATTTGGTATGAGTAATCCATTGGAGATAGAAAACCAGAAGAAGGCTGAACAGAAAAGGAAGAAAGCGGAGGAAAAGAAGAGAAAAGAGGAAGAAGAAGAGAAGAAGAGGAAAGCTGAAGAGAAGAAGCAAAGAGAGGATGAAGCAAGACGCAAGAAAGAGGAAGAAGAAGCCATCCTCTCCTCAGGAAAAGCGTCTGACGCTCAAAAAGGCTACATTCGCAACGTCATCTCCGACGAGAAATGGGAAGAGAAGCTAGAAACAGACCTCAAACGACTCGAAGGCATGCACGCCAACCTCCCCTCTCCCCTCTCTGTCCAGATCGTTATCTCAATTCTGCTCGACATGGTGTTTGGCTTGGTCTCCTTCATCGCTCTCGCAGTGTTGGTTTCCACACTCGTCAATTTGTACAGCAGCACCAACGTGAACATCACGATGAGCGGGATGAGGACGTCGATCTTGGCGTTGTGTGAATACTTCAATCTTCGGATCATGTTCCCTCTCGGCAACATCTCCCCCGCTGACAAAGAAATCACTTTCATCCGTTCAACAAACCCTGTTTTCAAAGGATTCGAACAAAGTTCAACGAATAAAACAGAACTGTACGAATTGCTTGTCAAATCGTCCAATTACTTCCAACAACTCCACTCTGCAACACATTATGGGGACTCGGAATACGCCTTCATGAACGACACTTTATACGATGATGTCCCAACGACTCGTCTTTCAACGGAAGAGAATGAAGCCACACTCCTCCAAAGAGCCGATTGTTTCATGGAAGAAAAAGAGAGTGAATCTTGTACGAACGGAATCAGAATTTTCAACATGCAATTCCCGCTCTACGGCTTGTCCACGCTGATCTCGCAAATGAGACTGTATATTTGGATGATGAAGAATGATGGATACGAAAGCTACACCAACGTACACCCCGTCCCACGCTATCTGGCGTCGGCATTTCGTTATGACTTGAGAAGTGGGTTGAACAAGCTGACAAACGAGATTCTGGCAACATCGCAAGGATTGGTCACAACGTCTCAGATGACACTTCTTGCTGTCACTGTCGTCGCGTGTATTCTGATCATGGTAGCATTAATTGCCTTTGCTGTCACCTGGCTGAACAAAGTGATGCAGACAAATGAAGAAAGCGAGAAGTTGTTGGAGTTGATGCCAGTGGGACACGAAGAGAAGGAGATCGACCTCCTCCCGTCGATGCTGACTGGATACCAGCCGATGGATCAGGGACGACACAAAATTATTGAAGCGGCTCTCAGTGTCTTCGAATCACTGAAGAGAAACGAGAAAATGGAAGTTCTTCTTCCAAATATTGATTTCCTGATGATCACAACCACGCAGGTCTTCGCTGAAGAAGAAGCAGAGATGGACAAACGTGATTATGAGAAGATGGAAGAACACAAACGCGAACACATCCTGATCAGGCAGCGTCTCACCCGAATCTCCGAAGAAATCCGAAAGAAACAAGTTGCAGCCACTCGTATCGCACAGCGGAACTTAATTCGCCTGTACGATCGCCACTTCATTGACGATGACGTCCAATTCGGAGATACAATTCCTCCCGAAGAGAAGCAAGCCGTCCACAACGACATGGAGTTTGTGGGTGAGCAGGCAGAAGATGTCGGTGAGTTGGGTGAGCCTGGTCAGGAAACAAATTAGGTTTTACTAATTCTCACTGATAACAATACTTTCGTCATTTTTTTCACATTCCTTTTCTGATTTTCAGGTATTTTTTCCATTTTTGTAACAATTCAGTCTTTCCATTCAATTCCAAGTCATTCTCCACTCTGTCAAAACCATCAGTGAGAAGTGTGACGAATTTGGGTTCTATCCAATTGTCTGGTTCCTGATGAGACATTAATCGACTTTGACACAGAAAACCCCCATAAAAACAACAAATGGCATCTACAGTCTGTTTCAAAAAGATCTCCAACTGTTGCAAAATGTTGAGATTTGTTTCAAAAAGATGGAGGATCGACACGATACCCTCACCCATAATACTATTTCTCCCATCATGACCTCTTTTTACATCAGACTTTTCTCTTTTTTTCGAATGCATGAATAGATGATTCATGACCTGAAAGACGGTATATCTTCTTTTTAGAGAGAGACAAACATATCTTGTCGAGATTTTCTGACAATTTTTATCGTTCATGTTTTTTCTCTCATTATTCTTCTTTATCTCAAACAAATCTAGATCCTTCCTTAAAATGGAAAATTACTCGGTGGCCCGCTTTTTGGGCACTCCTACGTTCATACTTCGTGATGTTCCGCACTCATCCATTGCGCATCAAAAATTTGGTTGGTATGTCATTCTTCACGATTTTATCATTGTCCTCTCTCACACTCTCAATCTTCAGACACCGTTACAAATGATTATATGGCTTCTGAGGAGGACACAAGCCCAAAATCAGCTTCGACCCACATGTTCCCATTCTCTTTCGATACCAGTCTTCGTCTTGTTTTCAAGGTTTTTCTCTCATATTCTATTCATTTTCTTCAGTATTCATCATCAATAGTTCCACTATTTGCTTTTTTCGAGAACATTATTCCTCACCATTTAAGAACGGTCACAACACAACACATATCCGTTTTGGACCTTGTGTTTGTTTTTTAAAATGATAATCTCCTTCTATTATTCTCTTATTTATTTTTTCTCTGCACTACATTGCCCATTCATTTCATAACTTCCACTTCACGAGATCTTGGTCCCTATCTTTTGATTAACATGCGATGTTTTTTGACGCTTTGTATTTTTGTGACGTAAACACTCATTTATTCTCATTTTAACTCTCAAAACCGATGTGAAAATTTTACCTGTTCGTCATTTCACCTCGACGACTTTTTCACATTTCCTGCAACTACCAGTGAACAAAACTGAAAATGAAGTGGACCAAACATCACTCCAGTGAACAAAGAATTCGAATCCTTACATATCCTCTCGTCTGACTGCTCGTGGCCACTGAACGCTTCGGCAACTTTCAATGCATCTAAAAACTTCATCTGGAGAGATCTGAAGAAATACTTCACGAATCTGATCTAAAAAGTGATCCTCCCCTTGCCAGTCTCGAATTTGTGCCTCCACTCTGTTTTTCCAGAAGCCAAAGACATTTTCAATCGGATTGAGGTCTGGACTGTACGCGGCATTGTACAGAACTCGCTGATTCGCCTCGAGGACAATGTTCTCAGTCGCAACATGATGAATTCGGGCGTTGTCTAAAATCAGAACCCATCTGCGCCTCTCTGTGTTGGTTTCAAGGAGTCTCCGAAGGAAGGATTCGAAGATGTCCGCAGTGATTGGGCCTCGGATGACCTCAGTATGACCCACTCCGTTGGGGGAAATGGACGTAATCGCGGTCAACGAGACGAAATTGGTCGGTCTGACGACAATTGGAGCCCGGCCGACTTCAGCCCATCCGTATCTCCGCACACATTCAATGTTCCAAGATGTCTCGTCCAAGAAGATTGGAAACCATCCGTCGCGGATGTGAGCCATCACGTTTTGGATGAAGACAACTCTTGCTTCTTTGTTTTCTTCTGTGTTGGCAGCTGGAACTCTCATTCTGGCTCGTTTGAAAGAGAAAAGAGGCATGTCAACGTTCACCTGGTTCCGATGTGTCACCATTCGATAGACTGTCGCAGCGCTTGTCTGGTGGCCTCGAGCCCTGAGATTGGCTGCCATCTCTCTGAGAGTACGTTGTCCGTCCTCCTGGAGCAGCCGTCGAACTTCTTGATTGAGGAATCTGTCGTTTCTTCGGTTCGGTCTCCCTCTTCTTGGAAGGTGGTGTGTGATCGACTCTCCTCGGCGTAATTTTTGTATGAATCGATGTGTAGTTGGGACAGTGAGGACAACCTGATTCGCATACCATGTCACTGGCCGGGTTTCTCCATTCTCGCGATATAGAAGAGTCAGTCTGACTCTCTTTTCAGGTGTGGCTGGAGTGTACGGACGATGGAGGATCGGTAGAAGCGGCACCAGAGGTGGCGGTGGCGGCGGTGGTGGAGGAGGAGGGGCCAACGCTTCATACATGCCCACCTCAGCCTGAAGGGCTTGACGATCGATTTGTGGTGGCTCTGGTTGAGGCGGAATTTGGTACTGATGAAGTTGTGGAATGTAGTTGACGGCGTTTTCTTGTTCTATTTGATTCCTTAAATCGAAAAAAAGTGGATTCTGAAGAGCATTTCCATCGTAGAAGTTCATAGTTGACAATGGTCAAAAGTGGAAAGGTTGGCTTCGAGATAATGAAGAAAAAATTTTATGGGGACACCAGAATTTTGACGGACTTTTTTGTTTGCAGAAATGAGAATAAAATTAAGAGCAGATGTATTGGAGAGTCTAAATCGTGAAATGGTAATCAAAACAACTAGAAAAAATTTAGTAGCACCGAAAAATGTGAAAAAGTCGTCGAGGTGAAATGACGAACAGGTAAAATTTTCACATCGGTTTTGAGAGTTAAAATGAGAATAAATGAGTGTTTACGTCACAAAAATACAAAGCGTCAAAAAACATCGCATGTTAATCAAAAGATAGGGACCAAGATCTCGTGAAGTGGAAGTTATGAAATGAATGGGCAATGTAGTGCAGAGAAAAAATAAATAAGAGAATAATAGAAGGAGATTATCATTTTAAAAAACAAACACAAGGTCCAAAACGGATATGTGTTGTGTTGTGACCGTTCTTAAATGGTGAGGAATAATGTTCTCGAAAAAAGCAAATAGTGGAACTATTGATGATGAATACTGAAGAAAATGAATAGAATATGAGAGAAAAACCTTGAAAACAAGACGAAGACTGGTATCGAAAGAGAATGGGAACATGTGGGTCGAAGCTGATTTTGGGCTTGTGTCCTCCTCAGAAGCCATATAATCATTTGTAACGGTGTCTGAAGATTGAGAGTGTGAGAGAGGACAATGATAAAATCGTGAAGAATGACATACCAACCAAATTTTTGATGCGCAATGGATGAGTGCGGAACATCACGAAGTATGAACGTAGGAGTGCCCAAAAAGCGGGCCACCGAGTAATTTTCCATTTTAAGGAAGGATCTAGATTTGTTTGAGATAAAGAAGAATAATGAGAGAAAAAACATGAACGATAAAAATTGTCAGAAAATCTCGACAAGATATGTTTGTCTCTCTCTAAAAAGAAGATATACCGTCTTTCAGGTCATGAATCATCTATTCATGCATTCGAAAAAAAGAGAAAAGTCTGATGTAAAAAGAGGTCATGATGGGAGAAATAGTATTATGGGTGAGGGTATCGTGTCGATCCTCCATCTTTTTGAAACAAATCTCAACATTTTGCAACAGTTGGAGATCTTTTTGAAACAGACTGTACTCCAGCTGCTCAGTACCTTCTCAAATTCCAGGATAATTTTACCTGGGCTAATAGATGTGGGACACAAAACAATTTGGAGACATAATTCGCTTTTCTACCTAAATAAGAATCAATTTCTGTTGGAGAGTGAATTACAGGTTGTAGGGAGCCTATTACACATCCTCACTAAGTATGAACTAAATTGGAGATGGTCCAAATTCTCGATCCTTTTTCCACTTTATGATGGGTCTCTCCATTTTTCAGAACTGATCATTACATCACATTACCCAAAAAAATCATCAATACAAACAGTAGTGAAATACAAGTGATATGACCGAAGTCTGAGTGACGTTTCTCGCCATCTTATTGCAGAGATCTCCTCCTGTGTCATGGATCATCGTATTAACAACATGAAATCCATGCATCTGCCTAAAAATGTGAAGAGAATGAAAAGTAAGGAATAAAAATGAGAGCAAACCTGAAAAACACGGGAAATATGCTGGATCTGAACTGATTGGTGGAGTGACCAAACTGTTCGTCTAATTTGTTGAATCAATAAAGTTTGACCGACAAACACTGAAAAATGAGGAAAAAGAGGAAGAGAATGAGTGATGAAGGAGAGAGACAGATCCATGCAAGAAAAATGAAGCAACAATTGCATTCCATAAAAAGAGCGAATTGAGCTTTGATTGGTGGAAAGCATACCGGGATTGCACTGCAGTGACCATCAGGTCATTGTCCGTGAGTGCGTTAATCTTTAAGACAGGATCCTTGAATGGGGATTTTTGAGCGGGCAAGGGGGTATTTTGGATGTTTGATCCCATCCATTATTGGGTTTCTCAATTTTTTCGGACTCTTGTTATTAGGTTTGTGCCATGTCATCTGAGACGTGGAAGGTGAGAAGGACTGGGATATGACTTTTTTCGGAGAACGGAGATTTTGTCACATTGATTGTGGGAAGATCAGACGTTGATCCTCCTTTCTCCACTTCAAGACAATTTTTCCTTTCCGTTGACTTTTGTGGCGTGAACAGACCAGTTCACGAATTATTTTCACAAATATTAGACCTTAATTGTCA
Source organism: Blattamonas nauphoetae (assembly GCA_033064195.1). Lineage (NCBI taxonomy): Eukaryota > Preaxostyla > Oxymonadida > Blattamonas > Blattamonas nauphoetae. The sequence goes on from JARBJD010000021.1 coordinate 259,289, forward strand.
ATAGATCGCTCAAAGAGGGAATTATGTCCCGAAATTGAATTATGTCCCATGTCTATAACATCATCAATTCAGATGGAACACATATTAATTCGCGCATTTGCTCTCTCCAGTACAACCAACAACGCGGTTTTTTCATCGTGACCAAAGATCTCACAAGAAAGCTGGAGCAATTCAGGAAAAATACAATTATTACAATATCAGTTATGCCACCCGATGATCCCACATTAATTGTCGCTCAGGCATATGTGGAAGTCAGACAAGACAAAGAAATTATCAAAGACCTCTGGACGGATGATATGAAAGATTTAGGTTTTTCGGGTATTGATGATGAAAGTCTCGCCTTCTTTCTACTGCACATTGTTCACCTGAAGCACGGGAATCAGGAGTTTGAAGGCGAACCGATGGATTACACAATCATCGACAAAATGAATCACTATGAAGCCTTCCCGGCTCTCCGTACTGGACCCTTCCAAGAAGAGGAAGGTACAAATCTGATCAGAGGACACTTTAGAGCCGAGCAAAATTGCCATTTGGTCTCATTCAAAGACGGATACTTTCACGATGACATGATGGTCTTTGTCCACTATTCGGATGAATTTGGACTTCACTGCATGACTTCCCCCAACTCTACACAATATCGCGAAATCTTGGCAAACCCTAACGTCTCGATATTGCTCGAACAGCGCGAGACAGTGAGCCAAGTAATAATTGATGCTGTTGCCACGCCTTGTGCCTGTATTGAAACGAAAAAGAAGCTCTTCCATGACCGCCTTCCAACACGCGGAATTGCAACACCAGAATCACCAGAATATGGCCTTATTCTGTTCATGCCACGTGTCGTTAGCCTTCACGCTGTTTCCGACCCAACACCAAAAGAACTGTACTTCCCACCCACAAAATATGACAAGGACATCGCTTTAATCGCTAAAGCAGCAGCAACCCACCGTCAATGTTACTTTGCCACAGTTTCTGAAGAGAACGAGGTCCACATGAGAATGCTGGGAGCCACGTACTGCCATCCTACTCTCGGACCTTACGTGGTGTCCAGATACACGCTACGCAAGAATAAAGAGATTGCTGCGAACCCATCTTTTGCTATTGGGCTGTACGACCACGTCACAACAGATGAATATGTGATCGAAGGCCATGCCTACCAACTGCACAACCGGATGATCGGGCACACAATTTTTAATGATGACATGAAATTAGTTGGATTTACGACGCCAGATGACGAACTTTTAACAATTATTCGTCTTGTCCCAACTAAAACGGAATGCATCAACGTTATGAAGGCTTATGGACCAGCATAAGTCTTCCGGAGTTTTATTATCTCTTCTTATCAACCCTATATTTTCACCTAATCGTTTGAACCACAAGACTGTTTCTGTTCACAACTCTGTTGTTATTTCTGCCTTTTCCTGAAAACCCAAAGATCTATCATTAAATCAGAAAACAAAATAGTACGGAGCCATTACTATAATGGATCCTACATGACGATAACGCTGATAAAGGGCAGTGATCTTCATTCTCTTTCCGATGACAACGCCAAATGGATCATTCATTCCAGAAAACTGTTTTTACTTCCTTCTTTCATCATCCTATATCCATCACCCTGTACTTTCTCTCTCAATCTGATACAGATGAACTTGTTCGGCCAATTAACGAGGGAACATTTGGTCGAGTCCTTCATATTCGACATCAAGAGACCAAAAAGGAGTTTGCACTGAAAATTCTGCCGATGATAACAGACACGGACAAGAAGCGAGCTCGTCGGGAGGTCGAACTGATGAAGCGTTTCTCTCACCCTCGAATTGTTGGTTTCCATGATTCGATTGAAACCGAGGCATGGCATGGAATCATCATGGAACTCGGGAGTCGGAATTTGAAGGACTTGATTTCCGAATATAAAGAACGAGGGGAGCGAATCCCTCTTGATGTTTGTTTCTCTCCTCTTCCTCATTTTCTCTTCCACTCACTTCTTCCTCTCTTTGTGTGAATGTGATGATGGTCAGGTTGTGGTTTTGATCTGCAATGACATTGTGGAAGGGCTGAAGTTCATGCACACTCATCCGTCTGGCTCAACAGCGCATGGAGACCTGAAACCGGAGAATGTTCTTCTGACAGTTGACAATCGAGCGATCTTGTGTTTGTTTTTTCATCATTTTCTGATCTTCATTTCCTATTGCCTTCGTTGTTCCCTTTCCACTTATTTGCCTTCTTGCGTCTCAGGTGATTTGGGGGCAGCAGATGAGGAAGGAGCGATGATGTCACATTCATCTCGAGAGATCGGAACATACGAGTACAATGCTCCTGAACGACTGGATGACGATAAAATGCGAGGAACACCAGAAAGTGACATTTGGTCAGTTGGAGTGATTCTGCATCGAATGGTGACAGGACGTCGTCTTTTTCCGGGGACAACACTTGCAAGCCTGATTCCCGAAATCTCTCGCTTCAACGGAGCAGAATTGACATCGCAACTTCCAGTTGAGATTCGTGATGTCCTGATCCGACTCTTGGACCCAGTATGCACGCTTTTATCACCATTGTTCGTTCCCCATCACGTTTTTCTCTTCATTTTTCTGTATCATCCCTAATTATCTGATTCTCATTCATCGTTTCTCAAGAACCCCTCTCTTCGGATTCAATCCTCTCAAATTGTTGATGAGTACATTTTCGAGAGAATGCTGGGACCAGCAACGTCTCTGTTGAGATTGAGAAACACAATCATTCAGAGACAAGCTCAACGAATCGATGACCTCACCCACTTTCGATTCGAGTCCGAAGAGGAAAAATGGACATTTGTCTCCAAATCTCTTCATGCTCTCGCCACCACTCACTCAACCATGACCGTCAGACGATGGAAAAAGTCTTCCGATGACCCACCATTCGATTATGACATCGTCCAGATCCCTTTTCATCCTTCTTTCTTGATCGAAGACTTGGCAACAGTTTATCGTTTGGGGCAACACTTTCTTGCTGATCGTCGATTGTTGGATGCTGAACAGACGTTTGCTGAAGAAGGAATCACTCCATCCACAACTCTCTGGACCTTTCCGGCATTCAAAGGGGATCCGCTTTTTGTTGAGATTCCGTCGGGAACTGTTGTTCCCATTTATTTAGTTTTTCTTCACGAGATACCTCTCTCAGTCATCATGGAACAAATCCCTTCATCGCTTTTCCATAAATCCACACCTTTCACCATTCAAAATGACGAAAATCGACAACTTGACCTCGAAAAATCATGGAAAGAACAAAACATCAAACCATTCTCGATTCTCCACGTTCAATTGTTGCCACCATCACGTGAAAGTTTCCAGATCTTCATCCGTGATCTAACCAACAAGAGTATAACGATTAAAGTGAGGGATTCCGACACGATTTATTCTTTGAAGAAGATATTTGAAGCCAAGGAAGGAATTCCACCGGATCAACAACGCATGCTATACGCTGGTAAAGATCTGCAAAATTGTCAAACACTACAAGACTACAACATTGAGAAGAATTCGACACTCCATCTTGTCATCCGACTGAGATGAACTCGTCACATCTTCTCACAGCATTACCAATCAGATAGCATCTTGTATCCTTTTTTCTCACTTCTTGGTTTCTTACAGTTTTGCCATTCCTCTTTGGATAGGAGTGTATTCTTCTTCTAATCGTTCACACATCATTCTTTTCGCGTGTACGACTCATTTGTCCGGTTAAAACAGTTTTATATGAATTAAGTAACCAGTTGAGACCAATCGAACACTTGAAAAAAACCTCTATTCAGAAAAAACATCCAAAAAAACATCACAGAACATTGTTGAAATTAGTATTGTGTAGGAAAATAAGGGTAGTTTAGAGCATTGACGAAAGAATTCACCATTCAATCAAGATCTCTCCCTCCAAGTGGGAAAGATCATGATGGTCATGCTGTAGTGATGAATTTATGGGGAGGTCAGTGGGTGAGGCTGTGGAGAAGTCCATTGAAGGTGGAGTTCTGATTTGCCTTTAGGTTCTCCAGTGTGTCGAACTCTGCCACTGTCCCGTTGTCCATCACCAGAATGCGATCGGAGTCCATGATCGTATTCAGACGATGAGCAATCACAATTACTGTCTGTTCCCTGAATTGTTCTCGGATCGTTCGTTGGATCTTCGCGTCTGTCTCCACATCGACGCTTGCTGTGGCCTCGTCCAGAACTACAATCTTGCAGTTGTTTAGAATGGCTCGCGCGAAACACAAAAGCTGCCTTTGTCCCACGGAGAAGTTGCTTCCACCTTCAGCCACTTCCGAATCCAGTCCAGCAGACATCTCAGCGACAACAGATCGCATCTGAACCATCTCCAACACTTCCCATATTCTGCTATCTGTGCACTGTCCAGCGATGTCGAGGTTGTATCGCACAGATCCTGTGAAAAGAGTGGGATCTTGTGGGATAATCGCAATGGAGCGACGAACCCGTTGGATTTGGACTTTCGAGATGTCCACATCGTCGATCACAACTCGTCCCGAGTTGGGCTCCTCGTTGGGATCGGCTGGGATAGGCAAGCCAGTGTCCACGTCGATGGAGAGAGGGGAGAGTGCTGGGTCGAGCTCAATCAGTCTGAAGAGTGCAAACAGAAGAGACGACTTCCCAGCGCCAGTCCTTCCACAAACTCCAATCGTCTCTCCACCTCTCACAGCAAACGAAACATTGCGAAGAACAAAAGGCAGGCCTGGTCTGTAGCGAAACGTCACGTTCTCAAAATTGACGTTCCCAACAGACGGCCATTCTTTCGGCGGAGAGATCGAGCTTGAAGTCGACTCCTGCGGAAGGCGAGTGGAATAGAAATTGATGCGCTCGAAGCACGTCATTTGCGAATCCAGCTCGACAAACTGCTGGACCAGGATGATTCCGAGCATGTTGAAAGTGAGGGAGGATGTCAGGGCGACTGCGAGTTGTGGAGTGGTCATGAAGAACCAACCAAGAATGACAACCCCAGCCACGTAAACCATCGAAACAAGCGACGTGTATGTCGATCCCCAATTCTTCCCTTCCCAGTAGAGCAGAGTCCGAACTGTCCAGTCGTCCACCTTCTCTTCAAACTGCTTCTTCCATCGGCCTTCTTGATTGAAAGCGCGGATGGTGGAGAGACCAGCTCCGTTGATCACTTCGGAGAAGATGGAGACGACAGGTGAGCGAGAGATTGCATCAAGTCGCTGCAGATCTCTCGCTGCTCTCGAATACAACACAAGAACGACTCCAAATAGAAGAAGTACAGGAAGACCGATCGCAAGAAACCACGGCGTGGAAATCGCGACGATGACAATCTGTCCGACGAACCCGACGACCATAAGATAAACGTCGTACAGCAGAACGACCAGGTTCCGATCAGTTTGCGCAATATCTCCTCCAAAACGGTTGATTATTCGTCCGAGCGGAGTTGTGTCGAAGAAAGAGACTGGGCAGTGCATGACGTGATTGATGAGGCGTTGATGGATGATTCTATTCGATCGGTAAGTTGAACAGCCGACAGCACACGAATACAGCATCAGAAAGAGGATGGCCAGAAGGGTGAGAAAGCCATAAATCCCCAATTTCCAGATGAATGTGATTGGGTAGAAAAGTGTTGGCTCTGGAACGACGCCCAGCCAGTAACTTTGGAACAGTTGGATGCCCTTCACAACGATCCCGAAAAGCATTGCAAAGGGAACAAGCCATGCTGGCATCATCGTTGCGAGGAAACGAAAATAGGTCTTTAACGATATGACACCAGTTGACTGCTCTTCCTCTGTCATCATCTGACGTGCTGCTTTCTCTGCCTTCTCGTTGTCTTCGAGTGATGGGTCTGTTGAAGGGGTTGGTGTGGGGATTGATTGTGATTGGTCAGTTGAATCATTGTCGTTGTCACTGGCGATGATCGGAATGGATTCGGTTGTTGGTTTGTTTTCGATATCTTTTTGGTGAGCAATGGTTGGTTCGGGTGTCTTGATCTGCTCCGCTTTGTCGTCTTTCGTGACTGAATCTTGTTTTGTGTCGTCATTCCTTGGGTCTTCGTTTGTGGAGGCCGAGACATGTGTTTCGATCTGTCCTTTGTCTGTTGCTTCAGCACCATCCTCAGATTTGGTCTCCTTCTTCCTTTTTCTGTCTTTCTTCTCCTTGTGGATGATAAACTCATCCAAATTGATCCCTCCTTCCTTCAGCTCAGCAAACTTGCCATCCCCAACAATCTTCCCATCCTTCAGCACAACCACCTTATCCGCCCGATCCAAAAACTGAATCTGATTCGTCATCAATACAACCGTCTTTCCTTTCAGTCTCCCCAAAATGCATTCGTCGATCAGGAACCGCCCAACATGCGCATCAACAGCTGAGAGAGGATCGTCCAACACGACAATGTCTCTGTCCGAGTACACAGCGCGTGCGAGCTGGATCCTCGCCTTCTGCCCTCCACTCAGGTTGACCCCCTTCTCGCCGATCGCTGTCTCGTCTCCTGCTGCCAGTGTCTGAAGATCTTTCTCCATCGCGCACACACGAATGACGTCGGCATACTTGGCTTCATCGAATGGCATCCCAAAGACGATGTTGCCTCTCACAGTGCTGTTGGTAATCCAAGCGACTTGGGGACAGGATGCGATTGACCCTTTGAGACACACAGTTCCGTTGGATCTCTCGATATCGCCAGTGATCGCTGCTGCAAGCGATGATTTCCCACTTCCGACGCCTCCGACGACCATTGTGAGGGAGCCAGTTGGGATTTGGAGGTTGATGTCGGTGAGGACTGTGGAACGGGACTTTTTGGAGGAGGGAGATGGCGATGGGGAAGGACTGTCGGATTGTTTTGGCGAAACAGTTTGAGATTCGACAACTAAATCAGGTCCTTCAACAGACGTCGTTTTCACATTCGCTTGTTGAAGTTTCTTTTCTTCTTCCTTCTTCTTTGCATCGAGTTCATTTTGTTCGGCATCGGGAAGAAGAATTTCAGGTGCTTCTCCCCATTTGAACTCGCCTCCTTCGATTGTGATTGCCAACGACGTGTCCGAAGGCGCTGCTCGTTCCTCAATCTTCATTTCCGGCAGAAGAAGGAAATCTCGAATACGTCGAGCTGATATCACTGTCATTTGCACATCTTGCAGGTTGTAAGGCAGCCTTGTGGCCACTTGAGTCATCAGCGTCAAGAAGCCCAAGTTAGGCATGACGAATACAGCAAACTCAGATTCGGTGATCCCACGTGTTGTAACAAGCAGGAAAATCACTGAAATGTTGACTGCGGTGGGGATATTGTGAATAATCGAGCCGGAAAGGTAGAGCCAGGTTGCCATGGCAACAGACGCTCTAACTTGGATATTGCGCTTGTCTTCAATACGGCGGATGAATACATCTTCGAGACCGGAAAATTTCACAACTCGAATTCCCTGGAGGGTCTCGTTGATGAGCTTGTTTCGCTCGTCGTTTGCCCCGAGGTATTTCTGCATCGCTTTGCCCATCATAAAGGTCGCAATCATCGATATTGGGATGAGGACGATCCAGACAGCTATAGAGATGAGAGCTGTCGCCCCAAAATCGATGAGGACAAAGACGAGTGGAACGATGACTTGGAACGGGAGAAGTAGAATAAGGTAAGTCCTCCAAAAGAGATCTCCAACATTTCGAGTGTCAGCTGTGATCAGTGACAGAAGTCGGCCAGTGTCCACTTCTCCCTGTGTGTTGAGATTGAGCTTCATTGTTTTGTCGAAGATGAACGCGCTCAGCATGCCTCGCACGGACAATGTTCGATGGTAGAACAGTCTGGAGCTCACCCCATCTGCTAATCCTTGAATATATGGAAGTAAAATCTGGACGATTCCAGAAGCAAAAGGGAATGTGGGATTGATGTCTTTGCTTGCGATGTCTTGCAGCAACAGTTTCATGATGAGAGGCATGATGAGGTTCAGTCCATTGCTGTGAAAGTCTCAAGGTGGGACGTCTCATACCTGACGAAAAACCAGATTATAGTAACAATGAGTGATCTCTTTGACACTTGGAAGACGATGTACGTGAAGATACTTGGGCGTTTAGGTGGCTTCCTAGAAGGATAAAGTGTGGAAAAGGCAGACTCATTGGGTGGGTGTTCCGATAGGTCCCATTCAGCCCGAGCTTTCAGGTAGTCTTCCTGCTTTTGGATCCATCGTTGCCCGCTGTGCGAAAGGCTGTATGAAACCTTATCTTTCTTCCCACATTCATACACATCATCATTTGTGATAGGTTTGCATCGGCAAATGAATGGATAATAGAAGCAATAGAAGAGCGTTGAGAAAAAGTTGTGGCTGTCTTCGAGGTTCTTTCGTGGCTTAGAAACGACGAGATCAGTTCCATCTAATGACCGTTCAGTGCGAATAATTTCAGTTTGTGATTCAGGGAATCTGTTCTCCTCCATCTCAAAACTGGTTCCGTTGGATCAAAAATTGTCTACGGGTGGATCGCATCTCTCTGATCAAAATATGTTTAATTCAAGTTTTTTTGAGTAGTTTCTTGTCTGGTGTATAGCTGCCATACTTAATTCGATAAGATGAGTCAGTGAGATGCAGAGCTTCACGAAGGGCCGTTCAGGTCTCGAAAAAAGTCAAAATCGCTCATTATCCATGTTTGATGATATCGTCGTATCGTTCTGAGAAGAATCCAAATCACAGCAACCCCTTTCTCATAGTCATCCAAGAACGACGAATTCGACACAGCCAACACGACAACATCCAACAAACCACACCTCATCAAGTCCATCCGAACAGCATCAGGCAAGACACTGACTAATAAATAGCAAAACTCGAAGGAAGTAGACACAACAGCAGGAGAGGGAGAGCTGAAAAGATGAAGAACCTGATGAAAGATAACAAACAGGAGAGTCTTAGCGAGAAAAGAGACAATTCCATTCCCGATTGTGAACGAACTGAAAGCTGAGAAAGCATGACAACAGTGATGTCATACTTTGAGAAACCAAGAAATGAACCCACACACACAGAATATGGATGGCTTCGGTGGTCGACAGTTGTTCTGACAGCATTTTTCTGACACCGCTCCAGTCGAATTGAGATGGTTAAGTATAGGCGCAGATCCGATTTTCGCTACACGCAGATCTAAAAAAAAGGATACGCGCAGATCCAAATGGATACACGCAGATCCAAAAGGATCGTTGATTGTTTTGTGCTTACCATCTCCTATTCATGTCATTTCACTCTGAATGCTCACAATTCATTTTTACTCTCACATACTTTTCATAAATCTACTTTTGTAATGTCGTCATTCGAGAATGTTGATCTTACCATCACCCGTCTCTCCATTGATGTTTCAACTCCAAATCAGAGTCCAATATTACTTAGCTTGGTATGTCATTTTCCCACACTGACCATATTTTTCCCTTTTCTTGCACATGGATCACGCTTTAGGCTGTTCTGTGTATCCATTTGATTGCCCACCTTTTCCTCTTCATTTTCTGCTCTTATTCTTAAAATATTCACGTAACTCAACTCTTTGCTCTTTCATTCCTCTGTTCTCGCAGGATCTGCATCTTTCTCTTCATCCTACTCCTCCTCTTCTCTCGAAACCATCTCGATCCTCATCAGGATCCTCCTCAACGTAACTTGGGTGATATCTGTCTTGAATGATCAACAAGTGATCCAGATGATCAGCAACTTTATGTAAAATTGACAACTTTCCTGATCCATCGCGATCCTGCTTCTTCTGATGCCACTCGTCAAAATTTCGTTCTGATGTTGGCGTTTGGTGAGTCATTTCCGTGAAAATGAAATACCAGTACCGGAGACTGTTTGGATGAACGATATTTTCGCTTAATTATCTGCCTCCACAACAACAGGCTGTGAAACCGACAAAACCACCATATCGAGCCCATTCACCAGTTCCACGAGCATCCACTCCTCAAGCACAGAACAATGTTCAGTCAAAAGAGCGAATGGAGGCCGAACGCAGAGTGGAAGAAGCCAAAGCCAGACAAAGAGAGATCTTAACACAACAAGCACTCGAAAAGGAACGGCAGAGGGCGGAAGAGTTGGTAAAGAAGCAGCAAGCCGCGTATGCTGCCGCTGCAGAGGCTCAAGGACAGCGTATGGAGCAATTAAGAAGGCAAGAAGCGGCCAAGGAGGCCGAACGCAGGCGACAGGCGGCAGAGATGGAGCAAAGGCGAAGAGAAGCTGAATCTCGAGCTGCTGAAGCGAGAGAGCAAAAGATGAGGGAAATGAAAGCCAGAGAGGATCGAGAACGCATGATTCGTGAAGAAGCTCGTCTCAACTTTTTTAATCAACAGGAACAGGCCCGACGGAACAAAATGGCAATTGATGCCAAAATGGATGGAAGCAATGCTCCCCCTTCGCTTCACCCGTCACAATATTCCCAGCCAGACTCTCGTTCATACGAACCCATCTCAGTCCAGAAGAAGAAGAGTCCATCGTCCTTCCCTCCCCTCGAAGACTATTTCATCAAACCAAAGCAAGCTGCTTCACTTGCAAAACCTAAAAAGGCTATTGCAAAGGCAGTTCGAAAAAAAATCAGTCTCTCCACGCCCAACATCAGCTCCTTGACCAAGTTCAGCTGCTCCTGCACCCAAACAGGCTCCACCGAAGAGTGCAGAGAGAAGGTCACTCTCAGCCAGGCGTGTCACTCCCACAGTCGCCGATCGACCAAAAACCGGCTCACCTCTGTCCGATCGCCCCAAAAGCACCGACAAACAGAAAATGCAGAAAGTGATCTTCCAATTTGGGGAGCTGCAGGGAATGCTTCAACGAGCAGCCTCGCCAGCTCCGTCTCAGCCACGCTCAGCCCGACCGAGGACACCGACCGACGTGTCATTACAACAGTCGAAAGAGACGAAACCAGCTGCACAACAAAAATAAAGTGGACGACAAGAAACAGCGGGAATACGAAGAGAAACTGAAACAGCTCGAGTTGGAGAAGAAGGCACAGGCAGGCGACAAACCGTGGCTGACGAGAGGGAAGTCGAAAGAGGAGAAAGCGCTGGAGGAAGAGAAGCGGAGGATCGAGCAAGAGATGAAGGACGATGAGGAGGCCGAGCGGCGGAAGGTGGTGAAGGAGGCGCAGATGAGGGAGAGGGAGAAGCGAGAAGCGGAGAGGAAGGCGTTCCAAAAGCTGATTGCGAAGAAGAAGAAGAAGAAACAGAATCGGAGTCACTCGGTCGGCGACGAGGAAGATGTGATTCTCGTCGCCCCAAATCGCCTCAACGCCCATCCTCAGCAAAGAAAGCACCAGCTCGTTCGTCTTCAGCCCGCTCAGGCTACTCCAAAGAAGGTCGCAGCTACTTCGAAGGAGGGCAGCCCACAAGCAACACACACGCCTCCGAAAATTGGGTCGTCGAAAGGGAAGGTCGAGCGGGAGAAAGAGAAGCGGAGCGAAGACGTGCAAAGGTCGTCGCCGTTCGCCAATGTGGAGCGAGGAGGGTGATAACTCATCCAACTGTAAACGACCAGATAATGACAATTTTGGTTCATCTATGTTCAATCAATCATGACAGGCGTCCTTTCGCTCTACGGATTCTTTCTCAAACAATGCAGCTACAACCACCACGTCGCTCAACCCCCTTTCTCCCATCCAAATTAACACAGCAACAATTCAATCCACTACTACATCCTTTTTGATCTTTTTAATACCATAGAAGCCGCTATGTTGTCAAATTGAACGCCTCCAATGCCGAAGGCCAACACACTCCATAACCCTTGGTCTTTGTCACCGTAGTCGGGTATATTAGCATTATCATGGATCACAACCAGAATTTTCAAGATTTCATCCAGTGCAGTCTCTTTAAACAGCAATTCACGACAGTCACTTTTTTGGAATCACCTTGCATAATGAATCAACTTTTTTCGATCGATTTGTTATTCTGAAAGATGTTTGAGAGTAAATCAGTCCATATTGAAGTTTTCTGAGACAACAATCAGCCATAAATTCAAACAGAAACAACAAAAGTTTAGATCTGCGTGTATCCATTTGGATCTGCGCGTATCCAAAAAAATGGATCTGCGCGTAGCGAAAATCGGATCTGCGCCTATACTTAACCAATTGAGATGAGTGTGAGGCAATGAGAGAGGGGATGCCAGAGTGAGAGGAGAGAGTTTGGAGGACGCCTCGCTGAGCACCAGCCAGAGAAGGAAGATGACAGAGGAGTGGAGAGTCGAAGCGAGGAGGGATGTTGAGCCAGTGTAGAGATAAAACAATCTCTCCAACATCACTCAAGAGATTCAATTCGTTCTCATCCGGATTTGAATCGAACGGAGCCAGTGTCTTGAATATTTGGGCAAGAGACGAGCAGGCACCGAAAGAAGCAGTGAATACACCAAAAGAGTGGAAGACATTGAGAAGACCGATCAAAATGTCGTGATCTGCTCGGATGATGTGTGGAGTGGAGAGCAGAGTGTCGAAAAAACAAGGAGGAGGATAATGCTCGAAGAGCGAGAGAATCTCAGCAGACGTGGTGTCCTGAAATGAGATATCGTCGAAGAACATAAAGATGATATTTTCAAGCGCTTCCAGACTGAGATTGAGTTTGGAGTTTCGGAGAAGGAGTGCGTGCAGTCCAACAAATGGAGTGTGGAGGAACTTTCGCGAAATGCAGAGATTTGGATCAGGCCATCCTTCAACAAGGTTGCTTGGTTTGTCACGGAGGTATCTCTCGAACATCAGATCCATCGGGAAGACTGATTTTCTGTGCTTGGGATCGATGGATGTGTGGTTGAGATAGAAAGCAGGATTCACCTGACGATACATCTTGAGTGGGCTTGAATCCAAATCGATTGTGATGAGTTCTGTCAGAGCAGAAGGGAAAGTGCAACCACAAAAGACAGACAAGAACGAACAGAGAATGATTTTGAGTGGAGTCACATTAAGGCCTGATCCTCCCAGTTCTGAAGATAGACTCGAATCGTTGGAGAGACGCGACATCATCTGATTCCTCTTCTCAAACGAATGAAGAAAGTCCATTTTCCATTGAAAAGACATCGAAACCGCGATACGAAACAAGATTTTCTCAACAAAGAGACAACCATTGATGAAGAGCACAGGATCACTCAGATCAGCAGTCAGAAACCCGCAAAAATCGAAATCTGACTCATAAAGTGTCTGTCCACGCCCATTCTCGAATTGGGAGTCCAACCATCTCATCCACAGCCTCATAGACCCTCCACAAAACCGGTTTTATTTATAAAACCGGTTTAATTCAGACTACCTTTGTTCGAAGCGGACTCACCGGCAGTGTTACTAAGCAAGACTCACTAGCAACTGGTCACAGTATCTAGGAAATCTTCTACAGATAACCAATGTTTGGAACGTTTTTCGAAAGAATGGGTTGATTGATCAAGCAATCTCAATCACACGTAGTACACCCGAAAATCACAATACGTTTGCTGAATGATGACACTCTCTCAACTCTTCAAGGATTTAACCGAGTTTGGGATGTTTTTGATTCTCATTATCACCAACAGATGAACATGACAACTTCGAAGCCAAAACAAACTCAACATTCGGATCCTACATGATACATTCAGATTCTATCTGAACTGTCACAATTTTCAGAAAATTCAAGATGGCACAATATTCTTCTTTATGGAAGCGAAAGGTCAGAACCAGGATCTCCGACAAACGCTCACGAATTATCCTCAAGGAACGAATTTATGATCGCCCATCCTTCTAGCAAATTGTTGCATTGCTCAGAAATCAATCCTTTAATGTCACGTTCGCATCGACGTTGACATTACACACGATCACCAACATCACAAATTTGAACAAGGACAACAATCAACCCCATGCGGCTCCCTTTATCAGCACAGGGTCTACTCTGCTTGTTGTACCGCTGAGGATGGAACAGCACGTTGCGCAACTGGTAGCTGCCGATCCACAGCGGACTCACACCTCGAAGAGGAAAAGGGTGGAAACAGATGCCGCAAGCATCACACAAATGTCGATAATAGGAAATAGTCAAGGAAGTAATCTGAAAACATTGCAGGACTATTGTACAAATTCTGGGCCTAGCCGAATAAAACCGGTTATTTATATGGGCGATTCTGAATGAAAGGACGCGTGCGTTACAACTCCGTCAACATTTGAAAGATCGTTGAGAAAGCTATTCATCTCCCAGGAACAATCAAAATCTCCATCTTGAAGGTTTATATTATCTCTTTTTTTCATTTTCACTCACTTTTCTACAAATTCAAAGATCAGGTGACTCATTCTCCATCAAACAACTTTAATCGGTCAGATCGATGATTGAACCGACCTTATACCGTGTATTGCATGCGATTCTTTTGGTTTGTGTCATTTATTTCGTTCACATTGACAGACACTCAGCACTTTTTTCAGGTGAGACGGATCGTGTCTAACAGGCAGAAAACAATCTGGCCTGTTCACCTATCTGATGCTTTCTCCTGTTTTCACTCGATCATGTATCTTTTGTCATGAATTTCTCATCTTATAGATCACAAACTGACACGGACTTGTTGATCGTCCTCCTTGTCCTCTAATTCAGATCAATCTCAATTTCCCTTCACTTTATATCTCAAACCACCTTAATTGGATATGTCTCTCCAATTCTTAAGTCTAAATTCATCAATCTTGTCGAATCTTCCGATCCGCACTTTTCACGTCTTTTTCTTCAATAGATGTATTTGTATTGGTTCTCTCACACAGAATAGGGTTTTTACGTTGTTTTACATCATTTCTCCATTTTTCAACTTGTTCTGTGATAAAAAGTGTGCAAAAGTGTCCGGATCAAAAAATGGCTTTATCGAACGCGATCCTACTTGATAGTGGCGTCACCAATACGTTCCATGTCAACAATTCGTGCTTTTTTCTGGAATGATCACTTTTAGTCAAACTAAGAAAAAAATAAAATTTTAGAATTTTCTTCCCACTGGATCCCAAAAAATCCTCACAATAGCTCTTTTCAACCACTTTTTTCATGTGTTCTCGTCATAACTTCACAACCTGTGAACCAATTTTGATGAAATTTTCCACTGAAACGTTTGTTTGGTGAAATGAACATTTTGAAAAAAAATTGGAAAAAAAATCATGGGTATCTGGGACGATATGAAAAAAGGCTGTTTTTCGCCCAGAAAAATATCATGGGAAAAAATTTTTTATTTTTTTGAGTGTCTTTTATCGATATGTTTACGAAAATAATGCTTTTTCTTCGGTCTCAAACGGATGTCTGGATATGGAAAAATGATCGTCGAAAGTTTGGAAAATGTGTGGCGTTTCGCTGTATAACGTGTTTTGAGGTTTTCTCAGGATCCAGTGGGAAGAAAATTCTAAAATTTTATTTTTTTCTTAGTTTGACCAAAAGTGATAATTCCAGAAAAAAGCACGAATTGTTGACATCGAACGTATTGGTGACACCACTATGAAATCCAGTAATTCACTCTTTTTCTGTCGACTAAACAGATGAACGGTAATTGTGCAAAAAATGATTTTTTGGGACGCACCATAGTGTTTTGCGACCTTTCAAAGAGAATCGCCCATATTAAAACCGGTTTTGTGGAGGGTCTATCATCAGTGTCCGCATCTCCCAGGCAGTTCCATCACGGTATGCCTTCCGGAGACTGGCATATTTGTGATCGCGAGGATCATCAACAATTTGAAGCACGTCTCCGATTTTGAAGAAGAGATTGTGACATTCCATCTGGATTACTACGTTGGAGGAATGGAGACCAGAGATGAGAGTTTTCCTGAAATCCTGGACGTCCATTATGCATTGGGTCGATTTCGTCGTCTCAACAATTGCATGACAACGACGAAGGGATGCTACCACTTTCACATCATCCAGTCACGGACAAAAGTAAGTGGTCACCCCTTCCTGCATTTATGACCAGATGATTTTTCACACTTGTTTCGTAAACACTTCACCCTTTTGAAAGACTGTCATTTTTCAAATATAAAACAAAAAAGAGAATGTGAAGTGGAAATCGAGATGTTTGATTGAGGAGTCTCCCAAGGTACTTTTGATCGCGGCTGTATCAATCTGTCTCCTCTTCCAAAGAGAGGAGATGTGACCTGTGGAATATGATCCTCCACTGAGAACTATCAGTTTCCGCTCCCTGCAGAGATGATGGATGATCTGAAGCTGAAAAGTGTGATTTCTGTCTTCTTCATCTCACCTCACCCATCCGTGTAACTCTTTCAAACGTTCACTTTCACGAAGATTAAGTTGATACTATCCTCGACTTTATTATTGTGACATGCTGTAGTGACAACAAGATTCTGAGAATTTCGTCAACATCCTGACACACCACATTTGTCAGCAATTCGTTGGATGAGGGGCTAACACGCATTCTCAAGAGCAGTTAAAGAGTTCTGGAGAGTTACACGGATGGGTGAGGTGAGATGAAGAAGACAGAAATCACACTTTTCAGCTTCAGATCATCCATCATCTCTGCAGGGAGCGGAAACTGATAGTTCTCAGTGGAGGATCATATTCCACAGGTCACATCTCCTCTCTTTGGAAGAGGAGACAGATTGATACAGCCGCGATCAAAAGTACCTTGGGAGACTCCTCAATCAAACATCTCGATTTCCACTTCACATTCTCTTTTTTGTTTTATATTTGAAAAATGACAGTCTTTCAAAAGGGTGAAGTGTTTACGAAACAAGTGTGAAAAATCATCTGGTCATAATAGTGCCCGGATAAACCCGCACAAAATACAAAAACCCGCACAAATTCTAGTTTTGAGAAATCAAGTTGAAATAATGGCAAACTGCAACTTGGCGGGACAGATCAAAAAGGACTCTAACAGTCAAAAACACACTATTAATATCTTTCTAGGGAAGATATGTTGCTCTAGGATTCCGAAAAAAAGCACAGAAACCTCGGAGTAAATCATAAAAATAAGGGTCGGATCAAACCATGAAATCTAAAATAGGAAATCTCAGAAATGTATAGACCTCTAGAAAGTTCCAAGACTTGATATTAAAGGAATAGGTGTTCTTTAAAGATAAATGAAGGTTTTTTGACAGAGAATCAACCAATTCTTTGTCAAGATCGCCCTAATTCACTATCAGAAATTTTGAGAAAATGAAGTTTTTCCGAATCTCTAATCGCTTCGATTCTCCTTATTTCCTAGAAAATCACCGGTACAATCACTCATTGACTGAATAGGTCTGTCCGACCAAGTTGCATGTTGCCGAAATAATTGCACTGATCTTGAAATTTGCATTTTTATCTCACCACATCACAAATTACATGAGGGTTCATCACTAATATTTTAATGGTTTTGATCTGAATTGAATTCTTTAAAAAATTGGTAAATTGAATTGAAACAGTGTTTGAAATGTAGAAACAATGGCGAAAAGAAATATTCAATGCGTGGTGCTCAGATATAGGTGTTTCCCGATGATCCCTCGCACCTCCATGTTCCGCACAAGATCGACGTTCTCCTCCACCCTTGCTTCACGTTCAGTCGTCCTCCCTGCTCCAAATGTTGAGCTGTTCGATAGTGTTGGATTTTAAATCGCAGGTGATGCGAGATGATACCTTTCAGTGCTTCTGTCCCGTTCGCCACTGTCGTCGAGAGGGATTTGATGGGACAATAAAGGCGAAGAAGGCGACACAAGCGAGGAAAAATGCGACGATGAACGAGATGATGAGGAGAATTTGGAATTCGCTGATTGTCTTTGTCATCTCGCTGATAACAGCTTCGAGGAGCATTTTGAACCCGCCACGCAGATCGTACACGAGGAGAGAACCCATGATCTGAGAGGAGAGGACACAACGCGAGAGAAAGGGGGATCAGAAGGAGGAGAGTGGAGAGCATACCTGGACGTTCTCGTTGCTGAGCGGCATCCCGTTGTAGGGATTCGGTGCTGTAGCAATCATGCGGGCTGCCTCAATGTGCTTCAGGATGAGTGCCTGCAGTCCGCTGAAGTTTCCTGTTAGTCCATAAATCCGAATTTCCACTGCACAATCGGCAGGATCGTAGGGCATGGATTCAGTTGACTGGGAGAGTGATGAAAATAGCGTGTGATGAGAGAGAAATGAGATCGATGTAAGAAAGCGGACAGAACGAAGTGAAGATCGCATGGAGGAGTCAAACCTCGAACATCAGTGCGTTGACCGAGCTGCCATTCTTCATCGTTGGTTCAATGGACAATGTGTCGAAGATTTGGTCGCCAGTCGGGATGAGGTTTTCGGAGGAGGAACCCTGAAAACGAGTGAAAAGAGAGACGGAGAGATGGGTGGAGGAAATGGGTTGTTAGAAGCGGAAGGGAGGATACCTCACTCGCGAGTAGTGCCTTCATATGGCATATGTCGGATGAGATGTGTCTGCTGTCGATCCACTGTCCTTCTGCTCCGCCACGACACACTGTGAGAGGAGAAAGACGAGGAGATGAGGAGGAAAGGCAAATGAGTTGAGAATGTGAGCACACCGCCAACAATTTGGATGATTCCAATCACAACGCGGACGGAGAAAGAGTTTGGGACGAAGTTTGACATTTTGTTGAGCAGATCAATCTGTTGCGGTGTCAGATCGTTTCTGCCCTTCTTCTTTTTATTTTCTTTCTCTTCCTCTTCAGCCTCTCTCTTCGCTTTCAGCGATTTTGTCTCTACCTTCTCGCCGTCTTTCAGCTCGTTCTTCTTCTCATTCTCGTCTTCTTCGTTCTCCTCATCGTCCTGATTCTTCTTTCCCATCATTTCTGCAATCTGCATCATCGCAATCATCTGTGGGTTCATTCCTTGTGAGATCAGCATCATTTTCATTGTCTCATCGTCGTTCACCTGCCCTCGTTCAGTGTTTAGCTCCAGCTCCTCATCGGTTACTTCTGTTTCATCCAGCCGAAGCTTCAGTTTGAGGACGTCATCCTCGCGGGCAGTTGCGATTTAGAATAAAACTTCTCTTCGCTCTCGCTTGAGTTTGTTGATGGTCTGCACATACTGCACAATCAGGACGATGAGATGGTGTACAACCGAGGCTCCTCCAACCGCGATGTCGACGTACTGCACGGCCAACGACTGTTGTTCGGAGTTGGCACTGGTCCGTTCTTAATCACGAAGTAGAGCTGGGCAGGGAGGCCAGGCCATTCCACAGTGTTCCAGAATCCTTCGTTGATAATGATGAGAGCAGCTACGTTGGCGATGTTGTTGACCAGGTCAATCAGGTTCATGTTCACGACTTGCGTCTGTCACACGCATCGTAGAGGCGGATCCGAACTTGATCTCATTGGAGGACGGGATGATGATGGGGATGTCTTCGAATTCCATCGTCGAAAATTAATGCGTCGCCGAAGCTTCCTGGGACACTTCGTCCAGTCCCTCGAGGAGCGTGGTTGCTCTCCTCTCGAACACTTTGTTGATGAGACTGGTGCTGGCCATGAAGGTCACGTTCATGGATTCCAGCTGAGCTTCTGTGTATTGTGAAGTGGCTGACATGGTCGGTGGTGACACTGCACGCTGTGAACGTTATCAGCACAACCACAAAAACATCGCCACCATGGTCCCGACAATCACAATCCCCGACATGATCACAATGTGGATGAACAGAGGCAGGAGCGCTGTCTTGTCCTCGTCCAACTGGAGAGTGGCGCCAGAGTCGTTCCTGTTCTTCTTCTTTTTCTGTTGCCCACTCGACCGTCCAGCAATGCTCGACAGCTTGCTTCCTCCACTCACTCTGCTCATCGTCTCGGTCAGTGTCGTGTCCTCTTCGATGATGTTTGCTTCTGTGAACATCAGCATGGTTGTGTCGTCGTCTCTGTAGATGTCTCTCAGCAGTGCCCCGTATCCTCTGATCACCTGCGCACTGTTTGGGTACTGGCGAAGGAGCAGCTGGTAAACATCTCGCGAGTCACGCTCGAATCCGATTGCCTTGTCCAAGAAGAGCATGATTCGGTCCAAATCCATGTTTTCTTTGGAGAGGAGCAGATACGCTTGTTGGAGGTAGGTGCGGGACATGTCGTGTGCTTTCGTAGCTTTGCAAAGATCAGTTTGAATGACACACCCTGTGAATTCTGCCCGCCCTGTGCACTTGTCTTTCGTTCCATATCTCGCATCAGCGCAAACACAACCCATCGCTCGTGCAAAGAAGGCACACACTGGTTGGTTGTTCGGAGGCAGTCGCCCATCTTCATCTGGCTGTTGGTTTGGAAAGATAGAAGAAAGCTGAGCAGATCCAAAGCTCGCATGAAGAGAGCATCTTCTTCTGAGCACTGCACAGGATCTGATCGGCAAGAGAAATGCACTCTCTGTTCTTCCTGCATTCTTTCTCGGTCAAGAACTTGATTGCTTCTTGCACCTGCCTTGCGTTGGTGTATTTCGGCACTTTTCGATTCACTTGCTCGCTCAGCAACTTTGACTGGACAGACTGTCCTGTCATACGCACTCATGTTTGGCTGATAAGAGGCAGACGGCGTCGGCTCGGCTGGGCATTAACCGAATACCTTCCTTGTTATCGCCGATCTTCATTTTGTCTTGGATGAGAGAGAGGAGTGCGGTGAAGATGACGATGGCAGATTGGTGGCGAAGAGAGGTGCGTAATTGAAGTGTCAAATGCAAATTTGGCTCGGGTCAGGACTGTCTGCGTAGTCCACGAGACGATGGCTGAATGTTCGTGTGCACTCGTGAGCCCACAGTCGGATCACGCCAACTTTGTTGATCTGGTTCCTGTTGGCACGGTAGAGGCTGCCGATGATGTTACTAATGTCATTCAGATCGAATCGGATGTGCAATTATGCTAGGAGGTAACGGAGCTCAGCCACAACCTGTTTGTACACGTTCAGAGTACCCTTCTTCGTTTGTGCGAGAGTTCCGTCCTTGGTGGATTTCATAAAAGATGAATCGATCGAGATCAACCGTCTTCGTCTGGTAACTTTCATGGACTTTATCAGCGAACATGGATCGAAATCAAGATTCGTTGGTGCGGTGCTCAGCGAGGAACAATTCCAACAGCTCCAGTTGATGACAGTTGTTCCGACTTGTTTTCTGGAAAGGACGAGATGAGGGGCGTGCCTGTTTGGGGTAAAAAGCTGACCTGCGTGACTGACGAACTGGCATCAGCTGATGAGTCTGTCGATGCCATTTAAAAGCGAGGAAATGATTATTTCGAGCTGGAACGCAATTTTGGTGAGGCTGAGTGTGGATGATCCGATGATGGCATACTATGAATGATCAACTGCCCTTGCTCCAGTTGGCTCGTCTGTGTTGATGTACTTGTCGAGTTGGGCATTCATCGTCAGAGGATGGAAGAGTGAGATAAAGGATCATTGTGAAAAACAGTGGAGAGAATGTGATTTGGACGCGAGTCGTTGCGCGGTTGAAGTGTCATCCGAGGAAACGAGGTGAGGCCATATTATCTATCAGAACTGATTGAAGTCGAAGAACAACTCTTGGGGGATGATGTTGTGTTGGCCGCGAAGTGCTGAGTCGCACTCCTCGAGTGTTCGGCACAAAACAGACCCACTTTTTGATTTTGATCCACCTCCGTTTTAATCAGTTTTGAGTAACTAGGTTTAAAAAGTGAAAATCTGAAATGGAAAGAATTATTTCATAATGGTTATCAACATTTTGGATTTTGTGCGGGTTTATGGATAAAAGCGGGTTTTTGAGGGCACTATAAATGCAGGAAGGGGTGACCACTTACTTTTGTCCGTGACTGATCCGTCTCGTCGAACAGGGATATGGAAAATTTCTCATTTTGATTGAGAAATTTCGGTCGGGGATGATGAAAAGCGTCTTGTTCTGTTTCGGAAGTGTGTGCAGGCCTGTAGTTCCATGTGAAGGAACTGAGCTGTGGGCGTGCGAGGAGGTCATGAATCGCGAAGAGGAGCTGTCGTGAGTGTTTTGCGATGGAATCGGTGCGGTACGGCATCTGCAGAGAAGGAAGAGTCTGAGATTCGGATGAGGAGTGTTGCGATGGGAGTGATGTTTGGGTGGAGATGGATGAGGTGAGACCAGACCTGTGTGTCCAGGAGATTTGGTCATCGAGAGGGGAGAGAAGAGTGGATACGAGTGAATGGTCATCAGCAGGGTTCTGATTTGATCCCACTGATCCCACGCTTTTTTGATCCCACCAAATTCCTGCTTTATAATTTCCTTTTCTTTCACTCTATTTCATCATATCACTATCATATTATCTATAAATTTTTGATATGAAACATAAAAAGCCATAGAGTGAAAAAATAGGGACACGACATGCTTTGATGTCGTTCTGCAATGAAATTGTACATTCCGGGCTCGGAAGATCAGAGAAAGCGAGTAGAGGATGGAATAGATCTCGTTTAGTGTGAGAGGGGAATGTGAAGTCCAGCATGAGGTGGGGATGTGGCGGCGATCAGTCATCATGGTTAGGGGAGTCTTGCAAGCAGCTTAGCGATTAAGTCGATGGCAACGACGTGTAGAGTGTGTAATGGACGGATATGAGTCGAGTTGGTGGCGTGTGCTTCCGTCGGCGGTGTGGAGGGTCGGAGGAGGTTGCAAAAGTTGATCAGTTCCGCATCCCCTAAAATAGCCTAATTTCCTGTCGTCAGGATCTACTAGCGTACAAACAACTTGAACAGTGTCGCGATCTTGACAGACACAATCAGAAAACATTTCAGCACGATTTGGATCAGTCTTGAGCTCAGCCTTGGCTCTCCAAACGACGCCGAAGATCGTCTCGATTTGGCGGGGTGTGCCCTTTGGAAGGTGATGGATGCTTCAATATGGCGGAGATTCGGGTTTGGATGAGCAGCTGGAGGAGTTGTCATTGAATAGATTCATCACAAATGGAAGACATCGTCGCAAGTGCTTTTGAGGACCCTACATTCATCGTAACAGGTGGAAGCGTATATGGGGATCCAATTGAGGTGAATGCCCATATTTCTGGTGAGTGCTGGGCGGAGGGGAGATCTCGAAAATGTAACTTCGATGAGAGTTCAAGAGATGTCCATGGCTCTTCAACCATCGATTCAGACGACGAAAGGTGGGGATATGAATCGATTGGGTGGGGAGCAGGGTGTGATGGACGAATAGACGAGGCATCATCCACGTCGATGAGAGAAACCTCGCTTGAGAGTCGGATGGATGGATGGATGGATGAGATTGCGGAGGAAGTGGAAGATCTATTGAAGAGGGTGGAATGAGCTGAATTGCTGAAGTGGTGAGCGCATTTGGTTCTGTTAGAAGAATGAAGAAGCGATGGAGAAATGTGATCAAGATCGACATATCCTACAGCAATGAAGCGAATTAATAGAACAAACGATCATTTCCCTGATACAAAAATACCCGAGTTGCGTCGATTTGGATCTGTTTTCGAGTTGGAGCCATCAATTGCAAAAAAAGAGGCAGGTCTGGTTGTGGTTCCTGGCATCGACAAAAAAAGGTGGAGAGTGTTCCGTCAGAGTCTCTTTGAACTCTTCTCGAATGATAAACATCATAACAAGTTGTTTGAGCTTCAAGTAGCCATGAGTAGTGATGAAGTCAGTGTCGAGGATGGTGTCGGTGATTGGGAGATTCGTACTCAGCACAAACAAAAGATTAAAGATCCTCAGGATATATTCGGAGATGAAGGGAAAGGCTGGGCCTTGTTCTTGCAACGAAGGCTGCCCGAATTACGAGTCAGGGAACGTCGTCTGCCTTTTCAGTTTTGTCTGCCACATCCCATTTCGCATCATTCTTCCTGCGCCCTCGAGCAGTATCTTCACCACTTCTGACGAATGCAGCACCAATGCACGGTCAGGTTTGAGTGGAGACGTAAAAACGTTCGCAAGAGGTTGAAGACGAGATTCGTGACAAGGAACCCTGTCGATGATGGTGTGGGAGAGATCCTTGCAGAAAATGGCTGAAAAGGGTTTAGAGATGGATCTGAAGCTGGCGAAATGTGTGAAGAGAGATGGAGTGGCTGAGCGAGAGGGATCGACACGAAACCGACGAGAGAATCGAGTTTTCCCGAACAGTGTAAAGACGTCAAGCACAGTGGATGAGTGCATGATGATTCGTAGATCTCAGAGAGAGGGAGCGAGCTTAACGACGGTTTCCAGTCTACTCTGTTGTGCTGAGGGAAAGAGCTGAAATATTGCACTAAAAAGGATAAAAAAGGAAGGGAATCAGAAATTACACAATGGTATGGAGAACGGAATGGGTAAAGTCCAAAATAGGAGAGAGATCACTCCAACAAACTGATCGTCGATGTCAGCCAGGGTGAATATCATCTGGGAACCGATTTGCACAAGGGTGGCCATCAGTGATTTCAGTGGTATATGCGAATCTGTGAGTAGGCGAGAGAGTACTTTCAAATGTGACTGACAAATCGCATTTTGGGTGAGGAAGTCGGAGAGCTGCTCCCCATTCTGTTTCGTGTCTGACGAGAGTGTACTTAGATGCGATCGGAGACTATAGTTGTGAATAGCGGACAACAGAAGTGGAAATAGAGAGAAGAAGCCAGAGAGAAGAATATGAGAAATCAAAAGCGATGGAATGGGGCAGACTTGATAATGACGTGATTGATATATTCATATGCGGGCGAAAAGAGCTCTTCGGGTTCAGTTCGTGAGATTTTTAGCAGGCGTTGATCATAGAGGATGACAAGTGAGTCCATTTTTGTGATGTGGTCTGTGGATTCGGAAGAAGTGTTCCATTGTGTACACATCTCCTTGATATGATTTTCATAACACTCTTTGCTGAATGAATAGGAAGTAATCACATTCGCAGCTTTCATCACTTCTTCTTCTCACTTTGTGTTTCACTTCGAGTTGACTGGACTGATTGCGAAAAGAAGACCATGGTTGGATCGGATCAGATCTATGTCGGAAAAGGGAGAGGGAAATATACAAATTGTTAGGGAAGAAGTAATAACGAATCGTGAATCATTTGAATTTGAAAAAAACCAAATCAATCGTCATCAGAGGAAAATGAAGGATTCAAACAGGTTCATTGGATGGTTTACATTAATGTTAATGTGAAAAATGATTATTTGGAGTATGATCGAGTGACAAAAATGATATAGATCGAGAGCGGATTCGAAGCGCCTATTTAGGCGAAATGATCCCACCCAAAAAGTGGTCCCGTGTAGGCTTGTCTGACCGGCACTGACCGGTCAGTTTTCACCGAAAAGTACTGACGGTCACTGACCGGAGAAATACCAGAACCCATAGTCCAGAGTTACAATTTCTCCGAAGTGTTTTCATTTTGATCCGAGATTTGCAGAAATCCCATGAAAATCAACGTAATTTCTGCTGCAGATGATTGGATTGAATTATTGTCACTTCATTCAGGCCGTCTCACTCTTCTTTACAGGCATTTGAAGATCGTGCGGTTCTTCAAAACAGTTATGGACGGATGATCGTTCTGATTCGTCATCTCTTACAGAAACCATTATAGCTGCAAGTCCTACTTCTGTGAAATGAATCACAACGACATATTCATTTGACAATAATGCAAGAAAAGATGGTATTGTGATGTCATCCGACTCATTCTCATTTCGCTCATCAATCCCCTTATTATCCCTAAATTCATCTCATCTCGTTTTTTTTCTTCTATTTTCTCAGGATCTCTTGCCTCTGCTGTTCCATCATCGTCTTGTACGATCTGCTGCATGCCGTTTTCTTCACGGTCAAGTTCCAGTTCTATCCTAGCTGTTTACGTGGAAATCTCATTGATCTTTGTCGTCGGTTTGATTCTTGGATATTCTTGGGGTGATCGTTCCATCTCAGTCCAACCAAAAAGGGTCGAATCTTTGATTTCAGAGGCGAATCTGAATTTACCACCCACAACGACAGCAGATACACTCCCTCCATTCATTTCATTCCATCTCCACTGCCACTACTATTCTCTAGCCATCAACCACAATGAAGTGAGATTTTACAAAACCGAAACAACGTCCAGAACCATCGATCAAACAGCAACGAACAGAAAAGAAGAGAAGTAGTTTGTCACACATGTTCCTCATCTCTTATTCCAACTCTCTGTCCATTCAGAAACTCAATGTTGTGCTGAAGTTGATTCTCGATAAGGTTGGAGGGAAGAATCCGGATCTCGTTGTGAAAGTTTGATGATCAGTGCAAACATAGACCAAGACTGGACTTATTGTATTGTCATTTCTCGCTTTACTTCATCTGGTCTTCATCAACAAAACAACACTCGATGTGAATGTCAAAACTAAATAAAATCTGAGAGATTAAGTGAACGGGATCTTCTCCAGCCGACTGATTGTGGAGAAAGGAGAATGTCTGTGACAAGACCAGATGATTTCTCCAACAGCTGCTGACTGACACTTGTGACAACGAAAAGATTGGAGGGTACGTGGATGAACATCAGATGCACTCCCTGCACACAGCCATCCACATACTCCACAACTGTCAACTTCTTCTCTGCTGCGTTAGAAGGGGAGAAGCCCATCCGATGTGGGGAGTCCATCTGACAAGTGCGGTGAGTGAGGAACAGTGTCAGAGTGCTCAGACAGATCGAGGAAGCCGAACTGAGAAGGCGGTGGAGAGACGATGGTTGGGTTTGGAGTGTGTTGAAGGCTGTCGACGCTGCCGTTCTATTATGGGTGTGTTGGTGTTGGGTTCCCTTTCGACTAGAGAGTGGCTGGGAGAAACTCATGCCCTTCGATTGTTGCTGTGTCGTCGGCCACGGCAACACCTGATGAGGACGATTGCCGGCATTGGTGCAACATCAAGTTCTGTCTGATGAGTAGGATCTTGTCGAGGAAGGTCGTTTCGGAGGGAATTTGGACTTTCCTGGCATAAACAGCAGGAGGGATAACTTCAATCGCATGTTGGTCAGTATCCCACAAGTGCTAGAGAGCAGCAGTGGCAGAAATCCGAAGTGGCGTCAGGGCAGAGGGGAAAGCAGACAAGAGAGTCATACTCGATAGAGATATGATGGAGAGGAGTGAACGGGGACAACAAAAGTCTGAGAGGTAGAAAAAGGAGGAAAAGAGACTTGATTAGATGGACTGATGACGTCGCAATGAATGGAAGTCTGAAATCAACAAAAAAGAGATTGAAATGCGAAAAGAAGACCTAGAAACTGTCCTGTGACTTCGATTCACGATGAGAGCAAAAGATTGAGGAGACGTCATCAAGATGTGTGTTTCGGCTCCGATTAGTCCTGAATCCCGTATTGAGGTCGATTATCTGAAGAAAAGTGAGAATAAGACAGAGATGGTGAGAAAAAATCAGTTCCAACGAACGAGGAACGTAGAGCCGAACAAATAATTGAAACCAGAGTGCCAAACGGTATCCAGAAGCAGCTTCCAACATGCATATCTGTAAATGTCTTAGTTTCTTGTTCATAGCACGTGATTTCATGATCAGGTTAGATCTGACCCTTTGAAAAATTTCGGACTGACACTGACCGGCACTTTTGGCCGGTCAGACAAGCCTAGTCCCGTGAGGTCAAATGTACTCAGCTTTACCTAAAATGGTCGGACCAATCAGAACCCTGGTCATCAGGTAGGCATGGGCAGTGGTCGGTCTGAAAACATCGAGTCCAGTCCCTAAAAATAAAAGAGTCGGCGACTTTTTTGAAGTGCCCTTTAGTCGAGCAGTAGAATGGTTGCTTTTTGCTCCCCGGACCCAGGATCGAATCCCGCCAAAGTCACTTTATTATTCTCTTTTTTTCTCATTTTTGATTCACAGCATCTCTATAATTATTTCATCTCATATTTCTCAAAATTAATGTTCAACACGTCGTAGATCAAGAGTCCCTGAGTCGGTCTGTCTTTCCCCAACATCGGACAAAAAGTCGGCCTGTCCGACCGACTCCGACTCCTTAACTTTGTTCTAACTGCATTTCAACGGATTTAGATAATAGAACAATGGTTGTATTTTTCTTCTCAGTACTTAACCATCACTCTCTCATGTGATCTCGTTCAAGATAGTTTGTCGTCCCACCACCGAATCGGTTCATAACACAATTGTGGATATCATCTCAAAGAATCCGATCATTCTCGTCTTGAAGGAAAATGAAGTTGTAGAATCGAGCTGACATGATCATTTGTGAAGACACGCAACAAATCATCGCACTGACACAGAACGAATAGTATGGCACTTCATTTCTCTTCAATTCGTAGTTCACAATCTCTCTTGTCCCTTCTTTCCAGAGTTGCGGAGAAAGAAAATGCGAAGGGTCATTCAAATTCATCCGGGAACCTGGACAAGAACCCAAACCATATGAACATAAATTGACATACCAGAAGGTTTCTGACTCCTCTAAACAGTATCTATTTCCGTTTCATCTTCTTTCTCCTTCTTCCTCCTCTTGATATTTCTTACTAGATCGTTCTCACAGTTGAATTCAAACTCCAAGCCAATCATCTCATCTGTCCTCAATTCTGCCTGCAATTCAATGATATCGATTCAATCGTCCTTTCAGGACGACATTACAGTTGGTTTGTCTTTATTAGCATTCAATCATTCTATCCTGCAGGCGACACAACGTATCCAAATGAACAGCTCATTGAAATCAATCTGAACTGGCTCATAAGCGCATGAATGATTGAAGTAACAAATTTGACTTTCATTCATAGATGATACCTGACATGGTGGAGGAAACACGTGTCGTCTGGAATTCTTTGTGAAAGGGATGGAATTCGGAAACATGGTGCTCAATGACTACAAGGCAGATCTCGTGAAAGGAGCATGATTTGAACTTCCTTTGCGCATTGCTGTTGTGGGTCTCGCTCTGGATTGCATATCGTGACCGATCAACGGTTCTCCAACTTCGAATGATGATTTGTTCGCAGAAGCTCTGGAATGTCTCAGACTTCGAATTAGTCTCCAACAAACCAAACAAGACAGTACGATTAACAGCATATTTGGAAAGTCCCTACGTTTGCTCAACATTGGCGACGTTAGATGGACACTTTCCAACCAATCGCTCTTGACCGACCATCATTGAAAAATAATACCAGGGATGGAACACCACCAATCAGGAAGCCGAAATAATTATCAAACACTTCCAGAACACTGGTCAGAAGAAAGCTCAGAAGAAGGCGAAGCGAGGCGAACAAGTCAACACTGATCTGACTGTTTATGATTGGATCGCACTGAGCACAACACGCAGAGTGATTTCTGATCACATTAAAGCTATCTCAAACCACCTTAACCCCCACAATTCCCATGCTGAGCTGAAAGAGATGACCGAAATGACGACGAAGCCGCTCCTCGATGGACTGGACTTCTTTACTTTCCAACGCAAGAACATTCCTTAAACAGTTGAACTGACCTCTTCACCGCGTCTTGAACAACATCATGGAGTTGAAATTACTATACACTTGACTTCGACGCACAGACCCTGATTGTGCTGAAAAAAACCGGAAAGGACAATGTCAACGATCTCGTTGTGTTCGAACAGACTGTCCTTAACCCAACATCCAGTTGGAAGTCATTTATCGCAGACATTCTTCTGTTCAATACCCTTTCCATCCGACACAAGCTCGCCATCATCTCCGTTCCATTTGCCTCCATCGCGGCCGAAATCTCTAATTCTACATTGACTTTGCGCGTATCCAGCAAATTCGATTCTCATAAACCTAATCGAGGAATTGATGCTCACCAAAGTGCTCACCGCGTCTGACAGAGAAAAGGATGTGCAAGAAGAGTAGGAGAAGCAGCTGAAGAAAGAGGAGGAAGACCGACTTCGACAGGAGATGAACAAGCGGCTGAAACGAGCAAAAGCAGACCACTCTCTCTTCAATTCGACTCCATCATCCGAATTCCTGTTCGAAGAGGCCGAGCCGAACTCGCAGGCGCCTCCACCCGATTCAGACCTCGTCAACATCACTCCCGTCCAACCTATTTGAGATTGGAGTGTTTCTGAAGAACACTCTCGCGTTCGAAGAAGCGCCTCGTCATGTCCTTCTGAATGAGCTCATCATGTCGGGCGATAAGATGGAGGATGCTAAACGCGGAATTGTTGTCCGGCGATGCGTTCGCCACGTCCGACACAAATTCTCTCTTCCATCTCTGCACCGAATACGGGGAGAACAACTTTGTCCTCGTGTTCTGTTCGAAGAAGCAGTAGTGCGAGGAGGCCGCCATCTTCCTCGCTGGGCATCTGAAGGACGAGAAATTACGAGACAAGATCGACAACCCTCTCCGCTGGTGTCAACCTGCCTACCTGCCGCGTTGTGATCAGCTCCAGCTATTCAGAACAGAACAAGATCTCGACACGGAATGCGATGTGGTGCTGATTACGAGGACAAAACAGAAAGCATTTTAGGTGCGGAGGACATTGTACATGGAGGGCCGGAGAACGGATGGAGTGGGATGTTGATGGCGAACAAACCAATTAAACCCTCAAAATCGTCGGGAATTCAAATCAACACGCCAAGTAGCACACCCAACCAGACAAAGCAACAAGTCCCATGACTAGAAGCGGAGGTGCAGAGGACTCAACAGGCGAAGAGAGAGGAAGAGGAAGGAGCGAACAGGCGAAGAGAGAGGAAGAGGAAGGAGCGAACAGGCGAAGAGAGAGGAAGAGGAAGGAGCGAACAGGCGAAGAGAGAGGAAGAGGAAGGAGCGAACAGGCGAAGAGAGAGGAAGAGGAAGGAGCGAACAGGCGAAGAGAGAGGAAGAGGAAGGAGCGAACAGGCGAAGAGAGAGGAAGAGGAAGGAGCGAACAGGCGAAGAGAGAGGAAGAGGAAGGAGCGAACCCTCCCTCAACATATTCTTTCATAAAACCGATTCTTTGCTGTTCTATTTGCTTTCTACCTCATTCACTCATCTTCATTCTTCAAATCGTTTGTTTATCGAGACAATAAACTGTCATCAAAAAAAACATGTCGTTTGAAATGGGATTGATCATCCTGAAAAGCAGTCGGTCGGTCGACGAGCAGTCGGACCGACCGCTGCCCACCCCTATCATCAGGCATCCAAAAGGGAAGAGATTCTGTTTCATTGTTCTCTTCGGTTTGAGAGACAGTGGCTCTGAGTTGATGTTTTGTTTGGAGTGCTTCGAGTGTTTGTCGAAAACAGCGAGATTGGAGGAATGAAAGATCAGTCTGAAGCGAACAATGAATGTTAAACGAAGACACACCAACGAGACTACACCCAGTTCCACTTCCTCCATCATCGTCATCCATTCATCCCAATCATAATACGCATTCCGAACTGCCTCCAGCGAGTGCGTTTCTTTGATTTTCTTCACAACATCCAGGAGCTGGTCTGAGTATTCAACATCATCTCTCCGCAGGAATGAGTGTTCTGCGGTCTGAAAACAATAATTCTGATTGTTTGATAGAAGAACATAATGTTTGAAGATGTAGGCGAGATTGAAGAGAAGAAACGGGTCTAAACGGGGATACTTCTCTTTGTAAAAGCCGAGATAGAAGCCTGCAAGATCTTCTAAGTGATCTTCCGGAGACGAATTTGGGAGAATGAGATCTCCAGAAGCCTCGAAATGTTTGATGAGGGCAATCATGAATTGTGCGAAGGCAATAGCATCATTGTCTGGATCAAGAGGGATGATCAATCGGTTGAGTTGATTGAGAGTCCGACATTGGTGCAGAAAGAACTGGCAGAACATGGAGATGTCGGAAGAGAACGATCCAGCGATGGGCGGTTGCTGGTGCGAGGAGGGAGGATCTGTTCGGATGACGAAGAAGAAAGGAGTAAACCGACTAGAATTGTGGATGATTCGTCGATTTGAGTAGTATAGTAGACGATTTGGGAACCAGATTGAAATAGTCGTTGACATTAGAAACGAAAAGTCAATTCCGATTGACCATTTCTAAATCTTGTATTAAAAGGAATTTGGGACATTTCAATGATGCCAATATTTGACCTAAATTCCAGAAATATGTTCAATATTTTGATCTCATTTTAAGCGTCAATTTTGAAGCAACTTTTTGTCATAATCCAAAAATGTTGTCACTTTTTTCGTTGTTTTTTCACTTTTGAACTCGAACACAGTGAATCCAACTTGAGAACCACTTCGAAAAAAAATCGAAAAAAATTCTAAAATGTCGGGGACGATGTGAGTCGTCGATCAAAACAATCCTGATGAAAATCGGTTGAGAATTCGTGGAGCTACGTACCGAACAGTGGTCGAAAAAGTGACCAAAAAGTCGATTTTCAGAACTTGCTTAAAACTGCTGCTATATGGCTCAAACACACCTCAAACACCTTCTAAAATTACAAAATCGATTTCAGAAGGTGAAATTCGCGATAAAAAACACTTTTGGAATTTTTGGTTAGATCAAGGCCGGATCGGGATTTTTCTTGATCAAGCCACATTCCATTTTTCGAGTTTCTCCGAATTTTAAAAAAAATGTATGCGCTTTCAGCACTTCACTTTTTAGGATCACTTTTGCCTCCTATTTGCGTTTTTACACTTCATTTCGCTCGGAGTCGCCTTTTGGTGACACTTTTCAACCTCACTTTTTCGAGCTGTCCAAAATTTTGGACACCTTTGATCGCTTTTCCAGAAAAGTGGACACTTGTCGAAAAAACGCAGAAATGGACACCTGTAATTTAAAAAAATGCCAGGATTTGGACACCCCCAGATTCTGGACACCTGTCTGCCAAAATAGGAGGTTAGGTGTCCAAAATTCTGGATTTTAGGAAAAGCCTGAAAACAAATCAGAAAAGAGTTCATGAGATACAAAACCCAATAAACGAGGAAAAATGAACTACAAACACGGTCCAAGACAGAGGGATGGAAAGATCATGACGAAAGATAAAAGAGAGATAGAAGAAGAAGAAAAGAGCAAGATGGTGGTAGAAAGAAAGTAGAAATAGGGAGTGGAAGGGCCAAGGTGCTTACGGAAAACGACTGCTCAGAAGTAGAGTTGAAAATAGAGGTGAGTTAATAAGAGTGACTGGACGGCCTGTGCAAAAGGTATATAAGAGAACGCGAGATGGAATGCGAAAGAGAAAACAAGAGTTACATCCTATGCGCGATCAAGTTGTGAGTTTCATTGTATTGTTGATACGCTAGTCACCAAGGGGATGATCCTCACCATTTCACAAGTTCTATCAAAATTTAAGAGAGAGAAACAATAAAAGAAGAAGAGCAAACCAGAGTTACATCCAATGCGCGATCAAGTTGTGAGTTTCATTGTATTGTTGATACGCTAGTCACCAAGGGGATGATCCTCACCATTTCACAAGTTCTATCAAAATTTAAGAGAGAGAAACAATAAAAGAAGAAGAGCAAACCAGAGTTACATCCAATGCGCGATCAAGTTGTGAGTTTCATTGTATTGTTGATACGCTAGTCACCAAGGGGATGATCCTCACCATTTCACAAGTTCTATCAAAATTTAAGAGAGAGAAACAATAAAAGAAGAAGAGCAAACCAGAGTTACATCCAATGCGCGATCAAGTTGTGAGTTTCATTGTATTGTTGATACGCTAGTCACCAAGGGGATGATCCTCACCATTTCACAAGTTCTATCAAAATTTAAGAGAGAGAAACAATAAAAGAAGAAGAGCAAACCAGAGTTACATCCAATGCGCGATCAAGTTGTGAGTTTCATTGTATTGTTGATACGCTAGTCACCAAGGGGATGATCCTCACCATTTCACAAGTTCTATCAAAATTTAAGAGAGAGAAACAATAAAAGAAGAAGAGCAAACCAGAGTTACATCCAATGCGCGATCAAGTTGTGAGTTTCATTGTATTGTTGATACGCTAGTCACCAAGGGGATGATCCTCACCATTTCACAAGTTCTATCAAAATTTAAGAGAGAGAAACAATAAAAGAAGAAGAGCAAACCAGAGTTACATCCAATGCGCGATCAAGTTGTGAGTTTCATTGTATTGTTGATACGCTAGTCACCAAGGGGATGATCCTCACCATTTCACAAGTTCTATCAAAATTTAAGAGAGAGAAACAATAAAAGAAGAAGAGCAAACCAGAGTTACATCCAATGCGCGATCAAGTTGTGAGTTTCATTGTATTGTTGATACGCTAGTCACCAAGGGGATGATCCTCACCATTTCACAAGTTCTATCAAAATTTAAGAGAGAGAAACAATAAAAGAAGAAGAGCAAACCAGAGTTACATCCAATGCGCGATCAAGTTGTGAGTTTCATTGTATTGTTGGTTTCCTCTGTGCACTTTTTTAAAATTATGATTTGATCCTCTTTGATGACTCATTTCCGAATCAACGAGTACACCCCTCATCTGGGACAGTCTTTTGACTCTTCAGATGATGCTCGGCAATTCTTTTGGTTATATGCGTCCTCACATCGTTTTTCCCCTAAATTCAAGCTCCGAACTTCGCAGAAAACCGTTCTGGAAACTCCAAAACCGAACACTCTTACGATTACATGTGCAACAGAAGAATGTGGTTTCAAAGCGTGGATTCAAGAGGATCAGACAAAAAAGTGGATCCTTCGTAAACTAAACGAAGAACATAAAAATGCTCCCTGCGGAAAGCCGGCAAAAATTCCAACGACCATCCTCTCGAAAACAATTGCAGACAACGCCCCCAGTTCTGCTTTGTGTTCTTGTCGTGCAACACAAGAAATTGTGAAAACTCAATTCGGAGCATCTGTGTCACTTGAAAGTGCTCGACTCGTCAAAAATGATGTGAAAGCTCAGCGAACAATTCCAAAGAGCGAAGAATGGAGTCGTTTAGAATCAGTTCTGAAAGAACTCTGCTGTGAAAACAATGAAAGTAACTATCAAATCAATTCAAACGACAGTCATTTTGTCTCTTGCTTCATAACCACACCGAAAGCTGATACAATTCTGCAGAACTGCCTTCCTCTCATTTGTGTTGATGCTACTTGGTTCAGATGGGAATTCAAACAGTGCCTCTTTCTCATGACAACCGTTGATGCTCTCAACCATGTCCACATTCTTGCCCTTGGAATCGCATCAGGAGAAACTTTTTTGAATTGGAGTGGGTTTTTCAGGTTCACTCTTCAGAATATCCCGTCTTTGAAAAATCCTATCACGATTATCAGCGATCGAGGATCAGCTCTTGTTCCAGCTATTCTCACCTCGTTCCCGAACCATGATCATCACTATTGTGTGTATCATCTCTCGAACAATCTCAAGCATCACCTTGATGGTCAAGACAAAATAAAAATCGAAGATGCAGTCTCGTCTCTGTTTTTGGCTTCAAGAGCGGAAACATCTCTCGAACATTCACAAATCATGATGAAGTTAGCTGAAAGAAACCCTGAAGCATACACATACCTTGACAGTATCGACAAATCCAAATGGACAGTATCACATTTTCGTCTCCCATGTTTTGGGAGAATAACCAGTCAAACTGTTGAGATTCAGAACGCTCGGCTCCTTCCATTTCGAGATCTCCTTCCGTCTTCCTTTTTCACACATTTTTACATTCAATTTCTCGAAACCCACCTCAAGTTCTGGGATGAGATTGCTGGTCTGACCACTGACATTCCTGTGACATCCACATCGCTTGTTCACTCCCAACAACTAAAAGCAACCTCGTTAAATGCGGTTCATGTGGATGGAGGTGATTATCAAGTCTATTCTTTGGATAAGAATGAAGGGATGCCAGTGAAGCTGAAACAAGGCGTACTCAACTGCGAATGTGATTGGTTTAAGTTAAGAACCCTCCCATGTCAACATACTCTGGCAGTTTGTATGAAATTCGGTCTCAGTTCGACTCTGAACTATCCACTCTTTCTTCAAACACAATCTCTGAAGAACATTGCTGCAGCCAATCCAGTGGCTGTCTGTCTCAATCTCCAACAATTCGAGATTGGTTCTCTTCAACCACCAAAACTCCAATACGAACAAACACAAAAACATCGAATTCTAAGCCAAGGTGAATGGGAAAAGCCTATTGAGAAGAAGAAAAGAACAGAATCGAGCAAAGATCGCTCAAATTCAGACAAAAAAGAGAAAAAAAGGAAGGAAAGAACGAAGAAAGAGAAGATGAATCATGAAGAGAAGAAGAAAGATTCTGAAGACACAGCGACAAAATTTTGAGCCAAAATCAGCTCGAACAAGTACAAAAAGAAGAAAGAAAAGAATTACAACCATTTCACTCTCCATTTACTCAAAATTATGCTTTGCTAAACAAGACTAATTAGAAATGGTAAACCAGAAGGTTCCTACCAATAAGACATCGTTGGTCCAGTAAATGATTGGCAGCTTGGCGGAAACAGTGTCGTCATCAGTGTTACTCGGAGCGAATGGCCACCATGGGCTTCAAACTCCGCACCTAGACACATTATTCCTACGCCCCAAACGAGATGGGCTTCGAACCCTGAACCGCGGAGTTTCACGTCGAGGAGAACCTTAAGGTCTAGCCCTTTCTGATCAGGCTTTCTTAAAGAAGTGTCTACTTTCAGGCACCTTTATACCCAAATTCAACAAATGTGATTAAGGGAAGATCATTCAACCTGTTAAAGATCGAGAGAAACGATGTGCCATAAAGTGAGGAGATATGAAGAAAAGAGAGGAAGTGGGATATGGAGAATGAAGTGATATGAAGCAGAAGTCTTCGAATAAATCAGTAAAAACCAAAGCTTGTGGGATAAAAGTGGAAAAAATGCTAGGGAACAGGAAGACACCAACAAGAGGTGAGATTATTGACACTCAGGTTTGTATTTCTCTCTGCATTGATTCTCCGTCTCTAATTTGAATAGATCGTGCGGAATGGTGAGGCTCTATTGGACAGAGATATGTGAGCCAGCAAGACGGCCTAAGTCACAACGTGGTCGCGCATTGGATGTAACTCTGGTTTGCTCTTCTTCTTTTATTGTTTCTCTCTCTTAAATTTTGATAGAACTTGTGAAATGGTGAGGATCATCCCCTTGGTGACTAGCGTATCAACAATACAATGAAACTCACAACTTGATCGCGCATTGGATGTAACTCTGGTTTGCTCTTCTTCTTTTATTGTTTCTCTCTCTTAAATTTTGATAGAACTTGTGAAATGGTGAGGATCATCCCCTTGGTGACTAGCGTATCAACAATACAATGAAACTCACAACTTGATCGCGCATTGGATGTAACTCTGGTTTGCTCTTCTTCTTTTATTGTTTCTCTCTCTTAAATTTTGATAGAACTTGTGAAATGGTGAGGATCATCCCCTTGGTGACTAGCGTATCAACAATACAATGAAACTCACAACTTGATCGCGCATTGGATGTAACTCTGGTTTGCTCTTCTTCTTTTATTGTTTCTCTCTCTTAAATTTTGATAGAACTTGTGAAATGGTGAGGATCATCCCCTTGGTGACTAGCGTATCAACAATACAATGAAACTCACAACTTGATCGCGCATTGGATGTAACTCTGGTTTGCTCTTCTTCTTTTATTGTTTCTCTCTCTTAAATTTTGATAGAACTTGTGAAATGGTGAGGATCATCCCCTTGGTGACTAGCGTATCAACAATACAATGAAACTCACAACTTGATCGCGCATTGGATGTAACTCTGGTTTGCTCTTCTTCTTTTATTGTTTCTCTCTCTTAAATTTTGATAGAACTTGTGAAATGGTGAGGATCATCCCCTTGGTGACTAGCGTATCAACAATACAATGAAACTCACAACTTGATCGCGCATAGGATGTAACTCTTGTTTTCTCTTTCGCATTCCATCTCGCGTTCTCTTATATACCTTTTGCACAGGCCGTCCAGTCACTCTTATTAACTCACCTCTATTTTCAACTCTACTTCTGAGCAGTCGTTTTCCGTAAGCACCTTGGCCCTTCCACTCCCTATTTCTACTTTCTTTCTACCACCATCTTGCTCTTTTCTTCTTCTATTCTCTCTTTTTATCTTTCGTCATGATCTTTCCATCCCTCTGTCTTGGACCGTGTTTGTAGTTCATTTTTCCTCGTTTATTGGGTTTTGTATCTCATGAACTCTTTTCTGATTGGTTTTCAGGCTTTTCCTAAAATCCAGAATTTTGGACACCTAACCTCCTATTTTGGCAGACAGGTGTCCAGAATCTGGGGGTGTCCAAATCCTGGGAATTTTTTCGAAAATTGATCCAAAATTTTGGACACCTTTGACAGGTGTCCACTTTTCTGGAAAAGAGATCTTAGGTGTCCAAAATTTTGGACAGCTCCACTTTTTCACGTCATCTTTCACCACTTTTTTCGTCAGTTTTCGTTTTTTACGTTAGATTTTTCAAAATCTTCACATTTGCGTCCTTCCGACGCTTTTCCTAGGTTCCCGATCACCTCACCTTCATAGTCCTCTTTTTTTGAACGCACCTTTTTTGCACCACATTTTCACCAACTTTTCACTCATATCGATTTTTGCCCCGATTTTCTCACATCACATCTTCTTTCTCACCTTTCGAGGAGGGAGTACTGAATTTTCACGACACTTTTGACGACTAGTTTTTTCATAATGTTGGTTTTATGTGTTTTTCCATCATACCGTTTGTCTAAGCTTAAACAACTTCAACACCTTTCATCTCTCATTTCACTTTCCACGTTTCACATTTCAGGTATTCAACTCTCCTCTTCATTCCCTCATTTTACAACCCATTTTTCAGTCATTCACACTTCACGAGCACATCACAATACTTCATTTTTCGTCGACTTTTTCTCTTAATTAGACCAAATGAAGGTGAATGAAGCTAAAAATGAAGTGGGCAAGTATGATAGTGAATGGTGAAATGGAAATAGTGAAAATGGTGGGTAAGTATTGAGATTTACGAACGTGTTCAGACAAATTTCACAAAATTAGAGTACTAAAATGTAAATGAAGTGAGAATGAAACGATAAGGTGAAGTGACGTACCAGATCTGCACGATCTTGATCCTTTGCGTTCCGTTGGTACACCACTTCACCTTATGAACGGGTTCGTCAAAATTTCACAAACAAAGAGAAAAAAAGAGTGAGTGAAGTGAAAAGTAAACGATAAAACAAAATCTCGTACCAGATCTGAACGATCATTGTTTTTCGCATTTCGTTGGTACACCACTTCACTTTATGAACGCGTTCGTCAAAAATGTTTCTAATTAGAGTAAAAGTGTGAAGTGAAACAATGTTAGCAATGATAAGGTGAAATGACGTACCAGATCTCTCCAGTCATTGTTTTCTCACTTCGTTGGTACACCACTTCACCTTATGAACGCGTTCATCAAAATTTCAGAAAACAAGAGTAAAAAACAATGATTGAAGTGAAAACTAAACGATAAAACACATTCATGTACCAGATCTCACCGATCATTTCAGATTGAATCTCGTTGGTACACCAGTGTGTTTTATGAAAGATTAGAGCAAAATGTCAATAAAGAGATCAAAATTGTGAAGTGAAACAAGGTTTGAAGTGATAAAACACATTCATGTACCAGATCTTACAGTTCATTTTTATCTTGACGATCAAACATTTTTAGTTCTGTGTTCCACTTTGTTTTGGTCAAAAAAGAGAATTGAAATCAAATAGTTGTGAAATGAAACGATAAGGTGAAGTGGTGTACCTGATCTGGATGATCACTTCAGATCGCGTTTTGTTGGTACACCGTTGTGTTTTAGAAAAAATGAAGAGCACAAATCGAAGAGTAGTGAAGTGTAAAAGGTGAAATGAAAGTTGAATGAAAGTAAAACAAAGTGGTGTACCAACGCATACAATTTTATCGATGAATCACGAAGTTTTTTGAGCAAAGATGAGGATCAAAATTTTGTTCACGTCATTTTAAATTTTAATTTTGTAAAAAAGTGAGAGACAATGAAAAAAAAACTGACAATGAAGTGAAAATGAGAGGATAAAGTGAAGTGTTGTACCAGAAAAGAGAATGTCAAAAGTGAAGTGAAAATTCTGGTACGTCATTGTGTCTTAAAAAGAGATAATACAAAAAAGAGAGCAAACCTGTTTCAAATATTCAGTGAACAGCACTTTCTGGTCATAAGACGCAATAGTGTACCTGAGTTTGATGATCACACAGATCGAGTACATGAAGATGTTTTATGAAAAGATGAATAAAAAAGAAGAGAATACCTGTTTGGTAAATCACGAGAGACATACTTTTAAGCGATAAAACGCATCTGTGTACCTGATCTTCAGGTCCACTTTCGGTTTGATCGGCGTTGGTACATAAGTAAGTTTTAGGAAAGAATGAATTCAAAAATGGAGCAAACCTGTTCAAAACAAGTCGGGAATGAAACCACCGTTCATAAAACAATGTGATGTACCTGAACGAGAGAGACAGAAAAAAGTGAAGGATCGAGAACAAGAAAGTGATGGCAAAAAAGAA
Source organism: Blattamonas nauphoetae (assembly GCA_033064195.1). Classification (NCBI taxonomy): domain Eukaryota; phylum Preaxostyla; order Oxymonadida; genus Blattamonas; species Blattamonas nauphoetae. The sequence continues at coordinate 299,362 of JARBJD010000021.1, forward strand.
GAGAGAACAAATGTGAAAAGAGAAAGAGAAACACACCTAAATCAAACGGTAAAGAACCATCAGGAACGAGAAGGGATGATCATGTCCCATTGAAGTACTTTCTCTGATCAAACAAGACTGATCGAACCCATCGATGTGAAGATCGAAGTCTCGAAAGATCACCAACGATTAAACAACGATTGAAAATTTATTTTTGAATTTTTTAATTTGTATTAAATGAATCCAACTGAAATGTACAACGAAAGACGTCGAGTATGTTCAGAACAAGCATTAATTGAATCAATGAGAGAAGAGAACTGTTCACTAGTCTCTGAGTATGTCAGAAATAATGTGCCGGTGACGTATGTTCATGAGGGAGTTGAATGGAGAATAAAACCAAAGTTGTGGAATCAAGGAAACAGACCTCACTTAGCGAAACGTCGACACTACACTCAATCATTCGTTGAGAATGAACTGAAGAAATACAATTGCGAGCTCGTAGGTGAGTACACCAAAGTTCTGGTTCCATTCACATATCGAGAGATTGGCGGAAGTGAAGTGTTCAGAATTAGACTTGATTCCTGGCTAAAGGCAACGATAAAGCCCCATCAGAGAAAACAGAAATAAACGCTCAACTTTTTTTATTTTCGGATTTTTTAATTTGTAGTAAATGGCGGCGACACTGAAATTTGTCACAGACAGCATCACGAAAATAAGAGCACTATTTCCAAACACCACCTTTGAATTCAAGGATGAACATGGCTATGATCGAACATATAATCCAAACATTAGAAACTACCAACATCATCGTGCATATCTCCTGTCAATGCTCAAGAATCCAGATCTCCATTTTGAAGGAGAGATAAGGAATATTACCAACTATCAGATTGATGATTTTATTCACAAACTGGAAGAGCACAACAACAATGCAATGATGAATGAAGAAGACAGCAAAGCAAGAATGCAAATCATGAAAGAAAATCCAAGAGTGAACAAAGATGAACTGAAAAAGCAAGTGTTCAAAATGACGTGGAAACTGAAATCAATTGAAGAGAAGCTGATGGATCATTGGATGAAGAATCTGTTAATCATTCAGAAGAAAAATGAACAAATGGAAAAGAGAGAAGTGCAGACATTTGAGGGATTTGAAGAATGCATATTATTAGCTGAACCACGAGACAAAGCAGCATTCAATTCTTGTCTCATGGATGCACGAAGGAAGTTCAAAAAGAATGAGGTCGAGAAGGTTGAAGACAATGGAAAACCATGTCAGCTGTACTTCCACAATCATCTGAAGAATGTCGAGGAAATCACAACCTTCATTCAAGCAGTGTTCGACAAAGAGAAAGATCATCCATTCAAGATTAGTATTGACTTTGGAAAGATCATCGAGAGAAAAGACAAAGATGAGACAACATACAATGACTTCAGACCAGAATTGGAGAACACATCAAAGAGTTTTCCGACAGTGATAAGAAGTGCAGGAGACATCAACGAGTATTCAAAATATGCGATCAATCTGATCAAAGAATCACAAGAGAGAACACTGATGGATACGAAGACAATGTACATTGCATTCCACTCCATTCTAGTTGCAGTCTATCGATTCCCAGTTGCAGGAAAAGCCAATGCAATTCTCACTGAACACATCAAAACGAGGAATGTTCGGTACATTGATTCTGAGTACAATATCTGCTTCTTTCAAGCTCTTTCATTCCTCACACTTCCTGAAGTTCAAGGTAAGAAAATATCAATCAATATGAGGAACAGTGAAGCCTACAGATTGTTCGCACAATGGATGAATCTCACTCATCTCCAATCTCGACAATTGACCCCACATCTTCAGAATTATCCTGGGTTTGATATCGCATGTGATATTGAGAAAGCAATGATTCAATTCAACATCACAGTTCACATTTATGAATACGACGAAGACAAGAAGCGGTATTTCCTCAGTCAATCGTACATCAACGAGAATGATGATGCACTTGTTCTTCCAATTCTGATGATTCCACTGACGGCAACTCTCGTCCATGTGATGTTTATTGTTGACCCTGAGAAAATCACTGGATACAAGCTCTGTCCGTATTGTCAGTCAAGAGGATTCCAAGTGAAGAATAAAAACTTCAGTAGAGATTTTGAGAAGCATCTCAGAGAGTGCAAAGAACTTGATGGAAAACATGTGAAGAAGATCTCACTTGATAAGACACCAAGACCATATGTTCCACATATTCTCAACAATAGAACATTTGAATTTCTGATGGCACACAAGAGACAAGACGAATTCAAACCAACACAATACTACATCACTTACGATTTCGAAACCATGGAAGATCTCATTCTTGACAATTTATTCTCTGATGACAACACACAACTGATCTCACACTTGAAGCCTCTCTCCGTTGCATCTGCAATCAAAACAAAATCAGGTGTGAAGTCAATCTACTTTGATCTTCGAGATGGAAAGGACTTTGTGAAGCAATGGATCAGAGAACTCTTCAGATATGCTGAGACAGTACGAGATGACAACTACTATGAAGACCCAGAAATTCCCTCACAAAATGAAGTCAGTGTCATTGGATTCAACAGCTCCAGATTTGACATCAATCTCATCTTCCGTGATCTCGTTGACAAGGATTGGAAAGTGGTGAGCTTCCTTGGATCCACAACGAAGTACAAACAAGTACTGATCCGACATGAGAAGACACAACAGGTTCTTCGCTTTATTGACATGATGTCGTATACCGGACCAATGACTTTGGATAATGCAGTCAAAGCTTTCGGAGGAAACACTACACTCCAGAAATCATTCTTTGCTTACGAATCATTCGACTCATCAGACTACGATACAGTGCTGAGCAAACAAGAACCATTCTCCAAATATGAATTCTATTCGAGTCTGAACAACAGTGAAATGTCCGACAGTGACTACCAAATGTACCTTGATGATTGGAACAAACAAGGATTCAAGAACCGTTGGGAATATCTGAAATTCTACAACATCAGAGATGTCGAATGTATGATTGCACCTCTGGACAATCTGATTGATCTGAACTTCCAATACAAAGTGGATATGTTGCACAATCTCTCATTGTCAGCCAACGCTTCTGCAATCAAATATGCGTGTGCCTACAAAGACTTTGATATCGACGATGATTTCAATGGAGTGGATCAATCTGGAGAAATAAAAATCACCAAGCAATACTGGAAGTACAAAGTTGCATCGTACATCTATCAAGACCAGAAAGCTCATCGCAGTACTGACAAAATGTCACTGAAGCGGATTACGACTGGTTTGTTCAACAGTGCAAGAGAGTGTGCTATATATGCAAGTGTCACTTCACACAAGCAGTACGACCAACGTTGGATCGAATCGACAATTCGAAAGGACATTCTAAAGAGAACGTGAAGATCTGCTGTGATTACTGCAACACATACAAGTCAGACAAAGATGAACATCTCACTCGATTGAGAATTCAACTTAAGAAGTATTGCATCTGGAAATCATTACCTATGACTCTGACACATGAGCAAACCTATCACAAACTGAGAGCAGCAGTGACTGGTGGATTATCGAATGTTCAACATCGACAGAACATCAAAGACGTGACTCCAATCAATCACTTCACTTATGAAGACGGAAGAGTTATCTCAAAAGATACAGAACATAAAATGACTCATGTCTGTGGTGTTGATTTTAATTCTCTCTACCCAAGTGCTTTCTCCTCAATCAAGAACAAAAACAATCCATACACTAATCACAGAATGTACATGCCAGGACGATGCTTATTCACCGCAACAGGAGATAAAGAATGCCGTAAGATTATCGAAGACAAAAATCAGAAGACACTATTCGTAGCAGAACTGAAGGGACACATAGACGAGAAGTACATCAACGATTTCATTAACTTCCCACCAATCTTTAGAAACATTGTGGTCAATACGACAGAAGAGAACATTGGAGAGAAGACATATTCATTGATGAAGAAACATGGATTGAAGACTGATGACAAACAAAGAAAGCTAACTCAACTCTTGAGCACACACGATCAGTATATGTTCTTTTCGACATACTACAGTCTCGGTCACATGGGTTCGCGGAAGGAGGATGACATTCTCCTCCTTCATTTCACATGCTCTCTCATTATATCCCATTTTTTGTCACAAATGACTCTTCGACAAACCGGAAAAAGTGTCTTGTGATGCGTGAAGCGAAAAATAAAAAGAATATGGGTTCATCTCCTCCACCCACAAACAGTTCCACATTTTCAATAATGTGTCCAATATCCTTTGTTGTCAATTACTTCATTGATCCTCCTCGGCATTGACAGGATTGAAGATTGAACACAGTTCAGAAGGTCCCGATTCCAAACACTTCTGATGGCCAGTCTCAGTTCGTCAGTGGTATGAAGTGCTCTTTTGTTCAGCTTATTTTTCAGAGTGCGCCAGACATTCTCAATTGGTGAGAGATCTGGACTTTGGGGAGGCCAGACCAAAGTTGAAAATGGTTGTTTGGCGATCCAACTTTGGATGCGCTTTGAGGAGTGTTTTGGGTCGTTATCCTGCTGAAATACGAACGGTTGTTCACAAAGTGACATACCATTGTCGTGAACGTGTGTTCTAACAATTTTGTGATATTGCTTTTGCTCTAGGTTGCCTTTGATGAACACCAAACTTCCAACACCGCCCCAGCCGATGCAACCCCAAACCATCAGATGGACAGAATGTTTCACAGTATGTAGAACACACTTCTCATTGAATTCTTCACCTTTTCTCCGCCAAACGTACACTTTTCCCTTCGGTTCACGCAAACAGATCATTGCTTCATCACTCCACAACACCCGTTTCCAATCCTGTTCTCCCCACATCAGGTGTTCACGCGCAAACAATAGCCGCTTTTCGACGTTGGTGGCTCGAAGGAGTGGTTTGTGTTTCGCTGGGCATTGCGAGATCCCGTCCTCCTTTCCACGTCTACCAATGGTAGACTCCGAAACATTGATGTGGTGTGACTTCAAGAGTTTTTCTTTGATTTCTTTCTTCGTCTTAAAGCGATTGCACTCAATCTCCGCAAGGATCACGGCATCCTCACGCACGGTTGTACACCGTTCGTATGTCCTTTTCGTCTTCTTATTCGATCTTGGATTCTTCAGCCAGGCTTTTATGAAGCTCCGTATTGTGCTTTCCGGTCTATGAAGTTGTCTTGCAATCATAGCTACCGTTTTCCCTGCCCTCCGCATCAAAAGGATCTCCTTTTTAACTTGAGGACTTAGGTTCCATCTTTTACGCTTCTACAGAATTGGAAAGGAGAATGGAATGGAACAGGAATACATTTTTTAAGGGCAAACGAGGCACCATTGAACTCCTTTTTCGATCAGCATGTACGAGAGTTTTGATTCGTTCGTTTTCTACTACAGATATGTGCATCAGTGTTTTCTTTCCAACCCAACTCATACTCACATCTAACTTTCATTTTAATCCATGTCATTTCACTTCAAACAGTCTCAATATTTTGGTCGACACTTTTTCAACTTTCTGGGTCAGATCAAGTCCACCGTGTTCCTGCAAAAATGGTGAGTGTCGAAGAGCTAGCTCGATTTGAAATGATGAACAAACCATAAAAATGTGAAAAGAAAGAAGTGATGAAGTCGGATGTAATCGCGAAGTCATGTGATTTCGACTGTATCTTTGGTTCCTCATCGACTATTGCCACTTCATTGTCGACGACATGAAGACTGTAATGGTATTCTCGAGACATGCTGGATTCGAACCATTTGTGACCTCATTCATGAATGATAGAATAGAAGCAATGAAGGTTGGAAACAAAGGAAAAGAACAATTCTGTAAGACCAACCTGAATGGAAGTTACGGATATGATGGAATGAACACTGAGAAGTACAACTCAATCACAATCTGCAATGAGAAGAGAACATACTTGAAGCAAATGATGAAAGGATTTGTAGCAACAAGAGAGATCAATGAGGACAACTACATCGTGATTGAAGACAGAGAGAAAGCATCGTGCAAGACATGTCTGCAAGAAGCAGTATTCACACTCGACAATGCGAAGTTCTGGTATCTGAATTTCATCTACAACTTCATGTACAAGTGTCTAGATATGAACATGATTCACTTCTGTGAGGGAGATACTGACTCTGCTTATTGGGCGATTAGTGGAGATCCGAATGCTGGTATTCATCAACAATTTGAACACGTGATTGCTGACAAAGAATTCTATGATGCTCACAAATACGAATGGTTCCCCAATCCTGAAAAGGGAGTTGATGATGAGAAGAAGTTGTTGGGATTAGCAATTGAAAAAGAAGGTGAACAGATGATCTGTCTTGCACCCAAGTGTTACTCTCTCGATGAGAAATGCAAGATCAAAGGAGTGTCTCTGAAGAAAACAAATATCACAAGCGACGATTATGTGAAGTGTCTGAATGGAGAGAAAACTGTGACGACAACACTGAACTTTCAGACTAGAATAATCGTGAGCGATGAGGACAGCAATGGATTTGAGATAGCCAAAATACAACAGCAGAAACTCAGTCTCAGTGGAATTCATCTGAAGGCAATCGTACTTGAAAATGAATCATGTCCTCCATTCATCTATGGACTGAAAGCAACTGATTATCAAATAGAATAAACACAAACTTTAATTTTGTATAAATGAACACACAACGGTTCAATATATTAGTGGATAGGTTGCTGAATTGCACACAACACTCTAAAGAGAAAATATTCAATGTCAAGTTCAATAGAACCAACACTTTACCAGTATATGATGTCTATGATTCACATGGAGAATATGTTGCAAACGACGAGACATATTTTGAGGATTGGTTCAATGGAGATCTCTCTCCAAAGTTAACTCTCTCAGATGGAACAAAAGTAGTCTCACAGTTTCTGATTGAATTCTTGGGAAAACGTGTTAGTGATGTGAGATGTGAAACAGCATACAAAAAGTATCAACAATATCATCGAAAGTACAATCAGGTAGTGACGCCAATCCCAATTCTCTCACCAAGAGTTCGAAGCCCTGCAGAGGCAAGACAAATCCAAATTCCAGTGCAAAGACCAATAGCAATAGAACCACCTGAATATCTGATTCCTCCTGGACTGAAGAGAAACTTGAAATCGATTGAATCAGGATATGAATTCCCATCGAAAGAGAGGAGGTTCGAACCTACGACACAACAAGTTCTCAATAAATTGGCACATATGAAGGGATTGTTTGATCATCAACAGAGAAATGATTCAGAAGATGAACAAATCAAAGCTGAGAACTCAATAATGAATAATCTAAAACATATGGAACACTTCATTCCCTCACACATTCTGGATGCCAATAAAATGAACAGAGACACATTTATTCGAGCCTCGATTAACAAAACTATTGCGAACGATGATCTTAACTTCATACTGACTCACACAAAACAAATCCCATTCGGAGGAAGATCATTTCAGGATTGGTATGAGGAATTTGATCACAGATGGAGTGTAGCACATCCGAGAAAAATACAGAGAGAAAAAGGAAGTGACAGAATCAGAATTGATCCACCAATGATTCCTAAAACAACAGAGAAAATCGTGTATCCATTTCGATCAAAAATGCAATTCATGTCGAAAGCAATTACAGGTGATCCACAGAAGACTTCAGACAGAAAGGTTCCACAGAATTGTGATCGACCATACTTTTCTCCCAAGAATGGATCATGGGAAATTGATCTCGTTTTTATCCAATCACCAACTTCGAAAACAGTTCTTCAGATCTACCTCTTCGCAATTAACATCAACACTAAATACCTGGTTGTGATTCCTGTTCTGGATAAATCATGGAGCAAAGTCAAGACTGCAATCAACGATCTGATTAATCATCGTGGAGTTCATGTCAACAACATTCGAGGTGATGGTGAAGCAGCATGGACAAGTGGCGAAGCATCAGAGTTTTTCAAGGATCAGAATGTCAGTACATATTTCACAAGCTCACCATTCACAAATCATAATCGAATTGTCGATCGAGTGATCAGAACAATCAGAGATGGATTCCAAGACAATGCGACACAGATGGCAAATCATTCATTGATGAATCAGATGGTGGAATACTACAACATGACTCCACATCGAGGGTACTGGAACAAGTTCACTCCACAGCAGGCACAAAACAATCGTGAAATCGAAGCTCTGTATATCTCCAGTTGTGAAGAACAATTAAAGAACATCCAAAAGCAACAGATTGCACAGATGCTATGGAAGTACAAGCCAGGAAACATTCTACTAATTCACCTTGATTTAGACAAGACTGTTGCCAAGTTTCAGAAGAAGCGAAGACAGTTTCAATTCGTGGGGAAATTCATCGAATACAAACACGGTAATGTCGTAGCTACTCTACTGAATGGTCTCACTTGTCTGTCAAAAGTTGTCTACGTTCCGATCCAACACACGAAGTTTCATGCTGAGTCAATTGACGACTTAACTCCACAATTCATTGCGGAATTCGGTCTTCTCTGACCTCAGAACTTCGTTCGCTTCAATTTGGCAAAAGTTTAATAATGTTTCAGATATTTTTATTTCACTTAAATGACATCACTGAAAATATTAGAACCGTTTGATCCTGAACAGAAAGAGTTCACAAACATCCACGACTTTCAGAGATACTTGGAGAAGAATAAAAAAGAACTAAATGAGTACACAACACAGAAACTGAATAGGATGATTCAAATCGATGGATACAGAATCACAAAAATAAGAGGTGAGATTGCACTGAGGAAACGATATGTTGATGCTTCCACTCCTCCCAATTCACTCTCGATTGATCAAAGATTATTAGACATTGAAGAATCAATTCGAGCGCTGACTGACTCAATTGGAAACCTTATTCAAGAACTAACGGACCCTTCTGATTAACCCATCTTTGTTGATCTCATTCAGTGCAACTCCATCAGTATTGTATCGAAGAATGACTGCTTCACATTTTTGTTTTCTTTGGTAGACATTCCAGAATTGTTGAATATCAATTGGTGAGTTCAACTGAGGATAGACTCGACTGATTCGTTCTTTATTGAAGCCTCCAAAGATCCACATTGAATCAATGTTTGACTTCATGTCTGCTGACAAACTGAAGAGTTCATGCATCGTCAGAAAGAATGTGAATTTCGGTTGTCGATTCTCCAGTAATAGGTCCATCATTGTCATTCTATTTTTGGATGATCTACGTTCACCTAGGATTCTGCGACAGTCATCAAGAAGGATAATCGTTTGGAGATTCTTCACTGAGAAGTCATCAATGTAAAGTGAGTCAAAGAGATTCTCTCGACACTCATCAGTGATTCTGTTCTGCCATTGATTGTCAATAATCTCTTCATACGCAGCTTTCGATTCAGAGAGTTCCAACAGAAACGGAAGGGCATCATCGTATTTAACTTTCACATAAGGAACGTTCAGTATTGGTTTGAATTTATCAAAGGTTGGATCAATGTTCTTATCAGTAACGAAGACGAACATGTGAAACAGTTCATTTCTGACTTGAACATTTTGGAGTTTGGCAACTTCTCGAAGAGCATTAAATGTTTTCCCACTTCCTCTGTTTCCAACGAGGACATTCACACTATTGCGATTGAAATTCAAGTCTGGATGTATTTGTGATTGGACTTCATGAGAAACATTCCTACTAGAAGCTTCACTCAGTTTTGCATTCACATATGCTGTTAGAGACAAGGGTTCCGCCCTCCGCGAAACCTCTGGTTTAGCCATATTCGATTTGTTCATTTGTGATTTAACTCTAATTAAAATATAGTTTTGATTTTTTTATTTTGTATGAAATGTCAATGATACCACAGATTGTGTACAACCAACCAACAAGAAAAACAAGAGAGAAGAAACCAAAAATGAGATACGCAGCAGAAACTCAAGCAGCGATGAAAAGAATCTATGCTGACGATGATATTCAAACCAGATGGAACGATGCCCTCAGTAGTTATCCATCAGCGCTTGAGTACATCAAGAGAACTGGACAGAATTGGACTGTTCTAATGGAACAACATGGAAAAATCCCAGATGTGATGGTCTACGATAATGAGACGAAAGATTTGATTGCAGTCAATGGAGCCATGCTCGCACCATACAACAGTAGACCGGTCAAAGAGACATACTACGCAATGAATCCAACACCAGACAAGCGAAAACAGACATCGTATACAGCATTTAATCGCCAATTCGGAAGGAGAATCAAAGCTTCACACTCTAATTTCCTCAAGAATGGATCATACGATCTACCATCCAGTTTTCGAGACATCAGCTATGGAGACATGCAAGCACAAAGATCACAACAACCTTATGCAATAATGAAGAAAGCTGTTGGTGACTTCATGACAAATGAATTGGGAATAACTCGTGCCAGTCGAGATAATCCAGCAGATACTGGGAAAAGAGTAATAGACAATATGGTGTTCAATTCAATTCAATCGAAAGTAGCATCACAAATGTGGGACAGATGGCTTGAAGAACATCTTTCAGGATTCGACAGTACCAACGAAGGACATCAGAGAATGAAGAAAAGAAAGGATTTCAAGGAGCAGGTGTATCCACAGTTTCTAGAATTCATCACAAATCAAGAAAATTTGCAAACATTCCTTGGTAGACATAATGCTACCATAGCATCAGAGATTAGTACTCTGACACGCAAAGCATATGCAACAAGAACAGATGAAGATATCGGTCAATACCAATCTTCGAATATGCCAGCTTACTCTCAATATGTTCAGTAACAGAAAGAAATGTCTGATAAAAAACATTAATATATATTTTTTATTTTTATAGAAAGTGATGCAACCAATTCTCAGTTGTCAATTTACGAAACACACAAGTTCTTCTTCAGTCCCAACATCAATCACCAACAATGTCATCATCGACAATAAAGGTTCGAATTCTGGAAGATCTAAGCTCGAAGATCGTAATGAACAAAGCGCTAATGTCGAACTCGAGAATGTTCCAGGTGTTTATGATCCACCACTAGAGACATATCCATCAGCCCCCATTCAAAGTCGTTCTATTCCACTTCGAGAATATATTTCTAATATTTCGGCATTCAAAGATCAGTTATTACTCGTCTACAAGAATGCATTCGCTTGTGAAAAGAAACTATTGAATAATCTCATTGAACCATCGAAGAAACTGATCACGAACCAAAGTGATTTATGTGCACTGATTGCTACACTCACTGGGATTAATGATGTGGTGATCGAACTGGATGATTTGTCTGACAAGTGCCTATGTCTGAATAAACTCCCAGTGTTTAGAACCATTTTCAAGATCCTTGTTGGTGGAAAAGACATGAGTATTGCCTTCAATGAAGCATACAACACCATTCTCAATTATGGCATTTCTCTGACGAAAGCAATTCCTCGCTAAAATTATAAATGAATTGTATTTTTTATTTTTCTATAAATGGCACCAGGAAGTTTCAACAAACTCAAAAATATCGGCAAACAATTCTTTCAATTCATCAAACCTCTAGCTCCAACATTCCTTCAAGTTGGTGGTGGATTGCTCTCACAAACGAACAGTAAATTTGGACAAACAGCAGGAGGAATACTCAACGGATTAGGAGGAATGATGGACGTTTATCAACAAAATAAAGCGATCAATCGTCAACAAAAACCGCAGATGATTGAATATGAACCACCTCGAAATGGGAGATACTCCAATGATGATATGCCACTCTCGTCAAATTCCAAAATTCAATTCAAAGGATAAACATTCACTCGTATTCGAATATTTTATTTTTATTAAAATGGCACCAGGTTGGTTATCAAAATTAGCAGCAGTTGGCAAAAATATACTCAGAGTTGGAGCTCCATTTCTGAATCTCATCCCCTTTGTTGGACCACTGATTTCGAAGGTAGCGCAGACAGGAATTGAAATGATACCAGATGTGAAATCGGATCAGCAAATCCATGCAGAGAAGATGGCACAATACGAGCAAGCAATGAATGAAGGAAACACATCAGTTGCAAACAAGCTCAGAGGAGAAATACTGAAACTGGAAGAAAAGCTGAAACCAAAAGCGAAGAAACCAAAAAAGAAAAAGTAACTAGAGTTAAAGCATAAATGTAATTTTTTATTTTTGTTAAAATGAACTCGCATATAACACATCTGACAAACAAAAGAACTGGAGCATCATCATTGACTGGAAATACCACTGGAAGGATAGAATACACGAGAGATGACATGGGTCAAATTCAACAACAACTTAGGTCCGAACATTTCATTAATTACCTAATGAATGATGGGGCACACAGTACTTCGATTCAAGAATTGAAACCATCAGAGAATGCACGCTTCTACACGGGACAAGAGATAATCATTCCACTGACTGGTAATCAGGACATATGTCAAATCGATGATTCCTTCATTACGTTCACTATGACGGCGACATTGAGACTCAATAATTGGCAAACTACAGCTGGCAAAGTTGGATCGTACATGAATGAGAGAATAGTCATTTTCGTTGGACTCAAGCATTCGGCATCAATCTTTCGTGACCTTACTGTTCTTCACAACAATCAGAGAATCATCAGCACAACAAACAATGACGTTTCAATGGAGTCTCACATCTACAATATGATAAAACCGAAGAGTCAATTGGAGAATCGAAAACATTGTCACACACCTTGGAAAAACGCATGGGAGCATGATGAATCTGTAGCTGGTGTCTATATTCCACTTTCTGATTTTACAACAACATCTGGAACAGGGGTGTTTCAAGACACAATTGATGTGCCAATTCGCGTGTCAATCAATCTTGAAGATCTTCTCATTTTCTCTGGAATGACTGACTATCCAAAATGTCTCTTTGGTGATTTGAAATTGAGTGTGCACATGAATGAGGATGCGTTTGTTTGTTGTTCTGTGAATCCTGAACTTACTTTGAAAGATACACTATCATCACTCGTATCTGGAACAGCAGCAGCACCAACGATTAAAGCAGCAATTCTCAATTGTATTCAACATCGTCCCTATTTCTTGAATAACCTTGTCACCTCATGCACAAAGAATTTCGTTCAAATTGGCCAATCATTTCTTCAACCAACCGTTACTAAAGACATTGTTTGTTCAACAGCCAATGCCGTGACAACAGAACCAGAATTCGTCGATCAGTACATCTCATTAAACGTCACAAACTATCGGATTGATGATGTGTATTGCATGAGTGCTGGATACAAAATGAAAGATGGTGCGATAAAGAAACTCATGGAGATGTATCAGAATCGTCCTGGAACAATTCCAGCAGAAAAGATCTCATTCTATCCATTTCAGAAGACACCAACGGCAACAGGAATTGATTGTACTCAGCAAATGGTTGTTGTGAATGCAAGGACATTATGCTTCTCTTCCGTCATTTCGACAATGAAGTCACTTGCTTCCATAATCCAATGCAGAAGAACATCCAAGTGACTTTACAAAACAGGTATTATCCAGAACAACCAACGACAACTATTGGAGCTCGCTTCTATCAGTTCGCATTATCGACTCTCAATCTCGATTCATACCTAGCTGTTCCTGATGATTTGGAGCGATCACTGACGGATTCTCTCGTTGAAGAGAAACTCACTGGTGACGGAACATATCCAAATGAAACAATGACACGAGTTCGTCCAGTTCATGACAATACTGACTTCCTTCTGTGCTTCCCAACTCAACGTAGTGGATGTCCAACGAACTGCAATGATTCCATCAGTTCAAAAGGAAACACTGCGGTCACTTTGAGATCGCATCCAATCTATCAGGGTAATCTTGACACATACTACAATGTTTACAACCCAAGTCAAAGTGGAGGTGATATGACAACATTTACTCATCCTCCAGCACCGATTCTAGCAACCACTGCAACCACATGGTGGGTACTACGATATAGCAATGGTGAACCAAAAGTTGAGTACTATCCTAATCACACATTGAAAGCATTGCACAAAGATTTGGGAATCATGTAGAGACAAAACAGGAAAAGAAATTATTGATATTGTATTTTTTCTTTTTCTATAAATGAGAAGTATCAGATCAAATCAATCCAAACCAACATCGACATTAATTGAGCAAATTGAAGTGCAATCATACATGCCGAAACAATGGGATTCAGAACCTCACATCTACTCCATCCAAGAAGTACATCCAACAAATCCTCCCATGCCATGCAGAATCGGAGATGAGATTGAAGTTCCATTGTGCTATGATGGTCATGATGTGACTGAGTTTGCGAAGAGTCATCTGCGAATCGATCTAACTGTTACTGTTCCTTTTTACCAGCCATTCGATGGAGCTAAATTTGGGATGATTGGACAATATGGAATGTTCTACGGATATAAATCATCATCAGATGCAATTCGAGACATGAGACTCGTCGACAGTAAAGGAAACATCATTGACAATTCACTACAGAATAATCATGTTCACGAATCATTTCTGTATCACACTTTCAAGTCTTTTGAAGAGAAAAACAACATGAAGCATTGCTACAGTCTTTTTGAAAATGTTCAGAGAATGGATCCAAGCGTGTGTGGATTCTATTTTGTTCCAACACTCAATGGAAACAAAGCACCTTTCACCGCGACAATTCCACTGGTTATTCCATTTGTGAACCTCCTCCCATTGAGTACCTTTGATCAGTATCCTAATTCCATCTTTGGCAATTTACGTTTGAGATTTCACTTGACAACAGATTCACTTGTGTATTGTCCCGTTCGAGTTTCAACTGTTGTTCGAAAAACACTTGAGGTGGTCAGAGATCTATTTCCAGACAAAATATTACTACTATAGTTGATCAAGATGGAATGCATCAACTGGGTGAGAATGAATACTCCACTCTGACACAAGAATTTACCCAAATTGGAAATCCAGTGATTCAATACGATCAAACTGCTCATCATACAGCCACAACTGTTAATGAGGTTAGAACGAAGGTATCCACTTCAACTGTCTGGTCTTCATCAGTGGATAAAGTCACATCAGTTTGCTACGGATATCAAATCACTGATGCAACGAAACAATCCCTCTTCAACACATATTCCAAAACTGTTTATCTCCTGAAAGCAGAAAGAATTGACACACAGTCATTTCAATCACAAGCGACTGCAATGGGAGTGAGATCAAACATCAGCATCAAACTCAACAATCTCATGAATCTAATGTGCTTATTCCTGAAAGACCAAATGAATGTACAGTCTTCAGAAATCCTCATTATGTTGGCTTATTCGAAATGCTTGGATCCAACTTTCCCAATTTCCCAATGTCAACGATATCACCTGAGTTCTATCAAATGATGATGGTGAATGGTGACTTCATTGGTTGTTCCGCGACGGAAGAGTTTGAGAATTCAATCTGTATGTCACGTATTGCTAGCCACAATGGAGGGTCGTTTAAGAGAACTAGAGCAGTAACGGATGCAACTTCATTCACATTCATGGTTCCAACAGATCGAAGTGAAATCGCTGGTGGTGAAGAAGGTATCTCAACAGCAGAATCAGTGAATATCGTCTACAGAGGATCACCAATCAATCAGGGAGAACTCGATCCATATTTCACCTCAACTCCAGAAGGTCCTCCTCCACCCATTTTGGCATTACATCAAGCAACATACTGGTTATTCTGGATTGAGAATGGACAACCACGAGTGCGATATGTCATTGATCGTCGACTCCAAGAAGCCTATGAAGAAGTGAAGAGAGGATATTTAGAATCAAATATGATATTTTATTTTTGTAGAAACAGAAATGGTCGAAGCGCTATTTCTCAATTCAGAATTCTCACACTGCTCAACTCCTCCTGATTTTACCAATTCCAGAAACCAAAAATATGTTCACTTTCTCGACTGCAAACTCATTCATGTGAAGGAAGAAATTAATGGTAACTCAACTGTCATCTCAAAAGACATTCCTCAGCACATCACAATCCATGGTGATTGGATCCAGACTGATGCATTCAATGACTCATTTGTTGCTTTCTGCAACGAACAGATTGCGAAGCGAAAGAAGTGGGAATTAAGCACTCGACAATCAATTGTGAAGATCTGGTTCAAAGACAGTTCTGGTGAATCAATTGAGATGGAAACAACGGAGACAATCAATGGAAAAATAACCAAAGAGTATTTTATGAATTTCTGGTTGATCTCATGTTGGAGTATTAATGCTTCGCATTTCTATGATGACGGAGTCATGGTATTAGTCAGGGAATTATATTTTGTGAAAGTTCATTGATGAGTGTCTGTTGTTGTCCGACAATGCTACTCATAGTTCCTGAATGGCTTTGATACAAAAGCACGAGAGTTCTGCGTAGTCAACTTGAAGACAATCTGGATTGGAATCATTCACGACTTCAGGAAAGATTTCTTGGATCTGTTGTGCAATCACACCAATGTGTTTCTTCTCACTTTCCTTCTTCAAGCATTCACATTTCTCTTTGCAGTTCTTCAAGTGTTCTTCATTGGTTTCATTCTCGATTTGTCTTGTAACTTTGTTGATCTTCGAGTCGAATGTGTTGAATTGATATTGCACAATTTCAACTTTATTCAGTTGTTCAAGAACATCAGGATATGGTTCAATATTTCTTTTCACTCTTCTGTCTGACAGCTGAGAAAAACTTCCTGTTGTAGATATTGAAAACACTCCTGAACCAGTGTCCTCATCGTAGTAATAGAGTGCTGGTTTGTCACAGGGAGACCACATAATAATGCCATCACCATTGAACTGAATTCCAGAAGTTTCTGCAAGTGATTGTGATATAGAAATTCAGAAGAAAATGTTGATGCCGGATATGTTCCAGGATACTTCGGAAGTGATCCTTCTGAGATATTCCA
This sequence comes from Blattamonas nauphoetae, assembly GCA_033064195.1. NCBI lineage: Eukaryota > Preaxostyla > Oxymonadida > Blattamonas > Blattamonas nauphoetae. The sequence continues at coordinate 316,190 of JARBJD010000021.1, forward strand.
CTTCGCTCCATTCACATTGATCAATCCTCCAATTGTTGGTGTCGTGATCGATCCATTTGTGCTCACCACTTTCTGAATTGAAGATATCGCATTCTTGTGTGCTTCTGTTGTCTTCTGTAGTGAGTCAATCACTGCTGTATTCTCGTTGGTTGTTGAGAGATTATGATCAATCATTTTCTCAATCATTTGTGAATTGTATTTTTGTCGATTCATTTTTGGTTGTTGACTTTTTATGGGAGTAAAAATTCTCCACTGAACAAACCATATCAACTTTTTTTCGTCATTGATTTGACTTTCCTCTATTTCAATCATCACTTCACATCAAGAAATTTGCCTCATTATGCACAATTCTGACATTTCGTTTGCGTAAATGAAGAATGGGTGGAAGATCTACAACAATGGGAAGAACAACGCCAACTCTCGATTCTGATGTTTGCCACCATTTCTGTTCCTGATATTGTTTTCACAGCTCATTCGAAAACTCTCCTTCGTGCTCGGAATCAATCCTCAACCATACTTAAGCGTTAAGCCAAGTACAGCTCTTCAGATGCTGTGCGAGCTGTTGGGATGCGGAGGTCCAAGGCGTACTCTGCCGCAACTGTGTAAGTACATTCGGTATCTTCTCTGCCGAGTGTTTTTCGCTCTTCAAAATGTTATTCCACATTCGCTCTATCGAATCCAGTCTCGAACTCTTCTACAAATACGTATCCTCATCGACAAAGGGTTGGATGAATGTAATTTCGATGGACAACGCGACCTTGTATCTCTATTGGTGGTGGGAGTCAATTTCACAATGACGACGAAGGAACACTATCAAGAATTTCTAAGCATGGAGGAAACTAATGATGTTGATCAAATCCGCGTTGAAACCTCAAAATCAGCGCACGACACAATCGAAGCACTGATTGTGTCACTAAACACCGTTCCGACCGAAAGCAATTCGCCGTCGTTCATCCCTTTGGACGATAGCTTAAATCAGAGCGATGCGCGGGATGGTTAGTTTGTTCACTTTTGTTCAAAGATTTCCAATCATTCGATTTTTTGTTTCTCTAAATTTGATGAAAAGCCGCCTTCTTTCCAGAGACACCAGGTGAAATGAAGAGTAGAAGAAAAGTTAGTTTTGAAATCTTTTTCACGATAATTATCAATAACAGTATTCAATCAAAAAACAGTGAAACGTTATCACCTCTCTATCAAAAGATCAATGTGTAAATTTCGTAGAACCAGAACACTACAAAAAGTAGTCAATCAAAACGGTAAAGAAAAGAGAACACATTCACTTGGAGAGTCTAGAAGCCTATGTGATATGAATTTTAATCCGAGAAAAATGATACAAACCAAAAAGTCGCGTGAACGTGAAAGCTGAGTTCAATGTGATGGATGTCTAGGAAACTCATGAAAAAATTCATACTTTCTGAAACCGATGTGTTACACAAGATATTGAATTTGCCTGAAAGAAAAGAAAGTACATAGCGAGAAAAGTGATGCGTGGTACATACGTTTTTAACTTTTTGTATAAGATGATCTGATGAAAATCAAAGAGAATACCGAAGGAAAATGACATACATATTTCCGATTCAATTTTAGCGGGCCAGTTAGCTACCTAAGTATTTGTGGACACATCGATCTTTAGCCTCAATGGTTTGATCCTCTCATCTCATTCCTGACGACTCTTTACTGTTTCGTTTAGGTGTGTTTCACTTTCTACTTTCACATTTGTTCTCTCTTCTTTTTTGTCTCTTCATTCTTGTTCTCGATCCTTCACTTTTTTCTGTCTCTCTCGTTCAGGTACATCACATTGTTTTATGAACGGTGGTTTCATTCCCGACTTGTTTTGAAGAGGTTTGCTCCATTTTTGAATTCATTATTTCCTAAAACACATTTATGTACCAACGCCGATCAAACCGAAAGTGGACCTGAAGATCAGGTACACCGTTGTGTCTTATCTCCCAAAAGGATGTCTCTCGTGATTTACCAAACAGGTATTCTCTTCTTTTTTATTCATCTTTTCATAAAACATCTTCATGTACTCGATCTGTGTGATCATCAAACTCAGGTACACTATTGCGTCTTATGACCAGAAAGTGCTGTTCACTGAATATTTGAAACAGGTTTGCTCTCTTTTTTGTATTATCTCTTTATAAGACACAATGACGTACCAGAATTTTCACTTCACTTTTGACATTCTCTTTTCTGGTACAACACTTCACTTTATCCTCTCATTTTCACTTCATTGTCAATTTTTTCTCATTGTCTCTCACTTTTTTCAAAAATTAAAATTTAAAATGACGTGAACAAAATTTTGATCCTCATCTTTCTTCGAGAAACTTCGTGATTCATCGATAAAATTGTATGCGTTGGTACACCACTTTGTTTTACTTTCATTCAACTTTCATTTCACCTTTTACACTTCACTACTCTTCGATTTGTGCTCTTCATTTTTTCTAAAACACATTCGTGTACCAACAAAACGCGATCTGAAGTGATCATCCAGATCAGGTACACCACTTCACCTTATCGTTTCATTTCACAACTATTTGATTTCAATTCTCTTATTTTATCAAAACAAGGTAGAACACAGAACTAAAAATGTTTGATCGTCAAGATAAAAACGAACTGGAAGATCTGGTACATGAATGTGTTTTATCACTTCAAACATTGTTTCACTTCACAATTTTGATCTCATTATTGACATTTTTGCTCTAATCTTTCATAAAACACACTGGTGTACCAACGAGATTCAATCTGAAATGATCGGTGAGATCTGGTACATGAATGTGTTTTATCGTTTAGTTCTCACTTCAATCATTGTTTTTTACTCTTGTTTTCTGAAATTTTGATGAACGCGTTCATAAGGTGAAGTGGTGTACCAACGAAGTGAGAAAAACAATGACTGGAGAGATCTGGTACGTCACTTCACCTTATCGTTGCTAACATTGTTGCACTTCACACTTTTACTCTAATTAGAAACATTTTGGTCAAACTCGTTCATAAAGTGAAGTGGTGTACCAATGAAACGCGAACAACAAAGATCGTTCAGATCTGGTACGAGATTTTGTTTTATCGTTTACTTTTCACTTCACTCACTCTTTTTTTCTCTTTGTTTGTGAAATTTTGACGAACCCGTTCATAAGGTGAAGTGGTGTACCAACGGAACGCAAAGGATCAAGATCGTGCAGATCTGGTACGTCACTTCACCTTATCGTTTCATTCTCACTTCATTTACATTTTAGTACTCTAGTTTTGTGAAATTTAGATGAAGATGTTCATCAAACTCAATACTTTCCCACCATTTTCACTATTTCCATTTCACCATTCACTATCATACTTGCCCACTTCATTTTAGCTTCATTCACCTTCATTTGGTCTAATTAAGAGAAAAAGTCGACGAAAAATGAAGTATTGTGATGTGCTCGTGAGGTGTAGACGGTCGAAAGAATGCTCGTGAGATTGGTGAAGTGACGAGGAAAGTCGAAGTAATTAAAGTGAAAACCAGACGAGCGAAATGAGCAGTGAAAAGCGTTGAAGTGGCTGTGCATGAAACAAACAAGATCAAAAGTTGAGTGTGAGAAACATGAAAAACCAACATTATGAAAAAACTAGTCGTCAAAAGTGTCGTGAAAATTCAGTACTCCCTCCTCGAAAGGTGAGAAAGAAGATGTGATGTGAGAAAATCGGGGCAAAAATCGATATGAGTGAAAAGTTGGTGAAAATGTGGTGCAAAAAAGGTGCGTTCAAAAAAAGAGGACTATGAAGGTGAGGTGATCGGGAACCTAGGAAAAGCGTCGGAAGGACGCAAATGTGAAGATTTTGAAAAATCTAACGTAAAAAACGAAAACTGACGAAAAAGTGGTGAAAGATGACGTGAAAAGTGAGGGTTGAAAAGTGTCACCAAAAGGCGACTCCGAGCGAAATGAAGTGTAAAAACGCAAATAGGAGGCAAAAGTGATCCTAAAAAGTGAAGTGCTGAAAGCGCATACATTTTTTTTAAAATTCGGAGAAACTCGAAAAATGGAATATGGGTTGATCTAGAAAAATCCCGATCCGGCCTTGATCTAACCAAAAATTCCAAAAGTGTTTTTTATCGCGAATTTCACCTTCTGAAATCGATTTTGTAATTTTAGAAGGTGTTTGAGGTGTGTTTGAGCCATATAGCAGCAGTTTTAAGCAAGTTCTGAAAATCGACTTTTTGGTCACTTTTTCGACCACTGTTCGGTACGTAGCTCCACGAATTCTCAACCGATTTTCATCAGGATTGTTTTGATCGACGACTCACATCGTCCTCGACATTTTAGAATTTTTTTCGATTTTTTTCGAAGTGGTTCTCAAGTTGGATTCACTGTGTTCGAGTTCAAAAGTGAAAAAACATCGAAAAAAGTGACAACATTTTTGGATTATGACAAAAATTTGCTTCAAAATTGACGCTTAAAATGAGGTCAAAATATTGGACATATTTTTGGAATTTAGGTCAAATATTGGCATCATTGAAATGGCCTAAATTCCTTTTAATACAAGATTTAGAAATGGTCAATCGGAATTGACTTTTCGTTTCTGATTTCAACGACTATTTCAATCTGGTTCCCAAATCGTCTACTATACTACTTAGGAGGTCATCGAAAACTCTCAAAATTTTCAGAAAAAATTAATATCCAACAAAACATCCATATTGGTGAAAACTTCATGTCCGAACTATGTCTGGTTGTGGAGATATGATCAAAACAAGTTTTCGAGTTCCTAAGCTTAATATACAGGGAAGTCAGTTTTTTTCCCCATTTTTTCGTCCAGCTCCCCCCAGGATTTTTCATTTTTCAAAAAATTGTCATTTCGAGAGAAAACAATCCCAAACCACCATAAATCAAACGAGAAAGAAAAATCTTGAACAGGCGTAGAGAAAAGTGATCGTGAAGTTAGGATTCACTAAGCTTAAATGTTAAGGACAACATTTTTTGGGTACCAAAAAAAGGGCCAAAAAAGGCTCTTAAATAGGCACCCTGAACAAGGGATCCTATTTTGGAGGTTCGATTTCTACCTCAAGTGATTTATGGGGCCGAGATGATGACCCATAAAAAAAAGTGGGACCCAGAAAAATATGGGTTCGGAGAAATATGATAATGATGAGCAACGGACGGACAAAACGTCGTTCTCCTCGGACATCGGACAGAGCACAAGTCCAAGCAAAAAAGAAGTGTTTCATGTGACCCAAAGAGCTGTTCAATCCTCAAATTTATATCATCAATGCGTCTAAAATGATGTAATTATCCAGATTTTGTGATTTAAACTGAGAAAAAAACACGTACTGAGAATTCGGACAAAATGACCCATTAATTGCAGAAATGTCCAAGCTTGTCCGATCTTGGACATCCGCTCTTTTGTTGAAAAACGGAATCATCTAAATTTCTTCACCATCGAATGATGATCAGTTGAAAACGGACAAAACTGTCCTGTCCTGGACATGTCCGGATCGTCCTCCCCATCTCAATTTGTCTTCGTCGTACATTTTCTCTCAGAGCCAATTCCATCACAATTTGAATGTCGATGATCGGTCAAAACCTCTTTTGTCTTGCTCTCAATCATTTTTTATTTGCATTGAATGAAAATAAGCGGAGATCTTCTCGATTCAATATTCACTCTTCTCCATGCTATCTTTGACATTCAATTGCATTGAAACCTGAAAAATTCACACAATAGGTTTGCCTCTCCATTGTTTTGACATCTTAATCGCATATTTCTCTTCTTTAGTCGATAAATACTGCTCCACTCCTCCAAACAAGCCGGAATTCCGATTTATCAAAGATCATGAGGAATCTGATGACTGTTTTGCCTTAGAACCTTGATTACACATCCTCTCTCAACGATTTAATCATGTCTCTTTTCTACCTCACTCCGACGGACGAATCACACGAAAGTTTTTCTCTGATCGTCTCTTTCGATCTTGTAGACTGTGTTACGTTCCGTGAAGAAGTGGCCGAACATTATAGTCCCATACCCTTCAAAGAAGACGACTCGAGATTCGAAATGACCTTCGCTCGCCGTAAACGACGGCCAACACCACACCCGGACTCGTCGCATCGAAGGCGGGATCTGTCGTCGGATGGGACTGTGCCCTCACCATCTTTCGAGAATGAGGACTCGATGTTGGATCAGCTGAACAATCCGATGTATTCTCTTCGCAGGACCCTCTCACTAAACGGCAGAAAGAGCTGATCGTTTCAATCTGCTTCGAAAACCAGAACCAGAAGGAGGATAACATGAATATTGAAGAGACTGTTGCTGATCTCAGAATGGAGATCGAGCAATTGAAACATGAAGCTCGCATTGCGAAAACTGAACGAGTCGCAGTGAAAGAGGATTTCGACGAGAAGCCAACGAAAGAGGAGCGGATGCGAGAGCGAGATCATCAGATGAAGCAGAAAGAGAAGACAATGGCTGAGGGAGGAAGGAATTGGAGAAGTTGAAGAATGAGAACAGGTCACACCGTTCGTCGCCTCTCTCCTCTCGAACAGGCAAGCTCAGTGCTGATCAGGAATCGAACCAGAAGAAAGAATCACAAACCAATGCTCAATTTGGGATGCTCGTCGAAGATTTGGAGCGGACATCACAACAACTCCACAGAGCCAGAACAGAAATCAGTCAGCTTGTCGAAAAGAACGAGAAAGGGCAGCGAGAGAAAGCAAATCTGAAGAAAACAAACTCGCATCAGGAGACGCAGATCCTGTCCATGCAGGGCGAGAACGCTCAACAGAAGAAGGCGGAACTAGAGACGGAGTTTGAGATGGTGAAGAAAGAGAAGAGAGAGCTGAAGGAGAAAGCTCGTGCTTTTGACAGGAACAAGGTCACACCAGAAACAGGACAACACTTGGTCACTCTGCACATCACGAATAGCGCTCTGAAGCAGACCATCCAACAACTTGAAGAAACAAACAGAGATCTTGAAGAGAACAACGAAGGACTGCAGGAGAAAGTGAACAAGCTGACGAAACAACAAGACGCGCTGCAGAAGCAGGACGACATCATTCAGGAGACAATCCTCAAGCTGTCGACCATCATGCGACAGGATGCCGACGAGAAAGGGTTGTTTGAGGATAGATTGTTGTTCGATGACGATTCGCACTCGTCGAGTCTGAATTCGCGAGACAGAAAGAAGAGGAAGAAGCAGAAGAAAGCTGTCTGGATCTCGAAGGACGAGGACATCCGTGAAATCCATTCGGACGATCTGGATTTGGGTGATTTGGACTACGCGGAGACGACAGTTCTGACCAACCTACTGGACAAGAATCACAGTCAGATTGTGGAAGAGACACAGCAGCGGAACGAAGCGTATCTTGAGACGTCAGGAAGAAAGTTTGGACGATCAAGAACACTCTCGCACAGTGCTCATCTCACCCACTCGCTCAGATCTGCCAACAGAACTCGGTCATCCAAACGTGGCAGAAGCAGCAGGATCTCCTCCTTTCAGAGCGGGACAGAGAGTTGAAAGAGAAGGACGATATTCACGCGGCCATCCAACAAGAGACCCTCCTCACTCTGCGTGAGAAGCAGGACAAGATCGAAGACATCAACATTCAGCGGCAAAGAAACATCGTCACGAACGACCAGCTCGAGTCAAGTGTTGCCGAAGGTGCATCTTGACAACCCCTCAACAGCCCACTCCATCTGTCCCTCAGGCACACGAGCCACCGATGGCTCTTAGACCAGCAAAGAACGAGCTTGTGAGGCCGTACGCGTCGGAGTTTCATTCGCTGATCAACCAAATCAACAAAAACAAACAGAGATTCCCAAATCTGTCGCAGACGGAACATGACGTGATGATCAACCTCCTCTCGTCCTTCTTCGGCCTCCTCCTCCCGCCCTCGCTCATCCAATCGTTCACTGCGAACACCTTCCCAACACTCGACACAGCCAAGTTGAACGACACAATCTTCGACTCGCCGTACGTCTCGCAGTTGGTGGAATGTCAGATCATTCCAGTCCATACTTCCCTTCTCCACAGCCGATCCACACACATTCTGGACCACACTTCACTCACACTCATTCCACGACCATCTGCTCTCAACTTGTTCGTGCAGAGCGCTGGAGTCTCCTCGCTCGTTCAAATCGTCCTCAACTTGACTTCTCTCTCCGACCCCAACCAGTTCGACGCGAATGTCATCCAGTCTGCCTTGTCCTCTCCCCAATCCTTCGTGTCTGCCATGTCAATGTCTCGCTTCTTCAGGAGTTCCCTCTGGTCACTCCAAGCCCAAACGAGGGCTCCTCAACACAGCGAGTACCTGAAATGGGCTGGCCGATCTGAGATTCTTTCAACAAAATAACGAAGCCTCCTCGTCTTTTCTCGCAAAACTGTTTTGTTAAGATACAAACGTTTTTCTCAATTCCTTGTTAAGAATGGACATAACGACGAACTGGCTGTTTATTCAACCTAACACCATTCAGTCATTTTTGTGTCAAACGAAGAAGTTACTTCACCAACTACACCTCATAATCACTGGAGTTGATTGCGACGAGGTTCACCGAGGCGACACAACCCGAGATTAAAGGCAGGGACAGAACACATGACTACAGTACACCACCAGGAAACGACAAGCGCAGCGAACAAGGAAGACGAGGAGGTGGACCAGGGTGTCATACATTTCGGACATCATTGGAACCGATATCAACATAATTCTCAGAACTCAAAATTTTGTCGAATAGCCCATGTTTCTTGATCAAACACCGTTCGACCGGAAGTACTGATTCAAGGTGTTTAGTGTCATTTCGCACGAATACAATTGTTATTCGCGATCGAGTATCATACCCTTGAGGCGAATAGCAGTGACACACTATATTTCGTACGTGTCGAACTCCGTGGGATCGGACATCTGCTTTGGACAAATGAAGACTTTGATCATGCCGATCGCGAGGGAGGTTGGACAAAACACCGATTCCGAGTCGTATCGATGACTCATGTTTTCCAAAAGGACTGAACGAGCTGCCCACCCCAGTTGATGCTTTAAGTTGCGCCCACGAACTCAAAGGTTAAAAAATAATACGTGATTCATCCTCGAAACATATTACAGTGCGGACAGCACCCAGATTTCTCTCACGCTGGAGAATCTCTTTCAGGAAACGCTGCTCAGTGACATCGCCACACGATGAGGAAACAAAGGAGAATGGTGGCAGACGTCGCCATTCCCCAGAATCAAACACATCATGGCGTCACAATACAAGCTCTAGAAATGATGGTTGTTCGTACACAAGAGGCTAGACCAGTGGATCATGTCCGACGATCCGATAGAACGCAAGCTGAGTCTGGACGTCCCTCAGACTTCACAAATCGACCACGATCGTTTACGTTGGTTTTTAACGGGTACAGACCGACAGAGGGAGACTTTCTGATCGCCTGGAGGACTTTAGCACCAGATCGACAATTTAGACGTCCCAAATTAGTTTCTGGTTTCAGCTTCGAGTTTCTACAACTATGAACGTTGATATTGGGAGGACCGTTGATCTCGCGGAACAAAGTACAATCCATTCGTGGTCTGCAACTCGTGGCCTCCAAATCCAGACATTTGGAGGAACGAAGGGGGAGTTCACATGATGAACGTGCTCATTTATTAATAGTTAACTTGTGTGAATGGAATGTTTGGTTTCACACACTGCGTGACCAAGATGATTGATCTTTATCAGGCCGGCCAGACGTGGGTTTTATGGACTGTCTTACAGGATGATTTACGAGCTCCGGGCAACTACTGGAATGCAGACAATCCAGGACCGTCCTTATGTCAATATTTCCATCGAATCATGTTCTTCCTGACTACCGTGAGAATTTCACGTCAACCAAATCTGGAACATGTCCATCGTTGATGTCTCGAATACGAGTCAGGAATCTCACCTGCACTATCGGAAGAAGCGAGATAGTTCCGCTTCTATCCACATTCCTGTGGTCCTTCAGAATTTAAGCCACAAAGAACTCTTGAGGGCACACTGCGATCTGCAATCCCCTCGGCACGGTCAGAAGAATGAATTGCGGGAAGTGTCAGATCATCCAGATCATTCGCCGAAATATCCTGAAGCGGGTGAAGCAGAAATGCCAATTGGATTTAAAATACGCACAACAGACGCGACACATCAAGCTTGAAAATAATAACACTTTACCCAGGATGAACCCACTACTCTTCGACAATCAATGAACAACGGGAACGAACTTCGAACAATTCTTTGTGAAAGTGTGCAGAGGAGCTTTCACTTGAACTTTGAGAACGACACTCTGAAACGGCTCCAGAAACATTGGATGTATAAATCAAGCCTGAAGTTGACAATTCGACAATCACATTTGGAGAGGATGAGTAAACCTACATATAAGACTCTTGTCTGCTCACTAACGACCTCTCATCCACAATCGTGCCAAGCTCGCTCACATCAAAGGAGAGAGGCTTCTCCTGGATGATCGCGATCTTGGAATTGAATGATAATCAGAGAAGAGTGAATGGGGTCACTCCATCCTTCGTCATCTTCACTCCCTCTCGTCGACGAACGGTTCAGACACTGTGCGTTCGGACACGTCGAAATCAAGTCTTCAATCATACCTCTCAACTACCCTCTCCAATGGTGCCGGTCGCAGAATAACCGATCAATCTATACTCCCTTTCCTGTTCGCCTCATCTGCAGCATCAACAATATGAAACACGAGGTGCTCGTGGCGAGTCGAATGCGATGCCGAAGTGAGGAGAAAGAAGCCTGTCGGGTTGGACAGTGTGTGGACAGAGCGGAAGACATCAACGGAATTGGTCTTCTGTGTGAAGATGAAACGGAGAGTTGCTCCTCGATCCATGGGAAGGTGTCAATTTGATGCGGCTCTTCCCGAGAGGAAATGAGGATCCGTTGTCGATAAGGAAGAGGATGCAGAAGCTAAATCGATTGGCAGCCGTGACAGATGTAATAGGCCGATCTTCTAATGCCTCAACGACACCAGGATCGTTTGGTGTCGTTGAAGATTGAATTGGGAGAAGAGAAGTGGAACCAGATTTCCATCTTCATCTCGGATTTGGCGGTACGTGACACAACCACATCAAAAACGTCTCTGATCGATATTCCATCGCAGTCGCCTCACTCAACATTTGTTCAATAGATGTTTGTAGTGTTTTCATGTTCGACTGACCAGCAGAGAACACGACCACATTCACGACACTCCTTCACGATGCTGCGACAATGAGCAACTCCCCAAAGATCCCTTTGGAACAGGGATTGTGAACAAGCGAACTGTCTTCTTGATTAGAGATGGGAGTGAAGTAGTATTTAAGCTCAATTAAAGACACCGACGGAAGGTGGATCAGAAACGAAGTTCATGCGAGTTCAGGAGGGGCTGCTTCATCGTTTCAAGAACACAGCTGAAATCAACCAGATATACTCTGGAATCAGAAGGATTCGGACTGCGAACGAGAATCGTAGAACTGCCCACATCGTTCTCTTGGTCATCCTGGATATGGACAGCCGGAAGATAGTCGACTTTTCTTTTCTCCAAGGTGCTAACTTCGAGTGATGTGATGAAAAAGGGCAGAATGCTCTGCTGTTTAACCCCCCACCAATGTCCAACGACGGAAACGGACACTGTTGATCGAGGCTGTGTCGATGAGGAACTCCGAAATGCAGAGGATGGATGTCTGACAACAAACAACGTTCGTCATCCTTCTTAAACATGCGCAGACACATTCTTTGGAAAGGAATCTCAATGAAGGGGATCATCAATCAATGGACATGAGGGAGATGGAGATATGAAATGGAGGTGTCAGTGATTGAAGTGGGACTATACCACAGGTCAAACTGTCATAAACAGATCGCATTCGGCCCATTGTACTTCCCGCATCACTCCCGATGCGTGTGAGAAACTGTGAAGAAGATGTCGATGACCAGCGTGAGCAGCGCATCCCCACACTTGTTCTCAATTTGGAGGATAGTCGTGGAAAGAAAAGATCACCATTGGCGAAGTGATGGGGAGCAAATGAACAGGATGTGAGGATGATATGCGTGAGAATATCTCCACAGGGAGGACTGTGCAGAGTCTGAAGGAGAGAGTTTGTTTGAGGGGTGACAGATGGGGTTGGCAGAGGGAGTGAAGCGTGGAGATGCACAGTCTCGGTATGTTTTCTCTGGATTGAAGGAGTGAGGTCTGTGAAAGAGGAGCAAGTGCACGGCGTCACCAATGGGTCTCTCGCCTGGTTGAGAAGGAATCGATTTGGAATGCGAACAGAGAGACAGGCGAATAGATATCGCGATTGCGATCGAGTGGATCAATTTAAAAATGTTGATTTGTATGTCCATCAACATGAGAGGATTGGAAGAAGGCTCTCATCAGCGGATGCCCTCACTCGATTTGGAAAGCGAGAAGAGGATGAAGGAACGAGAGGTGAGCATAATGAAGACCAAAGTGGGGAGGGCTGGTCGAGGAGACAGCAGTGCGGGTGATTGATCATCAAGCCCTCCTCCTCTGTTTCTTCTCATCATCTTTAACCAGAACTTGTTCTCCAGGAGGTGCCAGCCCCGATGGGGGTCACGGCCAAAGAAGATCATCGAATCGAAGCAAACACTAGAAGGCTTCTTCTTTTGGTTCTCTCTTTGCTTCCTTTAGACTTTCCTTTCAACACTCGCTGTGTTGAGGAGCCCTCGTTTGGGCTTGGAGTGACCAGAGGGAACTCCTCCAAGACAAACGAGTGCTCCTCAACATTGCAACTCTGCCACACAACCTGGCAAGTTCTGGCATTTTCACTTCACCTCGTCTCATTAGACCATTTGGCAAGTTTTTGTTCCCTGTTAGGGATTTCTTGCCCACATTACCTTTTTTGCTTCCTCAACGGCCCCATTATGGGGTAAACCAACCTGTGAACTTCTAGTTCCCCGTTGGGTAATTCGGAAACAGATAAAAAACTTTTATTTTGTTTCTTTGAATCTCTTTATCGGCCAGCCCATTTCAGGTACTCGCTGTGTTGAGGAGCACTCGTTTGTCTTGGAGAATTTCATATTGCGAATAGGCTCTCAAAGATAGTTGTTTGGAAATGTCAATTCTTTGATCAAAGACTGCAAGACGTTGGATCCCATCTTCTTTCTCTTCCTTCCTTTCCTCTCTCTCATCATTCACATCCTGTTCAAGTCTTCCATCATCATTTTCTCTTTCAACTTCGAGTCATGAGCACAGGTCGATTTCGAACTGTTTACAGAAGAAACACATTACAGTACTGTCTGAAGAACAACATATTATTCATGTTAAGAGATTAAATTCTTGAGTTTAGTCAATTCTCACCTGTCAACGTAGATCATGCCCTTCTTCAAAACTTACCAGTGGGGGTCTCCTAATTAGGCGCTGTCCGAGGACGGACAGCGCCTCACCTTGTCCGGACAATTGCTCCTCCCTAAAATATGAAGTATAAGTTAAGAAGGTGTTGACAATTTCGGGTTTCGTGCCGATTTCGGGTTTCGTGCGCGTGTTATTACTGACACTCACTGATGTGTTCCTCGCTCCGTTTTCATTTCACGTTTCATTGTGATTTTCTTGATCACCGCCACGAATGCACAAATCAGAATGGTTTGAAAGATGAAAGGGTAGATCTATCCATCCTCTTCGTCGAAAGGAGAAATGGGAATGAAATTTCTTCTATTCATCATCATTTGTGATTGCATTCTTGGAGTTCAAGAAACATCCTCCTTCTCATCTCCCAAAGTCTCTCAAACGAGACGACTTAGCAATGACCTCCACTCAACGATTTCACACGTTACTCTGACTCCGGAAACATTCTCGGTGCTGTCAACAATCCGTCTGGATGGTATTTACACGAGTTTGGATTTGGAGCTTCACAGCAGGAGTATTCAATTCAAAGGAGTCACTCCAAACTTGATCACTCCAAGCTCGATCGTAGGGACAACATGTCTCTTCAAAATACATAATTCAACAGTTTCGTGTGACCATGTCTGTTTTGATTTGGTTGGAGGTGAGATAATGGACCGAACTTCGTTTCAAAACTCGGATGAGCCTTCAACAATCTTTTGTGCTCAATTATCCAATACAACAATGTTAACCACTAATTGCTCGTTTTACCTCTGCGAAATATCCAGGCTATTTCGGTTATCGTCCTCCACAGTCGCAGATTTTGACACAAATTCAATCGCAGTCGTCTCGTGTACTTTCCACACCACCGGTGGAACAATGCATCCACTATGCCAAATCAAACCCACATCCACGTTCGATACCCACCATGATATCACTCTCACTGCTTGTATTGTTGCGGATGTCGCCATTGATTCTTCATCAGGAATCATCATGAATTCTCAAAACGATGAAACCAGCTCCATCTCAACGACAGTCAATCATCTTACATGCCTTAATATGTCCAGGGCAGTAGATTTTTTACCTCCACTTTCAAATTTTTGTCCACCACAAGAGCGAATCACGAACAGTGCGTTCCATAGCATCTCAGATGCTCTATACGGAACAATCTCTTCTCCACTTTCGACTAAGCATACCTTTTTATGCACAAACACGTCTTTTAGTGAGTTTACAAACACCGACCATCACCAACACAACCCGTCAAACTACACATTCGTGGGACAGACTTACGATGCCATTCTCCTCTCCGATCGACTGAATGTTACATCGCTCGCGGATCCTGTCGTTTTTGTCAATTGCATCGTCACCTCGACAAATCCAACCACAAACAGCACTTTCATCACCTTAACCTCCTTCTCTGACGATTTCACTCTCCACAATTGCTCCTTCACCGTCAGAACTATTTCTTCAATTCAGGTGGTATTCGCAAGGATCCTTCCTCTTTCAGGAGAGTTTATAACGATAAATATTCACAGCTTTACATCCAATTATGGCTCAGTTGACAAAGGTTCGCATTCACATGCTATCTTCCGATTTGAGCGCTCACACACTGTCCTCATCACCTCCTCAAACTTCACTTCTCCGCCAGATTCAACCAACCCACAATCAGTCTTTACACATGGTCCAGCCGTCATTTTTCATGTTTCAGGCTGTCAGTTCAAGGGATCATCTAATTCAGGTTCGGGAGTCCTTCGAATACTGCTTAACGGCGAGGTAATGTTAGCTGACTGTCTAGTGTCAGATAATCACGCAAAAGGCTACGGAGGTTGTGTTGAGACGACAAAGCAAGCTGTCGGGTGTCATCGATGTGTGTTTCGGCACAATTCAGCAACACGAGGCGGTGTTTTCTGGGTAACCTTGCCACATTTCATGTTGTGGGAAGATTGTCATTTTGAAGGGAACGTCGCAACAGAAGGACTGCATTTCAGCGGAAATGATCTCTACAGCGGTTACTCAACTTCATTCTGGAACAAGACATCCATGGTTGGGTGCACATCCTCATCATCAGCTCCCAAAATTAGTTATTATAACAATGCTGTTCTCAATGGAGAGCATCCTCTCTCGGAGGTTCTTCTGCCAGACCCTTCGACAACGACATGTTTCGAGCACGGACTCTCAGTTGCTGCTGACGGATCAGGATCGATCTGTTCAGAGATTCATCCGTGTCAAACAATCAACGAAGCATTGGCTGTTACTCAATCTCTTCCAGCGCGAAATCGGATCCTGATTGGAACAGGGCAGTTCACTGATGAGACACGGACGATTCTTGAATCAGTTGACATGGTTGGGAATGGATGGATTCGAGATTCGTCGTTCTACACCACTCTCGTCTCGCCCGGGATAAAAGTTGGTTCGGCGGGAAATGTCACTCTACGTTCAATGACGCTACTCCCTACAACTCCAAACACAGTTGTTATTGGGATGGATGAAGAGGGCGTCCTCCGCCTTGCATTCATCCGAATCGATCAAATCCCCTCACACTCGTCTTCTTTGATATCGGTGTCGAAAGGGACAACGACACTATTCCGCTGCTGGTTCGACAAGGTCAATTTGACCAGCTCAGCATTCATGTCTGTTTTTGACTCGGCCTCAGTCAACATCATCGGCACATACTTCATGCTAATCACTCGCACAAGCGGTGAAGGAGCGAGCTGCATCGATTCGGAATCAAGAGGACGATTCACCCTCGATTCGACTGATTTTGCGAACTGCTCATCTTCAGGAAGAGCTGGCTCTCTTCTCCTGAATGGGAAGGATCAAGGATCCATCTCCTTCCATGAAACTCATTTCTTCAATAACGAAGCAAAAACAGAATCAACAGCGACCGATGGAACCAAAATCTTCGCACATGACATCGTTCTCACATCTTTCTCAGAAAAAAGCGTGTCTGGAAGCTCAATCCGTTCAACCAGCCCACAACTCAGTTATCTTCGCCTTGGAATCGCAACACGCATCGTCTTCATCTCAAGATTCGGCTACTCAGTGGATGGTGTCGATTTTCCGCTCACTGGCAGGTTCCCACAAGCACTCCCCTTGTCACAGTTCACGTCGATCAAGAAGATGACTGAGGAAACATTCCAGTTCTGTGGATATATCTTTCCAGACCTCGTTGGACTCACCCTTCCGCTTGACCCACTCATTGCGGAGAACGTCTTCGTCCAATGGGGAGTGGGGATTCTCAATCCAACATCCTCAACTATCACACTCGTCACTGTCCGTCAGAACAGTTACTTTAGCTTTAACCGAGGAGCCATAGTCTTTTCAGAACCGCCAACTGCGACACCATTTGTCGTTGAGAGTTCAACAGGATCCTTCGAACTTGTAGCGCATGAATTCAAGCTTTCATTCGGTTCTAGTCAACTATCGGTTCCATTCTTCTCTGTTTCGGCTGGATTACTCAAAACACATAATTTTAAGATTTCGAAACCACTCACATTATTCGGATGTGCTCTGTATCAGGGAACTGGAGGGACCATATCAATGTGTGAGTCGGTCTTCTTTCAAATGACATCCACAGGGAATGGAAGTGTCATACACGCCACTTCCACTACTGTCAAAGTGGAACTCTGCTCCTTTGAGGAATGCTCTTCCCAAAACGGAGGAGCAATTTGGGTTGAACTCTCGTCTTCAAACAGCCTCCTCGTCACCCACGACAAAAATTCACATTATTCGACCACATTCTTGAACTGTAGAGCCGAAGAGAGAGGAGGGGCCGTTTGTGTTGAAGGAACGACCACACTCACGAATCCCATCAAGTTCTTCAGCTCCACAATCAACCACGCTCGCTTTTCCGGAAACAAGGCCACTCTGTCAGGAAACGACGTGTATGTTGGAAAAGACATTTTCGGAACAAAAACAGTTCAAGAAATCGGTCAATTTGGAGGAGGTTCTCTGAGCGACTTTCCGCATGTGGAGATTGAAGGTCGTGAAGATGATGAAGAAGAGATGAACGAGATTGGTTTCATCATTCCTCTTCCAACTGTCTCGGTGAATGGATCTGTGAAAGAGTTGACGACCGGAATGAGCGGAACAGACGGTGAAGATTGCAAATGGACATCGTCATTCTGTGCGACACTTGGATATGCAATCGTCAACCTCCGATCGAAGCACGATGAAGAAGACATCGAGATGAAGGCTCAGTTTGTGTGGAACATGACATACTCTGAGCATCCGATGACTGTGTCTGATCAGAATGTGAAACTGACAGGAACGACTGCAGCAGATCAAAAGAAAGCAAATTTATCCCGTTCAGTCGTCAAATTCAATGATTCATCAATCGCCAACGTCGCTCTGTTCTCTCTCACAAACAAAGCCACTCTTTCTGTGTCGAACATTGATTTTCTCCTGAAGACGACAAATGAGCTGTTCACAATGGATTCATCAGCCAGCAACTTGAACCTCGCCAACTGCAAAATGATTGCCTCATCTGACTCTTCCTCGTCAGTCAGTGTCGTCTCCGTCTACGGTGGTTCTGTTTGTATGGAAGACATCCAGATCAACACTACTGGCATAAGTGCAAGTCGTTTCTCGTTGCCTCTTGTTTCCGTCAACGCTCCACAAAGTTCTGTCTCTCTCATCGACATCGCCTTCATCAACTTTGAGTTCTCTTCATCTGCCGTCCACCTCATCACCGATGTCGCAATAGTTGTGAAAGACCTCACATTTTCTGATTGCCAATCATCATCACAAGATCCTCACCTCGTGTTGGTTGAAGGAACCGATCTTGCCCACCAAATCGTTCCCGCAAACTGGGTAGGTCATCCAACAACATTCGGAGGCGACGATGAAGGTCAATATTGGTGCACAGACTCGTCTCTGAGTGGTACTCCGTTTGCATCGTCCACTCTTCTTGTGTATCTTCTGGAAAGGACAGAAAAGTCGATTTATGTGAATTCTGCTGGACTGGACGTGATGGGCTGTGGATCGGAGACTCTGCCTTGCAAGACTCTCTCGGAATCAATCCCTCATCTTCGAAGCGACACTTCGGTCTCGATTTCATTTCAAAGTTCAGGAGAGCTTTCTTCAGAGATTATCAATAGATGGACTTCATTTATCATCGGCGGTGGTGATGTGAGCATGAAGACAGTGTCTGTGTTGTCGAGTGGCAGTCTCTCTGTTCCAGAAAACTCTCTTTCGTTATCCTATTTGTCGTTCACTGCGAGTGACTCTTCATTTCAGCATCCATTGATTTCCATCTCTGGAACGGGAGGCCTGCTTGTTGACACTTGCTCCTTCTCGTCTTTCCACTCCACACTTCCTGGCTCAGTCATCTCTGCAACTCTCTCCATCTCAGGCCATCTCCAGATATCCAACACTTCGTTCTCATCGTGCACGTCTGAGGGAGATGGTGGTGTTCTTTGGGTCAATTGCTGCCAACACCTGCCAACATACGCTCTCCTGTTCGACTGTTCGTTCGATTCCACCTGTTCGTGTGGAAGAAATTCGAAGGGAGGTTGGATTTTCGTGGAAGGATTCGGATTTGAAGACCTAATTTCGACCACTGCTTTTCAAACATCATCTTCTGGTCTTGCATCTCCCACAAACGACTCTCTCCTGTTCGGAATCGACCACAACGAACAATCAGACTCGATGTTCCATTCCATCTCTCTGCTGTACTATCTTGTTGAATATCGGGAATCGAGAATCTACGTTGGGCCAGAAGGACGAGACTCGAACGGATGTGGACATATGGACAGAATCTGTCGCTCACTCACCAAAGGCCACTCCCACCTTCGCGGCGCCTCATCATTCGAGTTGTTTGTTGTTGGAACGACACAACTCGCTGAAGTGTTCGTCTTCGATCCTGACAACCTCCATCTCACCTCCAAAATCGGTCGCCAGACGATCCAAGTGGAGAAGACTGGTTGTTTCGTGGATGGGGATCTTTTGGGCTCTCACATTCTGGAAGTGTCGCGGCTGAACTTCGATCTTAACCATGCGGAATGCTCTGCTCTGTTCACAACTGGTGTTGGAGAGTTGGTCATGACATCGTGCTCATTCGCGAAAACTGGATCGTTTGATCTCGAACTCATCAATCTCGTCGGCGGTGATCTGACATTGGAGAACACGACATTCAACTCTGCATCATTCTCCCGAACTCCACTTGTGCTGAATTCATTCACTCACGTTGAACTCCAAAAGTTAACGTTCAGAAACTGTTCTTGTGATGTGTTCGTTGAAGCGAGTGGAATTGGAGAAACCAGCCAATTCGTGCTTGATTCGTGCCATTTCTCAGCCTCTCAGGAATCTTCCCAACCCGAACTAGACGAGGAACACATCTGTTCGTGGTCGACAGGAATGATTCAACTGACCAATGCTTGGACAACGATTCGATCTTCTGACTTCTCGAATGCGAGGCAAGGAGGGATTTCCCAAAATGGAGGATGGCTGAGCTTGACCAACACGACATTCTCCGACAACACTCATCCTTCGCCGTTATTCCCGTCCATTCGACGCAATGTTTTCTGCTCAGGGAACGGAACGATTCTTCATCATTTGGATGGAGCAACAGATCAGAATCTTTGGATTGGAGGGACGGATTGCGACGTGCGGAACGGAACAGAAACCCATCTGTCGCCATTCTTCGTCCCGTCTCTCTCTTCATCCTCGACGTGCTCATTCAACAAGAAACAGCAATCCTTCTCCATCGTCATTCATGGTTCGACATTAATTCCCTGCCTTCTATCCCGAACAATCTCTGAAGAGAAAGATGCCATTTCAGACAATGCCCGCTCATCACTCAGCCTCCCTCTCGATGAGTCAACAACGAAGTCATTCAACGAAACATCAATCTCCTTCGAAGTGAATCTCTCGACTCTCGAGAAGGAGCTCGACTCAAAGTTCAAATGGATAGGTCGACTCAGGTTCGGACGCGATGTCGACACAAAAGAATCGTTCCTCATCAAAATGAGCCACGCCGAGGAGAAGCAAGCTCAAACGAAACGAGCAATGTCAGTCGTCATCCCAATCGCCTCTTCTCTTCTCGCTCTCCTTCTCCTCATCTCTCTGATCATCATCGTTGTTTGTTGTCGTCGGAAGAAAACCAAGAAATCCCTCGCCGCACAGAAAGAGCTGGACCAAGTTCAAGAAGACGGAGACGGAATCAAAGTGGAAGAAGAGAACATGTTGATTCACGCACAATTCACGAACGACCTCATCAAGCCTGACCTTACCACTCGATCAGGAATCAACACATTCCACGACAGCACAGTTGAGAATTCGACAATTCCTTCTGAGTCGGATCCGCGAAGTGAGAGAAGCCTGAAGAACGCTCCGCATGTGGAAGTGATGAGCTGTTCGGGAGATTTCGCGACGTCTGTCATTTCGAGAACAGACACGCTTTTCAATCGTTTGCACGGTGACGAGAAGAAGGAAATCAACAAGCGAGCACTGATGATAGCATTGACACGGACACTCCAGCATCTCAAAGCTCACATCCCTGAAGAAGAAGCTCTGACCCATCTCTCGTCCCACTGGATTCTCTTCGACAGAGATGATCAATTATTCCTCCAAATTCGTCAAGAGAACGCCCCTCTCCCGAAACATGCTCCACAGCAATCATCAACTATGTCATCTCATCGAGACAATCCTCAGACACCATTTGTCCATCCACCGCAACTGGCAGATTCGAATGTCTCTTCCTCCAACAACCATTCATCATCTGTTCTCTCAACAAATGACAAGCCACGGGAATCTTTTTTTCGATCGGAACATGAGGCAGAATCGCTCAACTTCGAGTTGTCAATGACTCAACTGGAAGAAAACTCCCAGCACTTCGACACAAACCAGAACATCGCACTCAAACACGGCTACACGCAACCACTTCCTCAACCTTCGCTTGACATCCCTTCTGGTCCACACCAACCCACACCAAACAAGCTTTTCGAAGGACTTCGCTGGCAAGCACCCGAAGTAGTTGCCAATGGTATCGAGGTGGATCGAGAGAAGGCCGCAGTGTTCAGTTTGGGTCTGATTCTTTGGGAGCTTCTGACGGAGAATGTTCCGTTCGGTGAAATGGATGCTGTGAACGCCGCTCGACAGAACGAGACTGGAGGACTTCCTCGAATGAGTCTCGTATCGAACCAGAACGCAAAAGACACGATCCAACAATGTCTCCAAACAGATCCATTGTCTCGTCCATCATTCTCCTCCCTTCTCTCTCGTTTCGACGACATCTCGTTCTCATCATCAACCAACATACCGAACCACGAAATTGTTTCTTAGTAGGATTTCCTTTCTTTGCTCCTTTCCTTCACTCGTTTTTCTCTCCCCGACAGTTTATCCATTCTCAAGCACACCGCAGCCGTTTGGCTCGTTCATTTTAACCAGCTTTGAGAGAATAATCGTCTTTTTTCTCACATTTCTTCTCTTCGTTCCACATCGTGTTCTTTCTCATTCTGTTTGTATTCTCGGATGCTCCTTCATTCTCTTTCCTTGTTTGGATTCTTCAACAATCCCGTCTGTCTCTTGTCTTCTGATTGTTGTCGTTTAATCTGCAGTCGTTCACATCACAATCCTCCACCACGCACATCGTTCAGGGATTGAAATCTCTGGTTTCTCCACCTCATCTCAGAATATCACTCTCCATGAATCATAGTGCATGCGCAAACTTTGAGTTTTGTCTCAGAGCATAGTCGTTGTTTTGGTGAAATGAAGCGAGAACGAAAATAACCGGGTATTGTTTGAGTTTCATTGATGGTTTTATGAGGTGAAGAACGAAAGACAATTTTATTACAACAATGAAGTGCATCTTGAGTCTCACATCTGAACAGGAATCGTTCCTCCATCCATCTGGGCCTCTTTCACAACTTCCACAGACTCGATTGTCACTGAATCGTTCTGGTTCCACATGAAAATAGTGAATCGGAAGGGAACAGGGATGTTTGTGAAGAAGGCTGGCTGTGTCTGTCCATCTTGCGACATTCGAACAGTTCTCCTTCCTTCTCGTCCATCTGCCTCGATCATCACTCGCTGTCCAGCTCCTCCCTCTTTGCATGCCTGAAAGCGATTTGAGGATTGTCTATTCAGCCACGTCAAACGATTTGATGACCACAGATCCCAACCTCCTGCTCCTCCAGTCAGAGTGTAGAATCGAGTTGTCTGAGCAGATGCTGTGAGTGCCGAAGAGATGATGCCGATGGTGTAATTTGCTTGTGTGAGACATCCAATGATCATCGAGAGGCGAGCAACAACAGCACCGAACTCGAAAGAGATGAGACACCCACCTCCATCAGATTGTTTGGTGAACTTTTTGCCAGAAAGAGTGTAGTCTGATCGAGGGAAGAGTTCGACGGCTTCTGCACCCACTTTGCATTGTCGTTTTCTTTCCTGTTCCTCTTCGAACTGTCTGCCAGACGCGATGAGGCGTTGGTTTGCTTCTCTTTCAGCTTGCAGTTCGGCCATCTGTCGGTCAAACTCCTTCCTTCGCTCCTCTTCTTTCTGTTTCATTTCCTCTTTCTCCTTCTTTCTTTCCTCTTCAATCCTTTCTTTCTCCTTCCTGAGTTCGGCTTCCATCCTTTCCCTCTCCTTCCTTCTTTCCATTTCGTGTCGTTTCTCGTTCTCTTCCATTTCCACTCGAAGTCGCCCAATGTCAATTCCAATCACTCCTTCCTTCTTCTCTCCCAATCCCACAAATGACGAAGGGAAGTGTCGGATCAGCATCCCTCCAATCTCCTTTGCTATCTCTCTTCGTCCTTCATCTTCCACCCCTCTCTCCTCTTCTCTCCCAATCTCCACAATCATCGAGCGAAGTGTCCATTCAATCTCCGACAGTGCTGCTCGGCTCCGATTCACAACTGAAAATCGACTCTTTGATTCTTTCTTCTTCTTTTCGTTCTTCTTCGATTCTGTCGTCTTCTTCGATTGTTCTTCAATTCGCAAGAACGACTTCAGTCCAATGCAAAGCGAGTCCAGTGATTTCAGAACGGAAAGTCCACTTCCACTTCCAATCCCATCTCCACACGAAACAATCATTGAGCTTTGTTTGCACAGCCCTTCCACAACTCCACTGTTCAGAACTCCTTCCACATCTCCTCCCGACATCGACACACGGCACAGATGCCTGACACACCAAACAATCACCAATCAACAAAAGAAAAGAGAAATGAAGAAGTGAGAAAGAGAAAGGGAGAGATGAAAAAAAGGAGAAGACACACCCAACCACTCGCGATGCACTTTCCACAACTTTCGATGACGATTTCTGAACATCAACAGAAACACAAACAGAAGCACAAACACAAAAAGAAAAAAAAGTGAAAAGAACGACGAGAAGGCATACTGAGACGAGATTCACGAGTGATGGAAGAAGACTGCTCACTCCAACACGAAAAGGCAGACTCGCTCCACTCACAACAACCGACACAATCCCAGAAACAGACACCTGAACACCAAACATCATTCAGCAACAGAAGATGCGAAGAGGTCAAGACAATCACGAAGAAGATGACGAAGAAGATGAAGGAACAAACAAAAGACACACGAAGAGCTCCTCGGAACAGGGATTCGCCAGTGTTGAGCAGAACTCTTCCAACAATCCCGATGACATCACTTCTTCACTCAGTTTGTGAATATCGTGGTTTTCTGAACAGTGAATCACACAAACACGATCAGATGAGAAACGAACGAACGACAAGCAATATGACGAAAAGAGAGAAAGACCGACAACAATAAAATAATTATAACTATCAGAAGGATGAACACACCCGACAAGAAGAGAGAATAGACCACAAGCGCCGTTTTCTGTTTCGACGATTCATCGCCATCTCTGTATTTCTGCAGACAATCTGCGATCAGTGGACCCTACACATGAAAATAATAGGAGGATGAAAAATCAAAGGGAAAATCAGGAGTAGAGAGAGTAGAAAAGTGAAGGAAGGAGGAGCGAAATTCAGTGAACGAAAATCAGTGAATCAAGAAGAGTGATCCAAAAGAATGAACCAAACCAGATCTCGCTCGGTTTTTGCTGGATTAGTGACTCCAGGGAATAAATTTAATGATGGTTCAGGTAACATGGTTTGGTGTGAGGATCGAAGCCATTCTTCGAAATTGTCTGGTGATGATTCACCTCTCATTCTTCTTTTTTCCCCTTCTTCTCTCTGCGACTCACTCCAATCAACCATCTATTTTCCCATTGTCAACTATCTTTCGATCGACGGAGCTTTCACCAAGTGAAAATGAACCAAACAGTCTGGACGGATTTCCACGCATACTGGATCTAAAAAACGACAAATGTCATGCGCAACAGTACCTAGTCTCATCTACCACACTGAATCTTCGAGGACAAATGACTCGAATCAGTCATACATGGTCTCTGGGCGAAGATCAACATCGGAGATCACACACCAGAAATGACAAAGCCAATGACCATGAAGAAACAGCGAAATTCATCTTTGTCTTCTCAAACTCCTCGATTTTGGTTTCATCGACGATAATTGACTGCGGATGGATGGGAACATCGGCTGGACAACTCTCGAACTCCAACGTGACCGTCTCGTCGAGCACGATCATCTCAAATCCTGAATGTTCCCCATTTGTGATTGTCTGTTCGGAGGGGAACGATGGAAGTTCGATTTCGTTCATTGATGTTGTTCACCGATCGAGTGGACTTCGGACGCTCCTTCCTCTGACAGCCGTTTCGTCACTCAACCATTTCACCTCGTCCCATCTGCCCTGCTCTGAGATGAACGCTGATGTCTCGGTCAGCTGCTCCGGTCTCTCGATCGATGACACTTGCCTCGTTCTTGGAACTGGTCCTCTCCTCTCTCTCCCCTACACACCTTCGACAGAACAGAATGAAATCGTGTCAACCCAACTCTCTGTTGAGTCCTCGCTCCTCTCTTCCCGCCTGCTGAACACAACGAGCCTCCCTCGCTGCTCTGCTCTTCCTCGCGAAGTGTGGCTGTCGCAGCGAATTGTGGGAAGCTGTGTTGGTTGGAGCTCGAACCATCTTTGTGGAACAGGCTGTGTGGACATGAACAGCGGCGGGTCTCTCGTCTGCTCGAACACGTCCTTCTCCCACTGCCACTCCCCCCTCACGCCAGAGCACCCAGTCACAGGCCACTCACAGCTCCGTCACCTTCCCCAGCAGGATCATACAGACACGAACAGGACAACTCTGAACACCGTCACCTTCAGTCGCTGTTCGTTCTGTGATGTGTCAGCTCAGAACGGTGCTCTGTTCCTAGACTATAGTAGTAAAAGAAGTCGTGAAAGTAAAATAACGCATACATGTCACCATTTTTCTCATGGTTGAGAAGATCATCTTTCGTTGAGATTGTATGGAATAGACTTCATGTTCCACATTGAATTGAATGCACATCGCAAAATAACTTCGTCTTCGTGTATTTCCGGAAAAATCGTGAACATCTGAACGAATCTCCGGAAGTCGGACGAGTCAGTGCCCAACACTTTTTAGAAATGAGTGAGTATCTCACTCAGAAAGAAATATCGCGCATAATCGCCACTTTGGACTACAGAAATCTCCCCAATTCAGCGTCCAAAGGGGCGAAACTCTACAATGAGCAGGCAGTTCGTCACGAAGATGTTGTTCAAGCAGGGGTGTGCACCGAAGGCCAACTTAAAAGAGGAATCCGCGCGATGAATGAACACCGAGAAATTGGGGTGGCCCATCGACCTGGTAAACTCACCCACAGCGATGAACAGGAACTTTTGACCTACTGTCTGGAAAAGATAGAGCTTGATGGTCATGTGAAAAAAAGAGATATACTCGAACAAGTGTGCCCTTTTTTTGATCTTTCATGCTTAAGGCAAATACCATCTGGAAGAAAAGTGTTAGATTCGATGAAGGGAAGCCAATCATGAGCAAGCAATGGTTGAACGCGTGGTTGGGTCGTCAAAATCTCTTTATCCAGTATAAACCACTCTTCATTGCGATCGAACGCATCGATAATACAACAGAGGCAACACTTCGAGAGTGGATTTCTCTCGTCGGACGGGTGATAGAACGTTATCAGATCGATCCCAATCTGATGTATAACTTCGACGAATCGTCGCTACGCATCAGTATTGACGATAAAAGTCTGCTCGTGTCGACTCCAAATCATGCAAACGCTCTTCTGCCATCGCCACCGCGCATCGAAAATGCTACCCTGTGCGCCTGTGTATCTTCGCATGGATCCCGTCTTGATCCTGTGATATTATGGCCGAGTGCAACAATCCCAAAAGAATTTACGGATCTGAGCAATCACCACATTCACATTCTTTGCAGAAAAATTGGCTGGATAAATCAAGGGTCATACAATGAAATCATGGAAAAGTTTATTCTACCACAAATCGACCAGCAAAGGCGCAGTATTAACAAAAGTCGCTCACATGCACTTTTAATCATGGATGGTCATCAGACAAGACACAGCCAAGACATTATCAACCTCGCCAACTCCCTCAAAATCCATATCCTCATCCTTCCAGCACATACAACACATGTAACTCAACCACTGGATCAGTTTCCTTTCGCGGTCTTAAAGCAAAATTGCAAAATCGTTTGCTCCACCATCCAACGGTGGAATTCGGGAATACAGAAGGGCCTTGGCGGACGTGTTGCCGGATGCAATTTCATCAGCATTCCAGAAGAGCCTAATCATGGGCTCCTTCAGAGCAACCGGACTCCGACCACTCGATGTAGACGTTCTACTCAATACACGGTCGAAACTGGTGAAAAGGCATACAAGGCAAAGGACGGAATCCATTCCAAAAACCCTCCCTCTGAGACACAAAGACAACTATCTCCTCCGAACGAGGAACCAACAGCGAGAGGTAGTCTCCTCTCCCCCCTCACAGAATACTGATCAAGATAAAACGCCTCGCCAGAAAAAATCACAGATTTTGTTTGTGTGAAAACAAAACTCCGCTCTCAACCAGCTATACAAGTCACCACAGAGATCACGCCTGTCAAACGACACAGCAGTGAAGGGTCACCAGCTGATTCCGAACACATGACGTACTTGGCGTACTCACCTCGGAAAAAAGTGCAATATTTTGCTGACGACTTCGATGACTAGAATCAGACGGTAAACTAACTTTAACATTTATTCACCTCATTTTAACATTGTTCCTTTCTATCTGGTGCATCTGGAATTTTTTCAAATAATAAAAAGTGGATATTTGATGTGAAAATGGCTCTCCTATTGATGGACCACCAGGACGAGGTATCAAGAAAGGTTCGACTTATTTTACATTCACGAGTTCTTTTACTACTATAAGATGGAACAATTCTTGATGTTGACGATCAGATCGTCCTCGTTCATAGGGTGTTCAGCGCAGGTTGGAGGAAGTGTGACACTCTCCGGCACATCCTCTCTCTCCATCTCAGACTCAGTTTTCCACCACAGCCGCACCACAACACGAAGTCCACATTCTGCCCACGCTGTTGATCTTCTCTCGAACGACCTTGTCAGTCTGTGCAACGTGCTCTTCGTGGATTGCTCCCGTCCTCACTCTGAAAGCGAAATGAGTTGTGCTGTGCGCCTCGCAGACTCCTCCGAGTTCGTTCTGGACAGCGTGATGTTCAGAGGAGCCGACTCGTCAGAAGGGAAGGACGTCGTGTTCCAGAACACAGGATGTTCGTCGTTGTTGGCGACAAAAATCACGAACTGTGACTCCACGACAGGCGCTAAGAATTGCTTGATCGTTGACGAGGACAGACTGGACAGCACGCTGATCCCTCATCCCCAACAAGAAGCCACAATTAGCGGAATCTCGTGCAATCGCGTCGACGAGAGGACGGCCACTCTTCAGATGTTGACAGAATCGGCGGTCGAAGGAAGGATGATCGCTTTGGTGGACATCCTCGACGGATCGACCACTCCCAACGACGATTCACATCACCCCTTTCATCGCCTTGTCATCTTCGACTTTCCAGAGCTGGGCACGCAATCTGCTCCAACCACTGTCTGTCTGGACGAATGGGATGAACGGAAGTTCGGAAGAAAATTCAGACTCATCGAAGCTTCCATGCCAAACAAGACAATCATTGTTTGTGGAACATCGTCTCCCAACGAATCGACTTCTCCCGCCACTCAACAAGGATCCAGCCAAACTGGTTTGGGACAGAACCATCTTTTGAATCGAATGGTCGACAACGCCAGCAAGTACAAGCCTAACTACTTCGTAGTTGACTCGCTGAACAAGGAGAAAACAATCCTCACCGTCACACTCCACGGAGAACGCTTCTCAGTAAATATCGTCGCCGTCACACTCCACGGAGAACGCTTCTCAGTAAATATCGTCGCCGTCACACTCCACGGAGAACGCTTCTCAGTAAATATCGTCGCCGTCACACTCCACGGAGAACGCTTCTCAGTAAATATCGTCGCCGTCACACTCCACGGAGAACGCTTCTCAGTAAATATCGTCGCCGTCACACTCCACGGAGAACGCTTCTCAGTAAATATCGTCGCCGTCACACTCCACGGAGAACGCTTCTCAGTAAATATCGTCGCCGTCACACTCCACGGAGAACGCTTCTCAGTAAATATCGTCGCCGTCACACTCCACGGAGAACGCTTCTCAGTAAATATCGTCGCCGTCACACTCCACGGAGAACGCTTCTCAGTAAATATCGTCGCCGTCACACTCCACGGAGAACGCTTCTCAGTAAATATCGTCGCCGTCACACTCCACGGAGAACGCTTCTCAGTAAATATCGTCGCCGTCACACTCCACGGAGAACGCTTCTCAGTAAATATCGTCGCCGTCACACTCCACGGAGAACGCTTCTCAGTAAATATCGTCGCCGTCACACTCCACGGAGAACGCTTCTCAGTAAATATCGTCGCCGTCACACTCCACGGAGAACGCTTCTCAGTAAATATCGTCGCCGTCACACTCCACGGAGAACGCTTCTCAGTAAATATCGTCGCCGTCACACTCCACGGAGAACGCTTCTCAGTAAATATCGTCGCCGTCACACTCCACGGAGAACGCTTCTCAGTAAATATCGTCGCCGTCACACTCCACGGAGAACGCTTCTCAGTAAATATCGTCGCCGTCACACTCCACGGAGAACGCTTCTCAGTAAATATCGTCGCCGTCACACTCCACGGAGAACGCTTCTCAGTAAATATCGTCGCCGTCACACTCCACGGAGAACGCTTCTCAGTAAATATCGTCGCCGTCACACTCCACGGAGAACGCTTCTCAGTAAATATCGTCGCCGTCACACTCCACGGAGAACGCTTCTCAGTAAATATCGTCGCCGTCACACTCCACGGAGAACGCTTCTCAGTAAATATCGTCGCCGTCACACTCCACGGAGAACGCTTCTCAGTAAATATCGTCGCCGTCACACTCCACGGAGAACGCTTCTCAGTAAATATCGTCGCCGTCACACTCCACGGAGAACGCTTCTCAGTAAATATCGTCGCCGTCACACTCCACGGAGAACGCTTCTCAGTAAATATCGTCGCCGTCACACTCCACGGAGAACGCTTCTCAGTAAATATCGTCGCCGTCACACTCCACGGAGAACGCTTCTCAGTAAATATCGTCGCCGTCACACTCCACGGAGAACGCTTCTCAGTAAATATCGTCGCCGTCACACTCCACGGAGAACGCTTCTCAGTAAATATCGTCGCCGTCACACTCCACGGAGAACGCTTCTCAGTAAATATCGTCGCCGTCACACTCCACGGAGAACGCTTCTCAGTAAATATCGTCGCCGTCACACTCCACGGAGAACGCTTCTCAGTAAATATCGTCGCCGTCACACTCCACGGAGAACGCTTCTCAGTAAATATCGTCGCCGTCACACTCCACGGAGAACGCTTCTCAGTAAATATCGTCGCCGTCACACTCCACGGAGAACGCTTCTCAGTAAATATCGTCGCCGTCACACTCCACGGAGAACGCTTCTCAGTAAATATCGTCGCCGTCACACTCCACGGAGAACGCTTCTCAGTAAATATCGTCGCCGTCACACTCCACGGAGAACGCTTCTCAGTAAATATCGTCGCCGTCACACTCCACGGAGAACGCTTCTCAGTAAATATCGTCGCCGTCACACTCCACGGAGAACGCTTCTCAGTAAATATCGTCGCCGTCACACTCCACGGAGAACGCTTCTCAGTAAATATCGTCGCCGTCACACTCCACGGAGAACGCTTCTCAGTAAATATCGTCGCCGTCACACTCCACGGAGAACGCTTCTCAGTAAATATCGTCGCCGTCACACTCCACGGAGAACGCTTCTCAGTAAATATCGTCGCCGTCACACTCCACGGAGAACGCTTCTCAGTAAATATCGTCGCCGTCACACTCCACGGAGAACGCTTCTCAGTAAATATCGTCGCCGTCACACTCCACGGAGAACGCTTCTCAGTAAATATCGTCGCCGTCACACTCCACGGAGAACGCTTCTCAGTAAATATCGTCGCCGTCACACTCCACGGAGAACGCTTCTCAGTAAATATCGTCGCCGTCACACTCCACGGAGAACGCTTCTCAGTAAATATCGTCGCCGTCACACTCCACGGAGAACGCTTCTCAGTAAATATCGTCGCCGTCACACTCCACGGAGAACGCTTCTCAGTAAATATCGTCGCCGTCACACTCCACGGAGAACGCTTCTCAGTAAATATCGTCGCCGTCACACTCCACGGAGAACGCTTCTCAGTAAATATCGTCGCCGTCACACTCCACGGAGAACGCTTCTCAGTAAATATCGTCGCCGTCACACTCCACGGAGAACGCTTCTCAGTAAATATCGTCGCCGTCACACTCCACGGAGAACGCTTCTCAGTAAATATCGTCGCCGTCACACTCCACGGAGAACGCTTCTCAGTAAATATCGTCGCCGTCACACTCCACGGAGAACGCTTCTCAGTAAATATCGTCGCCGTCACACTCCACGGAGAACGCTTCTCAGTAAATATCGTCGCCGTCACACTCCACGGAGAACGCTTCTCAGTAAATATCGTCGCCGTCACACTCCACGGAGAACGCTTCTCAGTAAATATCGTCGCCGTCACACTCCACGGAGAACGCTTCTCAGTAAATATCGTCGCCGTCACACTCCACGGAGAACGCTTCTCAGTAAATATCGTCGCCGTCACACTCCACGGAGAACGCTTCTCAGTAAATATCGTCGCCGTCACACTCCACGGAGAACGCTTCTCAGTAAATATCGTCGCCGTCACACTCCACGGAGAACGCTTCTCAGTAAATATCGTCGCCGTCACACTCCACGGAGAACGCTTCTCAGTAAATATCGTCGCCGTCACACTCCACGGAGAACGCTTCTCAGTAAATATCGTCGCCGTCACACTCCACGGAGAACGCTTCTCAGTAAATATCGTCGCCGTCACACTCCACGGAGAACGCTTCTCAGTAAATATCGTCGCCGTCACACTCCACGGAGAACGCTTCTCAGTAAATATCGTCGCCGTCACACTCCACGGAGAACGCTTCTCAGTAAATATCGTCGCCGTCACACTCCACGGAGAACGCTTCTCAGTAAATATCGTCGCCGTCACACTCCACGGAGAACGCTTCTCAGTAAATATCGTCGCCGTCACACTCCACGGAGAACGCTTCTCAGTAAATATCGTCGCCGTCACACTCCACGGAGAACGCTTCTCAGTAAATATCGTCGCCGTCACACTCCACGGAGAACGCTTCTCAGTAAATATCGTCGCCGTCACACTCCACGGAGAACGCTTCTCAGTAAATATCGTCGCCGTCACACTCCACGGAGAACGCTTCTCAGTAAATATCGTCGCCGTCACACTCCACGGAGAACGCTTCTCAGTAAATATCGTCGCCGTCACACTCCACGGAGAACGCTTCTCAGTAAATATCGTCGCCGTCACACTCCACGGAGAACGCTTCTCAGTAAATATCGTCGCCGTCACACTCCACGGAGAACGCTTCTCAGTAAATATCGTCGCCGTCACACTCCACGGAGAACGCTTCTCAGTAAATATCGTCGCCGTCACACTCCACGGAGAACGCTTCTCAGTAAATATCGTCGCCGTCACACTCCACGGAGAACGCTTCTCAGTAAATATCGTCGCCGTCACACTCCACGGAGAACGCTTCTCAGTAAATATCGTCGCCGTCACACTCCACGGAGAACGCTTCTCAGTAAATATCGTCGCCGTCACACTCCACGGAGAACGCTTCTCAGTAAATATCGTCGCCGTCACACTCCACGGAGAACGCTTCTCAGTAAATATCGTCGCCGTCACACTCCACGGAGAACGCTTCTCAGTAAATATCGTCGCCGTCACACTCCACGGAGAACGCTTCTCAGTAAATATCGTCGCCGTCACACTCCACGGAGAACGCTTCTCAGTAAATATCGTCGCCGTCACACTCCACGGAGAACGCTTCTCAGTAAATATCGTCGCCGTCACACTCCACGGAGAACGCTTCTCAGTAAATATCGTCGCCGTCACACTCCACGGAGAACGCTTCTCAGTAAATATCGTCGCCGTCACACTCCACGGAGAACGCTTCTCAGTAAATATCGTCGCCGTCACACTCCACGGAGAACGCTTCTCAGTAAATATCGTCGCCGTCACACTCCACGGAGAACGCTTCTCAGTAAATATCGTCGCCGTCACACTCCACGGAGAACGCTTCTCAGTAAATATCGTCGCCGTCACACTCCACGGAGAACGCTTCTCAGTAAATATCGTCGCCGTCACACTCCACGGAGAACGCTTCTCAGTAAATATCGTCGCCGTCACACTCCACGGAGAACGCTTCTCAGTAAATATCGTCGCCGTCACACTCCACGGAGAACGCTTCTCAGTAAATATCGTCGCCGTCACACTCCACGGAGAACGCTTCTCAGTAAATATCGTCGCCGTCACACTCCACGGAGAACGCTTCTCAGTAAATATCGTCGCCGTCACACTCCACGGAGAACGCTTCTCAGTAAATATCGTCGCCGTCACACTCCACGGAGAACGCTTCTCAGTAAATATCGTCGCCGTCACACTCCACGGAGAACGCTTCTCAGTAAATATCGTCGCCGTCACACTCCACGGAGAACGCTTCTCAGTAAATATCGTCGCCGTCACACTCCACGGAGAACGCTTCTCAGTAAATATCGTCGCCGTCACACTCCACGGAGAACGCTTCTCAGTAAATATCGTCGCCGTCACACTCCACGGAGAACGCTTCTCAGTAAATATCGTCGCCGTCACACTCCACGGAGAACGCTTCTCAGTAAATATCGTCGCCGTCACACTCCACGGAGAACGCTTCTCAGTAAATATCGTCGCCGTCACACTCCACGGAGAACGCTTCTCAGTAAATATCGTCGCCGTCACACTCCACGGAGAACGCTTCTCAGTAAATATCGTCGCCGTCACACTCCACGGAGAACGCTTCTCAGTAAATATCGTCGCCGTCACACTCCACGGAGAACGCTTCTCAGTAAATATCGTCGCCGTCACACTCCACGGAGAACGCTTCTCAGTAAATATCGTCGCCGTCACACTCCACGGAGAACGCTTCTCAGTAAATATCGTCGCCGTCACACTCCACGGAGAACGCTTCTCAGTAAATATCGTCGCCGTCACACTCCACGGAGAACGCTTCTCAGTAAATATCGTCGCCGTCACACTCCACGGAGAACGCTTCTCAGTAAATATCGTCGCCGTCACACTCCACGGAGAACGCTTCTCAGTAAATATCGTCGCCGTCACACTCCACGGAGAACGCTTCTCAGTAAATATCGTCGCCGTCACACTCCACGGAGAACGCTTCTCAGTAAATATCGTCGCCGTCACACTCCACGGAGAACGCTTCTCAGTAAATATCGTCGCCGTCACACTCCACGGAGAACGCTTCTCAGTAAATATCGTCGCCGTCACACTCCACGGAGAACGCTTCTCAGTAAATATCGTCGCCGTCACACTCCACGGAGAACGCTTCTCAGTAAATATCGTCGCCGTCACACTCCACGGAGAACGCTTCTCAGTAAATATCGTCGCCGTCACACTCCACGGAGAACGCTTCTCAGTAAATATCGTCGCCGTCACACTCCACGGAGAACGCTTCTCAGTAAATATCGTCGCCGTCACACTCCACGGAGAACGCTTCTCAGTAAATATCGTCGCCGTCACACTCCACGGAGAACGCTTCTCAGTAAATATCGTCGCCGTCACACTCCACGGAGAACGCTTCTCAGTAAATATCGTCGCCGTCACACTCCACGGAGAACGCTTCTCAGTAAATATCGTCGCCGTCACACTCCACGGAGAACGCTTCTCAGTAAATATCGTCGCCGTCACACTCCACGGAGAACGCTTCTCAGTAAATATCGTCGCCGTCACACTCCACGGAGAACGCTTCTCAGTAAATATCGTCGCCGTCACACTCCACGGAGAACGCTTCTCAGTAAATATCGTCGCCGTCACACTCCACGGAGAACGCTTCTCAGTAAATATCGTCGCCGTCACACTCCACGGAGAACGCTTCTCAGTAAATATCGTCGCCGTCACACTCCACGGAGAACGCTTCTCAGTAAATATCGTCGCCGTCACACTCCACGGAGAACGCTTCTCAGTAAATATCGTCGCCGTCACACTCCACGGAGAACGCTTCTCAGTAAATATCGTCGCCGTCACACTCCACGGAGAACGCTTCTCAGTAAATATCGTCGCCGTCACACTCCACGGAGAACGCTTCTCAGTAAATATCGTCGCCGTCACACTCCACGGAGAACGCTTCTCAGTAAATATCGTCGCCGTCACACTCCACGGAGAACGCTTCTCAGTAAATATCGTCGCCGTCACACTCCACGGAGAACGCTTCTCAGTAAATATCGTCGCCGTCACACTCCACGGAGAACGCTTCTCAGTAAATATCGTCGCCGTCACACTCCACGGAGAACGCTTCTCAGTAAATATCGTCGCCGTCACACTCCACGGAGAACGCTTCTCAGTAAATATCGTCGCCGTCACACTCCACGGAGAACGCTTCTCAGTAAATATCGTCGCCGTCACACTCCACGGAGAACGCTTCTCAGTAAATATCGTCGCCGTCACACTCCACGGAGAACGCTTCTCAGTAAATATCGTCGCCGTCACACTCCACGGAGAACGCTTCTCAGTAAATATCGTCGCCGTCACACTCCACGGAGAACGCTTCTCAGTAAATATCGTCGCCGTCACACTCCACGGAGAACGCTTCTCAGTAAATATCGTCGCCGTCACACTCCACGGAGAACGCTTCTCAGTAAATATCGTCGCCGTCACAGTCAAAAACATTGAAACAAATGAGAGTTTTCCATCGGTAGTCTTCTATTATTCTCCGACAACCCTGCGATTGACGTTTAGTGTAGCTGCTGAACGATCATCCAACTCACTCATCTTTGGGCAAATGTACTATCTCGAATCAATCAGCGATGGCACAACTACCGAAAAGGACCTTATACCAATCTCTTTTGGGGTTCCATATGCCCCCATTGTGACAAAAATCTCATCAACACTCTCGTCCAACTTCACCCACTTCCAGCTCTCACTCACCGGAACCTATATCCCCTCAACAGGCACATTCACAGCCATACCATCAGTCGGTTCGACATTCTCCGTTTCATTCTCCGATCATGTTGGAGTGTCAGATTGGGTGAAGGGAGGAGGAGTGGGAGAGATGGACTTCAACACGACTTATTCTCTCTCCTCTCTCGTGAATACGGTTGGCGAACACATCGTTCTGAAAGCCAAAACTTTCACGACTCCTTCGATCCCGACTCTGACACACGTGTCAGCGAAATTTTCGGAAAGCGATCCAAACAACCTGACATTGGTGCTGACAGGGCATCGAATGCCTTTTGGAACATTCGATCTCGTGGTGAAAGAATCAGGACAGGAAGACAACATCACACTGTCTGTGTCTGTCGGAACTGATGGGACGAGTGGAAGTGGGGACGTGGAAGTGTACAACAAAACAGGAACGCTGGAATATGGGAAGACGTATTCGGTTGTATCTCTGTCGAATTCGTTGCTCTTCGTTCGCATTCCTTCTTCCATCTCGTTCACAACACCTTCAGCTCCTGCTCGGATCGAACGAGTTGGAACTGTGTCTTTGAGCAAAAACAAAACAGAAGTCACCGTCACACTCTTCGGTGAAGGATTCTCGACACGGTTCCACACGATTAAGGTCGGAGGCTATGAAGGAGAGCATGATGTGCATGAGACGACGGTCAACTTGGTTTCTCAGACAGAGCTAACTTTCACGTTCAAGGCGGCAGTCAAGAGATCACGCAACGTCCTTGAATATGGGTTCGGGTTTTTTGTTGAACCGTTCAGAAATGGATCTGATACATACGTCTGTGAAAGATACATCTCTTTTATCGTGCCAAGAGCTCCCCTCGTCGAATCTATCACGACATCACTTTCGGCCAACTGCACGCATTTCCAACTCATCATGAAAGGAACGCTCCTTGCATTCCAAACTGTCTATCAAGGGACGTTGGAAACAGGACAATCGTTTTCTGTCTCGTTCTCAATTCAAGGATTTGCATATTCGGAGTATTTGGAGCTCGGGCAATCGGGTCTACTCTTCGGCACAGAATACTCGATCGACACTCTGATCGGTCCGGACGACTATCACATTGTACCGGTACAGAAGACATTCCGAACACCGGATGCACCGACACTGAACTCTGTAACAGCAGAATTGAAAGAAGGAGATGCAAACAATGTCGTTCTGTCACTGACTGGTGCTCAATTGATGAATGGCACATTCACTCTCGTTGTGATGGAATCAGGAAAGGAAGACACTGTTTCGTGTTCAGTGTCGATTGAAACTGATTCAACCATTGGGACTGGGGAAGTGGAAGTGTACAACAAAACAGGAACTTTGGAATATGGGAAGACGTACTCAGTTGTGTCTCTGTCGACTTCGTCAATCTTTGTTGACATTCCGCTGTCGATCTCGTTCACAACACCTTCAACTCCTGCTCGGATCGAAAGTGTTGGAACAGTGTCGTTGAACAAACTGAAGACCGAAGTTTCTGTCTCGCTCATTGGTGTTGCTCTGTCAGGCCAACCATTCTCTGTGACAGTCGAAATGGATGGTGTGATCATCACCTCAACCCAGACGATCACATTCGTCTCTGAGACAGAAGTCACAATCGTCTTTCCAACTGGTCTCTTGGAATCGTCATCCACCCTGCAATATGGACAGACGTACACACTGAGATCCGTCCAGAACGACACCGGCTCGTTCATCGTGAATCCTTCCCTCACTGTCATCGTTCCTAATGCTCCCGTTGTCGACGTCATCTCTTCAACGCTCTCCTCCAATTTCACCCACTTCCGTCTCACTCTCACCGGAACCAATCTTCCCTCGACAGGCACATTCACAGCCACACCATCAGTCGGTTCGACATTCTCCGTTTCATTCTCAGATAAAGTTGGAGAGTCAGATTGGGTGAAGGGAGGAGGAACAGAACCGATGCAGTTCAACAAAACTTATTCTCTCTCATCCTTAGTCAACTCTGCTGGAGAACCCATCGTTCTCAAAGCCACATCTTTCACGACGCCACTGAACCCTCTCCTCATCTCAATCACGGTAGGTTTCATCGTTGGAGATCTAAACAACATCTCATTCGCGCTTTCAGGGCAACGAATGCCACTTGGAACATTCGATCTGAATGTCTCAGAAGAAGGTCAATCAACGATCATCTCCTTCCCCGTGTCAATTCACTCCTCAACACACGCGACAGCAAAAGTGGAAGTGTACAACAAAACAGGAACACTGGAATATGGGAAGACGTACATCGTGAAGAGCTTCTCAACTTCTGATCTCTCAATCTCCATCCCATCAGCGATTTCTTTCACAACTCAGCCTGCTCCCTCTCGAATTGAGGGAGTCCACTCAATCACTCTGAATCCGGAAAGAACAGAAGCGACAATTTCACTTTTCGGAATCGCTCTGTCTGAGCAACCATTCTCAGTTGTTCTTGAGCGGAACTCAATTGAAATCACATCTCCATCGACCATCAAATTCGTGTCACAAACCGAAGTGACAGTCGTGTTCCCGACAGGTCTCACCGAAGGACCATCAACACTGGAATTTGGACAGACGTACACGCTGAAATCTATCAAGAATGACGCCGACTCGTTCATTGTGAATCCGTTGATCACTGTTTCAATCGACACCTCGCCAATCGTTCGTTCTATCTCCACAACACTCTCAGAAAACTGCACACATTTCAGACTCATCTTCGAAGGCACAAACCTTCCAAAGTCAGTTGTGTGTGAAGCGACATTGAAAACAGGGCAATCATTCGATGTGACGTTCTCAGTTGATGGAGTCGGAGAATCAGAGTTTCTGTTGGGAGGGACTTCGGGCGTTCTCCTCTTCAGCACTGACTATTCGGTGGACACTCTGATCGCTCCCGACCAAAGTCACATTGTGCTGAAAGAGAAGACGTTCCGAACGCCGGATGTGCCGACACTGAACTCTGTGTCAGCTGAACTGAAAGAAGGAGATCCGAACAGTGTGGTTCTGTCACTGACTGGGATTCGATTAGAAACCGGGCAGTTCACTCTCGATGTGAAGGAATCCGGAAAGGAGAACACAGTTTCATGTTATGTGTCGATCGGAGCTGATACAACGAGTGGAAGTGGGGAGGTTGAAGTGTACAACAAAACAGGAACATTGGAATATGGGAAGACGTATTCAGTTGTGTCTCTGTCGAATTCGTCGATCTTCGTTGACATTCCGTTGTCGATCTCGTTCACAACACCTTCAGCACCTGCTCGGATCGAACGCGTTGGAACTGTGTCGTTGAATGAGGAGAAGACAGAAGTCACCGTGCCGCTTGTTGGAGTTTCTCTGTTCAACCAACCGTTTTTGGTGACAGTCGAAAGGCTTGGTCAGGTCATCATATCAACCCAAACGATCGTATTCGTCTCTGAAACCGAAGTCACGATCGTGTTTGCAGCTGGTCTCTCGGAATCGACTTCAAACCTGCAATTTGGACAGACATACACTCTGAAGTCCGTCCAGAATGTCACTGACTCCTTCATCGTGAATCCTTCCCTCACTGTCACCGTTCCAACTCCTCCCATCGTGACAGCAATCTCATCGTTGCTCTCTCAGAACTGCACGCACTTCCGTCTCACTCTCACTGGAACCAATCTCCCCTCAACAGGCACGTTCACAGCCACACCATCAATCGGTTCGACATTCTCCGTTTCATTCTCTTCTGAAGTTGGAATGTCAGATTGGATGAAGGGAGGAGGAGTTGGAGAGATGGACTTCAACACGACTTATTCTCTCTCGTCTCTTGTCGATGCTGATGGAGAACACATCGTTCTTCAAGCTTCATCTTTCAAGACTCCACTCAACCCTCTCCTCGAGACTGTCTCGGCAGATCTCAAAGTTGGAGATCCGAACAGCCTGACATTGACACTAACTGGACAACGAATGCCTCTTGGAACATTCGATCTCATCGTGAAAGAATCGGGACAGGAAGACACGATCACACTGTCTGTGTCTGTCGGAACTGATCCGACCAGAGGAAGTGGTGAAGAAGAAGTGTACAAAAAATCAGGAACACTAGAATATCGGAAGACATACACCGTGGAAAGCTTCTCAACTCCTGATCTCTCAATCTCCATCCCATCAGCGATTTCTTTCACAACCCCGCCTGCTCCCTCTCGAATTGAGGGAGCCCGCTCAATCACTCTGAATCCAGAAAGAACGGAAGCGACCATTTCACTTGTTGGAATCGCTCTGTCTGAGCAACCGTTCTCAGTTGTTCTTGAGCGAAATTCAATTGAAATCACATCTCCATCGACCATCAAGTTCGTGTCACAAACCGAAGTGACAGTCGTATTCCCGACAGGTCTCACCGAGGATTCGTCGACACTTGAGTTTGGACGGACGTACAATCTGCTGTCTATCGGCAATTACTCAGACTCGTTCATCGTCAATCCATTGATTACTATTTCCATCGACACCTCGCCAATCGTTCGCTCAATCTCATCATCCCTCTCAGAAAACTGCACCCATCTCCGACTCATCTTCGAAGGCACTAACCTTCCATCGTCAGTTGTGTATGAAGCAACATTGAAAACAGGGCAATCATTCGATGTGTCTTTTTCGTCATCTGAAGTTGGTGTGTCATCTTTCGAGATGGGAAAACCTTCGAGTGTTTTGAAGTTCAGCACAGAGTATTCGGTGGACACTCTGATCGCTCCCGACCAAAGTCACGTTGTGCTGAAAGAGAAGACGTTCAGAACACTGGATGTGCCGACGCTGAACTCTGTGTCAGCTGATCTGAAGGAAGGAACTCCGAACTGTGTCATTCTGTCACTGATTGGACTTCGATTGAAAACTGGACAGTTTGATCTGAAAGTGATGAATCAGGCAACGTCTGCCATCATCTCCATTTCTGGGTCATTTGACACCTCGACGAGTGGAAGTGGGGAGGTTGAAGTGTACAACCAAACAGGAACATTGGAATATTCGAAGACGTATTCAGTTGTGTCTCTATCGAATTCGTCAATCTTCGTTGACATTCCGTTGTCGATCTCGTTCACAACGCCTTCAGCACCTGCTCGGATCGAACGCGTTGGAACTGTGTCGTTGAATAAACTGAAGACGGAAGTCACTGTTCCGCTCGTTGGAGTTGCTCTATCTGCGAAACCGTTCTCAGTTTTTCTTGCCAGAAATGGCGAGAACTTCACCTCTCCATCGACCATCACTCCCGTCTCCCCAACTGAAGTGTCGATTGTGTTCCCGACAGGTCTCGAAGAAAACTCGTCGACACTGGAATATGGTTTGATCTACACTCTGAAATCAGTGTGCGACTCATCTCATTCGTTCGTCGTGAATCCTTCACTCACTGTCACCATTCCCAATCCTCCAATTGTCAACTCAATCACGCCGTCTCCCTCCCACAACTTCACCCACTTCCGTCTCACTCTCACTGGAACCAATCTTCCCTCGACAGGCACGTTCACAGCCACACCATCAATCGGTTCGACATTCTCAGTTTCATTCTCCTCTGAAGTTGGAGTGTCAGATTGGGTGAAGGGAGGAGGAACAGAACCGATGCAGTTCAACACGACTTATTCTCTCTCGTCTCTGATCGATGCTGATGGAGTGCTCATCGTTCTGAAAGTCAAATCTTTCACAACACCCGAAGGACCGACTCTGACAGAAGTGTCAGCGAAATTGAAAGTTGGAGATCCAAACAGCCTGACATTGACACTGACTGGACATCGAATGCCACTTGGAACATTCGATCTCATCGTGAAAGAATCGGGACAGGAAGACGCGATCACACTGTCTGTGTCTGTCGGAACTGATTCGACGAGTGGAAGGGGGGAAGTGAAAGTGTACAACCAAACAGGAACTTTGGAATATGGGAAGACGTACTCCGTGGAAGAGATGAAGAACGAGAATGTGGTCATCGCTCTTCTGGATGTTGCTCCCTTCGACACACCTGAACCGCCAGCACGAATCGAAAAAGTGGAGTGTGAGTTGGGAGGGGAAGACATGAAAGATGCCATTCTCACTGTGAAAGGAACCAGTCTCCCAAAAGGAAAGAAGATCAACATCAAAATGAAGGAAGTGGTTGGCGAAGTGATAGCTGGATCTGACATTGAACTTGACTGGACTTGGGAAGGAAGCGATGTCATCACTTCTGGCACTGTCAATATCCCGATTTATCATGCCGTTGTCAAAACAGTGGAATATGGAAGAAGATACCAGCTAACGTCGTTGTCCATTGCAGATGCTGTTTCCGTCCTCAACCCAAATGTTGGTTTCGATGTACCAGCCGAGCCCGCTCGCGTAGAAACAGCCATTCCCGCACTGAACTCCCTTCGAACGAAAGTGATCGTTGAACTTGGCGGCCGAGCCTTCCAAAACGGACAATACTCGATGACTCTGAAGGATGTTGCTGCTGGACCGTTCTCAAGCACAGCAACCGAAAATGGAAGAATCAGCTTTGAGATCTCAGTCGGCTCTTCTCCAGATTCAACCCTAATTTTTGATGGTTCTTACATCATCGACGAAGTGAAGTTGGGGAATGAGAATGTGTTCGTGAATCATCCTGTCTCGTTCAGAATTCCATCGCCTCCGCTCGTCAAAGAAGTCTCGATCCACCCAAACACGATCAACTCCTCTTTGGGCATCGAATTGAGAGGGACAGATCTGAAGATGGATGGAACGTACGTCGTGTTGCTGTCTCCACCCTTCACTTTCGAAGTCGTGTTCAACCATTCCACCACAGCGACATCGTCTCCTCTCATCCTCGGAAGGCAGAACTCACTCCTCCCCAACACAACATACACATTCGACTCCATCACTCGAATTGATAACAGTGATGATGCGATCCTTACCACCAATGGATTATCCCTCACGACACCTCTCCCGCCGACATCTGTTGTTCTTTGGGTGAAGAAGGAAGGTGGAGACGCGAATGAGTTCTGCGGAGAGGTCACTCATCCTTGTCCTTCTGTCGATTTGGCATGGTCTGTCGGACAGATCCTGTCGTCGTCGCAAATCACACTCGAAATCGTCCATTCAGCTGACCTGACAACACCGATCCTGATTTCGTCGGGAATGTCTGTGCTCTTCTCGAACGGCTCGAACACTGAGCCAACCCTGACCATCCCCAGTTCAGCGTCGATGGGAGAGGAGAAGGGGATGATTGTTGTGGAAAGGGGAATTCTGACACTGGACGATGTGGCAGTTGTGATCGAAAAGGGAAATCCTGACTTCGTGTTGATTTTCGGAGAAAATGCGAAGATTCTTGTGAAAGATGGTTCAGTCAGAGGCACCTCAGGAACGGCAGCCAGAAATGAAGAAAATGTAGGTTCATTGTGTTCTT
The DNA here is from genome assembly GCA_033064195.1 of Blattamonas nauphoetae. NCBI lineage: Eukaryota > Preaxostyla > Oxymonadida > Blattamonas > Blattamonas nauphoetae. The sequence goes on from JARBJD010000021.1 coordinate 359,365, forward strand.
GGGAAAGTGGCATTTTCGTCTTGTCGAACAGCAACACAACGATGGTGTCCGAACGATTCACGCATATCTCGCAAGGAGCAGTGAACATGAAGGGAGGGACACTCGAAGTGCAGGGAAGCATCTTCGCCGACAACTCTCCGACCATAGCTTCATTCCCATCACTTCGTCGAAACATCCACTGTTCAGATGATGGATCAATCGAGATTGGGAGTTTGAGCGGAGGTGATGGATCGAAGGACCATCCGTCAGCGTGGATCTCTGCTGACAACTGTTCGATGAGTGGAAGTGATTCTCATACCGAAGCTCCTTTCTTCATCCCAACGCTCGACGATGCGAAAAGCACAGTTGAACACGCTTCGGATGTCTTCAGTGTGAACATTGTTGGAGAGACACTGATTCCGTGTGGATTGGGATTGGAAGTCGATGAATGGGACGAAACAACAAACACCACACACAACTCTTCCGTCATCGACATTATCTCGCTCACACCGACACTTTCAACCGAAACAGCTCTTTCGTTCTCAATCGATGTCTCCAATCTCAACTCCAAACTGAACACCTCGTTCGAATGGCATGCTCGCCTCGCATTTGGGAACTCTCAAAGCACTCCCAACCACGTCGTGCTGAAGAAGAGCGAAGCGTCGATCAGAAAGGCTCTGTCTTTGGAGCGAACCAAGAAGACACTCCCCTGGCTGATCCCTCTCGTCGTCGTCCTCATTTTGGTGTATGTGCTCGTCGTTGTTGTTCTGGTCTGCAAAAATCGTCGAAAGAAACAGCAAGAACACCTGAACCAGAAAAAGAAACAGGAAATGGATGACGAAGTTGACCAAATCGACGAAAAAGACGAACATGCAAACAATGTGGAATTTCTTGTGATTCCTGGCAAGGATGGAAATCTCCAATTCGGCATCAATCAGCCAGATACAAACAACATCCACCAACACAACGTCACTACAACCATCGGATCCGAACTGATTGATGGAACACCAAACGAACGAGGATGTCCAGAATCCACACAAAGAACCAATCAGATGAATATGCGAGAAGTGTTGAGATGTGATGGGGGAAAGATGAACTCGGTGACGGTGAACAGCGTGGACACGTTGTTCAACCGACTCCACAAACAGAGGGATCGACAACTCGACACAAACACCCTGTTCAACTCGATTGTGAGAGGTCTGGCTCAGATCTCAAAACAACACTCACATCTGCCAATTCTGCCACGCCTGTCTCCTCACTGGATCTTCCTCGACTCGCAAGACAAGCCTCTCTTCCAACTCAACGAGCTCCACCCAATCCAGGATGAAGCACACAAACCATCACCACAACCAACCACATCGTTTTTTCGTGAGTCCTTTCTCGCCTCGCTGAACGATTCTTCGATCGTGTCAGCTGATCCATTCTCGCAGGGTGTGTTGTCGTCTGATCACGCCTCATTCATTCCCGACTCTCAGAACACTTCACAAAACAAGATGGCAGAGGAACAACGATGGATGTCACCTGAAGTCGCGGACAAGAAAGGAGACATTGATCCTCACAAAGCGTCAGTTTTTAGTCTTGGCCTGATCTTGTGGGAGATGGAGACTGGTCTTGTGCCCTTCGGGGAAGTTGATGCTGTGAACGCTCAACGCCAACTGGGCAGTGGGACTCTTCCACCGATGGAGACGTGGACCAACGAATCCAAATCCGAACTCGTCCGAAGCTGCCTCTCACTCGATCCGAAGGAACGACCATCGCTGGACGAGATCCTCTTCCTGACAACGACTGAACAGGAGTTTCAAAAACCAACCATCTCAATCCCGTTGACAACACAGTACAATTGTTGATCGGCCTGTCTCATCCAACACAAGCCTTGTCCAGCAGTTTCAAAGACTCAGATCCAAATCTCAACCTGAACCTCTTTTTTCAGATCACTTCATATTGACAACTCCTTGTCGTCTCCCTCTTCTGGTTCGAGCTTTGATGGAGGTTAATGACATCTTCATCCATCCCACTCACGATTCATCTCCCGTCCACACTTCATGGACCTTCTCGACATTCACATTTTGACGTTTCTTAACTCGCCGAGCGAGTGACGAAGACAAACTAGTTTTGTCCGCACTTTCTCGCTCTTTTGTCATCACTCCGAAACATCGTGTCTTTTGTCTTTTCTTCTCCTCGCTTCATTGCCACTCGTTCCCACTTCATCTGTTTTCTGTTGCTGGATTCCAACCAACTCGTTGGAATACCTTTCCTCCCTCTGAACCCGAACATTTTACTGGCCGAACATCACTCCATCTCACGCCTCACCCCATTCACCCACCATCTCTTTCCTTCTTCTCAGAACACGTTGACTTCTCGGCATGACAGACGCACTTCTTACACTCTCTCTGGTTCAGTGCTCCTGTCATGCCGTCGAGGATCAGTTTTCCATCACTTTTTTATCTTTGTTCCTCGACTCGTCTCATGACTTGACGAATTCGATGTCGCACCTTTGCTCCTCCATTTCTCTGTGACCTTTCTGTTATTATCATCTTTCCACACAGTTAATGTCACTTCTTCTTCATTCTCGATCAATTCATCTTCTTTCGGTTCATTTAAGAAGCGAATAGGCACAACTGTTTTTATATTGGGCATGATCAGTTTTAAACACGATCGACGAATTCCATGTATCATCTCATCTTCTTCTCTTATTTCTCAGGTTGAATCGTCATTGCCCCTATACTCCATCGTCTGATCTCATAGACTCTGCCACAAACTTCGTAGTGAACGTTCGAAAGTTTCTCGTCGAACCTGTTCAATATGATCCCAACGACAGGTGCTCTTCCCAAAGTGGGGAAGTTCAACTGCGGACTCGTCGCCATTTGACGAGAGAATCGAGCAGATTCCCGCAATACATCGAGGAATGGCTGAAAGGACGCACGTCGCCACTTATTTCTTGGCATACGGTGATCGTAGCCATGTTTAAGTGCCTGACAAACGGCTGGGCCGTATCTGATCAACGGTTCATCATTCTTTGGAACAAAATCAAGCCATATTGGGCGACTTTGATCACATCGATTGAACCAATCCAGACCAATCTTGGCGAACAAAGTGAAGACCGTTCGACGCGTCATCAATGTCTCCATTGGCTTCTCCTCAAAATGGAAGATGCGGCCGACACTCTTCTTCAGCAAGGCTTTGCACACAAGCTCCTCCAACATCTGGTGTGGACAGAATCTGACACCTTTGTTACTTCGGATCTCCACATGCTTTTTATTTGCCTCCGTGTTCGTCGGGTGCGTGCGAACCGTTTTCTTGTCCCACTTTTGGAGGAGGGAATGGAAGATCTGACCGAAATGACGATGAAGCATTCCAACAAAGAAATTGCCAAAATTACCCAACAAGGATTTATTGACCATCCACTAAGCCCAAAACTGATTCCACTGGTACGTTTTCCGCAGTCATGCCAGCCTGTCGTCTCCGACAAATTTCCCAATTTCCATACGAACTGCTCAGAAGGTGAAACCTTAATCTGCTCCGATGAAGAACGCACTCCAATTGATGTCGAGAAAAAAGCTGAAGAACGAGCCATTAAGGGACGTTCTGACGAAGAAAGTGCTGAATCATCAAACGAGGATGATGAAGACGAAGAATATTCAGATGATGAAAGTAACCACGTTCCAGATGATGACGAAGAATTGCCCATAACTTTCTCAGCTGAATGGTAAGAACTTATCGTTGCTCTAGTCGCACTAAACACCATCCACTCACGTCATTTCACCACTTTTTACATTTCTGTTGTCAATTATTCCCAACTTGAGGAGATTAATTGGTCAACAATGTCCATTCAACTGAGTTTGAACTCCTCAGACTCTCCCTTTTGAGTTTATCTTCTTTCGATTCATTTGAGAAACGAATAGGCACAAAGGTTTTTATCCTGGGTAGGATCATTTTTAAACACGAACGACGAATTCCATGTATCAACTCCTCTCCTTCTCATATTTCTCAGGTTCTCTCGTCATTGCCCTTCCACTCCATCGTCTGATCTTGTAGATGCAGCTACAAACTTTCTGGTGAACGTTCGAAAGTTTCTCGTCGAACCGGTTCAATATGATTACAACCGCAAGAATGAATGCCAAAGTGGAGAAGTCCAACTGCGTACTCGTCGCCATTTGATGAGAGAATCACGGCTATTCCCACAATACATCGAGGAATGGATGAATGACATTCCGTCGACACGACTCTTCTGGCGTACAGTGATCACGGCCATGTTTAAGTGCTTAACTAACAGCTGGGCCGTATCTGATCAAAGGTTCATCATTCTTTGGAACAAAATCAAGCCTTATTGGGCGACTTTGATCACATCGATTGAGCCGACCCCAACCGATCTCGGCAACCGTGGCGAAGACTATTCAACCCGCCAACAATGTCTCCATTGGCTTCTTATCAAAATGGAAGATGCGGCCGACACTCTTCTTCAGCAGGGCTTCGCACACAAGCTGCTCCAACATCTGCTGTGGACAGTGTCTGACACGTTTGTTACTTCGGATCTGGACTTGCTTTTTATTTGCCTCCGTGTTCGTCGGGTGCGTGCGAACCATTTTCTTGTTCCACTTTTGGAGGAGGGAATGGAAGATCTGACCGAAATGACGATGAAGCATTCACACATAGGAATTGCAGAAATCGCTCAACAAGGATTTATTGACCGCCCACTGAACCCGAAACTGATTCCAATGGCCTATTTTCCGCAGTCCAGCCAACCTGACGTCTCCCACACGTTCACCTATTTCTGTAAGAATCAAGACGAATGTGAATATTTGGTCTGCTCCTCAGAAGACGATGTTCCAATTGATGTCGAGGTGGAAGCCGAAGAACGAACAATCAAAGGGCTGAAGGCTGAAAACAGCACACAAGAGGAGCTGACAACGGTGAGACGCGCCAGTAAAAGACGTTCTGACAACTTTGACGAAGAAAGTGTCGATTCATCCAACGAGGATGATGAATACGATGTAAATTTTTATGGTGATTACGATAACATTCCAGATGATGACGAGGAACTTCCCGACAATTCAACAGCTGAATGGTAAGAACCAGTTCATGGTCCCGATCGCACTCTCCACCATGCACTCACGTCATTTCACCACTTTTTCGGATTCTGTTGTCAATTACAGTGGGGAAGGCAAAACTGCAACGCTGACAGAAGCGTCCTTTTTCCATTTTGCCTCCATTTCACGATTTTTATCCATATGATCGTTTCAGAAAATAAACGCTGAGAAACAATCTTGTTGACGTGACGAGAAAAAGAAACAACATGGTTTGATCTTCCAATCATTCTCCTCCAATCGCGTCCAGTCGCTCTTCCTTTCACAGTTTGACTTAATACACTCTTTCAAACTGTTTTTCAAATTTCTTCCACAATCAGACAAGCTATTCAGCCAGATTCGACAATTGTTACTGTTCAGCCAATTCAAGGTGTTTATTGTTTTTGTGTTCATCTTTGTTTTGAACATCTGACAACAATCCTGCTATTCTCAGAATTTCTCTCTCACCAGACAAGAATAGCAGTCAAGCTGAAGTGAACACGACTCATGCCGACAGTTCCCATCAAGTTGCTTTTCGATGGAACCAAACAAAACTCCACGTTTTCATGGTATGTCCTCACTTTTTCTCACCACTTTTGTACTGAATGTTTTCCTCTCACCTTTCTCTTGCCCTGCTTTCTTTCTCTCTCTCAACTATAGCTGAAATTGTTCCTGCTTTGACACATCTCGAAACTATTTCTGTCGGAAATATGTCTCACAGTCGAATCAGATAATTTTGAGGATCACCCCGGACGTCACAGAAGAGTTTTCTGTGCGAACAGGAAAAAACAGGATCTTTCGATATTCGAGTCAATTGACCTTTCAGCTCCGAATCCTGACTCAAGCATACCTTGTCTGAGATTATTCTGTCATTCAATTGTCAAACTCCGTTTTGAAAGCAGAAAAGGCAACTTCAAAAATACAGCGACTGTTTCACACTCTTAAACTCGAAAGAAGGGACAAAATAGCGAGATATGTGAGAAAGATACCAATTTACATTTGTCCGTTTCTTCTTTTTAATCCATTCAAAAGGATAATGCCATTGTGGATTCTCACTTTTAACTTTTCCCCCTTTTCTCAGTTTATCTCTCCATTTCGACATTTATTTTACTTTTATCTGTATTCTTACCGAAATTGTTTGCGTAAGTCGAATTGAGCAATAAAAACGAGTTTATCCGACTGAGATCCGATCTCACCCCAAGTGGTCATTTTGGGTCCTCACAGACCAACCAGGCTGTTTTGACAGCGAGCGTCTAAAGGAGCACTTACCAACTCTCCAAGGAAGAAAATAAACACAGTATGGTCTCCCTAGCTTTCTCATGTGGGCGTTGCAGTTTAATCTTCCGCACTGTATTCCTAACTTGAGGAGATCAATTGTTGTGATGTTGTTCAAAGTTGAGTTTGAGCATAAAAAGCGTTGATGAGAAAGAAAGGCGAATGAAAGGATGATCAGTTGTTCTGAGATGAAATGTGAGAAGAGTGATGTGACGATGTTGTTGATGCAAAATGTGTGATGGATGCAGAAAGCGCAACAAAAACAGCAGAACCAATCTTTCAAGCTGAAAAGAATGACGAACCAATCGAAACAAAAGCTAACAAAAAATGCGAATAAATTGAACCTAGAAGAAACGAAGGCAACGAGAGTCAAGGGAAGACGAATTGTGACAAAGTGGAAGTGATATGGTGGAGAAATGAGATATAGATCATGAAATGTGACGAATCGGAGATGAGAAACGAAAGTGATGTGTGTTCGTGGTTCAGGACAACTGTTTGGAGCGAAATTGAAATGATAACAGACATTGGGAGTTGAGAGAAACAAGAAGCTTGATAAATGAATGGAGATGACGAAATGATATCACTGTTGGTTAGATAGAAATGATGAGTGGATGGTGAATCATGAATACGAATGAAATTGTGTGAAGGAAGTACTGACGATTGAGAACGAAAGTTGAAATGCCGGTAAGAAAAAGGAAGAAGGGTGGATTGTTGAGAGTGAAAAGAAGAAAGTGGCTAGGAATCAGAGCAGTTCGAAGGGAGAGGCAGAAAGTCCTTTTTCGGGTTGATCATTTCGTTCAGCTCGGTCAGTGTTGGTCGTTCATCAGGATTTATTGAGATGCATTGCGAAATCGCGTCCTTCATCACAGAGTCTTTGATTCCTTCCATCTTCAGCGTCGATCCAACTCCCAACTGCCGTTGAGCGTTCACAGCATCAACTTCCCCGAAGGGCACAAGACCAGTCTCCATTTCCCACAAGATCAGGCCAAGACTAAAAACTGCCGCCTTCGAATAATCAATCGCTTTCTCTGAACCTTTCGAGTTCTGGGCATTCTCTTCGTCCAGTTCAGGTGCACTCCATCGCTTCTGTCCAAGCAATGTCGCTTCCTTGTTCTGCTCGTTCTCCCCAAGTGTTGTTCCATCTGAGTTGATGTTCAGGAACACGTTGTTCGCAAAGTCAACCATCACAACATGCGACGACAGCTTCGTCAGAATCGGCGCGTGCTTGTCTGTCTCCCAAATCTTCTGAATCCCACGAAGAAGCTGCCGCCGAACCGATTCCGTCGTCAGTGCCACCTTCCTCCCTTGTTCAGTGTGAAGGCGAGCGTAGAGTGTGTCCTGCTTCCGCACAACTGCCATTTCCATCTTTCCATGACATGCCAGCGCTTCTATGCACTGTGCGAAAGGTGCTGTAAGGTTCGAATCACTCAAGACAGCTGGCATCTGAGTATTCTGGTCTTCCGCACCGATTCGTTTCGAGTTGAGAGTGGTCAGAGCGCTGTTCGGAGGATGTGGCGGTGTGTGGATGAGTTCATCCATCTTTTCGTCTTCGATTGGTTCAGTTGGTTCCATTTCAGTTGTGTTTGATGGCTTCTTCTGTTTTCTTCGACGGCAGAGAACAAAAAGAATGATTCCGACGATGAGGAGAAGAGATAGAACAACAATCAGCGGGATCAGCCATGGGAGTGTCTTCTTCATCTCGTTTGCCAGTGCCATCTTCGCACTCAGCTTCATTTCGAAGGAGTCGGTTGTGTGGTGTCCTCCAAACGAGATCCGACCAAGCCATTCAGGAGTGTCCGACAGAGAAGAGAGGCGAGTCGTTGGAATCACAAGAGACAGTGATGTCTCGTTCCATTCTGATGCAATCTCAGAAAGAGGAATCAAGACACGGTTTGTTGACGATTTCTCATTCTCAAACACTTCCAGCGAAAGCCCACAAGGAATCAGCGTCGTCCCAACAATCAAAACGTCATATTTCTTCTCTTTCTTGTTCAGAGTGCTCGAACTCAAATTCGAATCCAGCGTCGGTTCAAAGAACAGTTTTCGTTCTTCTCCAACAACTCCCTCCACCACACATTCTTCATCCCCACTCACCCATCCATTCTTCTCTTCTCCAGTTCCCACAGCCGACGTCTCAAAACTGATCCGACTCGACCCAACACATCTGATGTTCTGACGAGCCGAGGGGAACAAACCAGTCGAGATACCATTGTTCGTCAGGATCGCTTGTTGGAACGTGACTATGCTGTTCCGAGCATGGATCGCTCCCTGCCGAAGATGAGAGAACGTCGTCCACGACACCTCGCAGTTGACGTCTTCCAGCTCAACCGCTCCACTCTCCCAAACACACAGTTTCTCGTTCTCGTTTTGATCCTCGTTCAGCGCTGTTTCTGATCCTTTGAATGAACTTTGGGTGATCGTGAGTGTCCATCGTCGAGTTGGAGTCCCTTTCGCGGTGAAGAATGTGACATCGTTGAGATCAGCGAGTTTGACGATTGAATGGTTGCTGATTCCAGCTCGACGAGATCGATCAGACTTGATGAGTATTGCAGTTCTGAGATTACGATGCTTTCGATTGTTGCAATTCCTCCCGTCGCTGAGAGGAGAGAGAAGGCAATGGGAGAGGAGGAGACGAACCAACAGTTGTCAATTTTGAATTCTCCGCCAAGTGACTTCATCAGCGAGTTGGAGTCCAGCGATGGCGGGAGAGAGAAGGAGAGGCGAGAGAGGGTCAGGAATGGTGCTTGGTCCCCATCGGGACTGTTCACAATCACTCCTTCCTTTCCAACTTCAATCGTGCTTTTCGATGATGACGATTGGACAGTTGTTCGTTTCGTTTCAGGATCAAACACTCCATCCAAAAATGAAGTTGCCACAACTGTGATAGTGCATGGTTGGTTTCCTGCAATATTCTTGCCCGCTCGAACGAGGCCTCGACAACTCCATTTTCCTTCCCCACACCCAACCATGTCCTTCCCAGACACTCCCGTTTCGATCGTCGTGTTCGTGAAGTGAGTCAGAACAACACGCAGTGGAACCTCTCTCCAGACGCTTGCTGCAACTTCTCCAGTGTCAATTCCCACGTTCAGTGTGTCCGACGGGGTCAGAAACGAGAAACCAGTCCATTTTGAAACATCCGTTCCTTCCAGGTTCCTTCCTGTCAAAACAATTCGTGTCGTTTCCTCTTTTTCTGTCTGATTGCATTCCACGAACTTCAAATCATTCACTGAAACTGACGCTGACATGTCGAAGACCATCAACGCCTCCACACCCTCTCCGAGTCGCATTCGCTGAAACGTCAAGTCGTCAATGATAACAGTGGGAGAGGCAGAGGGTGAAGTGGACGGTGAGACAAGCACGAACGGCGCTCTCGCTTCGAAGATGTCATCGACACCAAAATTACCCTCGCCACCTTCGAGTGTGAAGATCGTGCTCTTCAGAGTCAGTGTTCCATCCACAACCTCAAACAGGGCGAGATCGGTCAACATGCGTGGATCAGTTGCAGGATCATACCAGAATTCACATTGCTCGACAAGTCCTTCAGCTGAAGCGTCTGTCAGCAGCAGCATCTGAGCTGAGCATCGAAACAGAAAGACGAGATCATGAAACTCCACTCTCGCGTCTGCCCCAATCTCCAGAACGGGATCTTCCAGAGGTCTGCCACCATCACGGTTGACGTACACGGGATCAGCGTTTCCTGTTTCAGGATTGGGAATGAAGCTGAAGAACTGATCAGTGCAATATCCGCGTTCGCTGAGATAAAACGATTTTTGAATGCCGATTTCTGTTTTGAGATTGTTCCCATCTTCGTCTTTGTGGTGGACATATTGTGCGATCTCGAAGAAATGACTGACATTCTCATCGATGAGTGGAGAAATGATGTCGGAAGAACGACCTTCCAACGTAATCTTCGGAAACGGCAGGTTGAACGAGCGAGGAGGATTCGATGCAGCGATGTGAACATGACACAATTTAGAGAAGTCGGTGGACTGTCGGCTCATCGAATGACACCAAGTCTGGATAAACTCAATATACGTTTCAAGGTCTTCGTATGTGAAATCCGCTCCGAAATAAACGTCAGTCCCGAGTCCTTCAGCATTCCAATTGTTGAAGCCAATATCACTCAACGGGAAGTTGTCGAGGCGACAGTGTCCATCTACGAACAGCCCTCCGCCTTGTTCAGCGATGCAGTTCTCGAAAGCGTGTGTCCGATAGTTCTGTTCGAAGTGGTCGTATGTGTACATTCCTTTGATTGAAACAGTGCTCCCATCACCAAAAAACACGAACAACCCTCCACCGCGACGAGCTGTGCAGTTGACACACTCCATTCGGATTGAGAGGATCGCAGCGGCTGTCTCGAGGATGAACTTTGCTGCCCCTCCATCTTCTTTCGCAGAGCATGCGATGAAGTGGGCATTAGCAATGCTGACATGGTTCATTTCTTCGACGAAGATCGCTCCACCCGATTGTGCTGAACAATTCACGAAAAACATGTCGTGTATGATGATTGACTGGTAATTCTTGGATGAGATGAAAGCACCATTTCCTGTTGTGGTGAGGTTGACTGCGCTCGACATGAGTGAGCCGGAACTTTCTGAGGACGACTCGTAATACCCGCCGTTCAGTTCGATGCACGAATGGCTCCCAAAATTCATGTCACGAAAGTGAGTCGCGTAGAGAGAGACCATACCTTGTGACAGGATGAAAGGACGATGGACAGATCCTTCGTCTCCCACAACGATGTAGGCCCACAGAGCGAGACGGCTTTCCCCGTCAGCAACAAAGAACATTGGTGCTGTGTTGTGTGAATCGACCAGAACAACCAGAGTATATAAGTCGAGATTTCCGCCATTCTTCATCAAAACGAGAGGGACATCCTCTGAGACGGCTTGTTCCAGTTGCCAGCCAGCGTATTTGGTGGTGGAGTGACCTCCATTAAAAGTGATTGATTTCTTGTCGAGTTCGAACGGTTTTTGGATAAGTGGGGTGTCCAGAACATACCGAAAAGTGAGATTAAGAGTCGTGGACGGCGTCATCCGGTTCAGAAGAGCGCCGAGATCGAGATCAGATGGGTGAATCATCGGTGGACCATAGAGCATCTGTGCAGCAAAGCCTGGAAATGAACAAATATCGAACTCAGGCGGGTACTGTATGCAGGCATCAGCTGTTTCAATCGCATCTCCATTCCTCCATCCAAAATGAGGGCCGAGTCCAAAATGACCGCTGTTGGCGAGGACGGTTTCACATTCTTCTTTCGAGAGGCCGTCAAACATAATGTCGGTTGGGGCATTGTCAGCACCGCGATTTGAAAGACAACAGAGATTCACATTGTGGAGTGGATCAGTTGATGAAGAAACGATGCGAATTGAGCCGACTTCGCCATTCTCCGAGCAGCAGCGATGGAAGAAAGGGAAATGCAAATTGACCGACTTTGGTGATTCGATGTCGATTGCAGCGGGTCCTGAGCCAGTGGAGTTGATGTCAGTGAACGAGGTGGTACGAATTGTATGAACTCTGTGGGAGAATAGAGATCACAGTGGCAGAGGAAGAGATGTGGACGAAGAGACATTTGGACAGCGAGATTGTGGCTTCAGATTTGATTTCGATGAGAGTGGCTTCGGCGTTGTGGATGTTTCTGAATTTGGTCTCTAAAAAGGTGATGGCAGCAGCAGAACCAGAGAAGACGAAGAGAGGGACAGTTTGGTGGTCGATTCCATCGATGAGGAGAGATGTGAAGGAACACATTCCGTTTGATGTGAGGATGGAATGTTGAGTGGAGTGTGGAGCGAGGTGAAGATTCAACAGAAGGCAGACTCCGTCCGATTCCACACATCCTGACAACTTCGACACAAGCAACGACAAAGAACTGACTGATGTGGATTGACGCCATCCCTGCAGAGTGACAGTGCGACCAGAAATCTCGAACACCCCAAAATCGCCAGCTTCGACAAAAATTGTTGCTGCAGAAGGATGTTCAGTGAGAGTCGAACTGATCGAGCTCTCAGCGACGACTTCGTTCACGACTTCCCCAACTGTCGGAGAGAACAACCCCAAAACAAGCCCTCTCTCAGCCTTTCTGCTGTTCGACACGCAACACATGAACGAGAGCGCCCACGACAAGTCGCAAATCGCATCGACGTCCAGCTTCGTCTGAGAATGGAATCGACAGAAGCAAAGGTCAGCATAGGCTCGACAGTGGATAAAATACAATGTTGGAAGACCATGATGATTGTCAAACGAAAACCGACAGTTTGAAGCGATTACAGCTTCAGACGAGACTGCGTTGCTATTCGGGATTAGCGTGGGAGGGGTGAACTCACAATCGTGAAGTGTGGTCGTCCCAAGCGAGAATTGATTGATCATCGACGAGCAAGTCTGATTTTCTGAATAACAAAAGGTGAAAGACGACGAGAGGACGGTGAGTGAAGGTGTTTCGTGTTCGAGTTCCACGTGGATGGCTCCTGAGAAAATGGAGCTGTGACAAGACTCGAAAGTGCAGTGCTCGACGAGGAGAGAGGAGGGGCATCGAACGAGGATGGCTGTTCCGTACACTCCTCTGAACTCTTCGTCAGCTGGATCTGTTCCATCGATGTTAGTGAAGTTGCAGTGAGTGAAGTGGATGGAGTCGTCACTCGTCGAGAAGAAGAAATTGACTCCCTTTTCGAAATAGCTCTTCCTGTCAGAGCTGTAATCATAAAAGTCGAACAGCGAGCCCGTCCCGAATGCTGTGTCCTGCCATTCGTATCGGCCATCTTGCGATTTGTGTCGGCGGAGGTTCGGCCGCAGATAAGGCGCAAGAAGCGATGTCTCGATCGAGCGGCGAGTCAGTGGACGAACTGTGCTCGTCGAGCAGGATGTGAACGTCGTGTTCGAGCACAGCAGGTCTCCTCCATCGTTGAAGTCACGGATCACCGTTCCAGACAGAACTGACGAACTTTTCGTAATCGTGTTCGACAGAAGTCGCTGCGTCCACAATTTGGATCCTCCATGTTCATGTCGGTTTGGGGATGCTCCCGTCACGTTTTCCAATCGGCAGTCCGACAACAACGTCTCAATCCTCACCACATCCGAGTTTGACGTCGACGCTTTTCGTTCGACAACAAGAAGGCCATTCCATGATCCAAATCGACCACAATCCAGATTGCACGACACAACTGAAACAGAGAGCCCCAAATTTCCACTGTCCGCAACAATTGATGTTGTCGCTCCGGAAAGTTGATTCGTCCAGCGAAGTACGCTCCCCACAACACATATCATCGTTTCCTCCGAGTTTTCTGCGTCCTGCCGCCCTAAAACCACAAATGGAGATTGTCCTGATCCAATTCGCATTTCGCTGTTCGACAGTCTCACTGAGGACGAACAAATCGAAAAAAGCGAAAACGCTCCGGTATCAGATGCCGACGAATATGAGCGATGTGGTGTGTTCGGTTCGTGGATACATCCATCCAGCCGCAATTGGTCCATTTCAACTGTCGAATTCCAGATCCGTAGCAGCGATTCAACTCCATTTGAATGGTGGCTCGTTCTGTCGAACACAAGAGCAGTGTTCACAGTCCCTTGCAGTTCCACAATATTGTCCCTGATCTCCACATTTCGGCATTCATAATGATTTGATCCGAGCATCACTTGTTGGGCGGAGATGCGTGATGAGTGATTCGGTGTTTCATGTTTGCTCAGCACACTGTGGAGCGAAATAGCATGAGATAGAGCCAACAGGGGAAATAGGATCATCTGGACGAGGTGAAATCAGTTAATATCGAGTTCGTTCGATGTTTTCTTTGATCCAACCGCAAATTGATATTCATGAACCCTACAACTCTGAAAATGCATCATCATTTCCGACATATACGCAACATTACATACGATTCATGAAAAAGATCATAACACGGCTGACGATCGCAAGTAATTATCGAAAGAGAGAGGGCGCTTTTTCAGACGTCCCTAATCACTCTTCACGGTATTTTGTCATCCAAGAGTTCTGAGAAACAAGATAGCATGAAGTTAGGGGGTGATTAGATGTAAAAGATCTGTCTCTGTGAGACAAAAGCATGAAGAAACGAAGAGTTGCGAAATGAAGACCACGGTCGATCATTACACTTTTGATTCCGTAATCTCTGTATAATCCTCTTCTTGACCAGTAAAGCCCTTTTCTGAAGAACTTATCGTCTTTCCCATCTGTTCAATCAAGAGGAGAGTCTCAGCGTTCGGTAGTGGCTGGTGTGAGACATATACTGCATTATGCGAATTGTACGATGCTGGTGCCACAGGGATAATCGGCTCAGGCGAATAAACAAACATATCCCGTCGAGATCGGGGTTGTGGAATCGGTAATTTCAGTTTCTTCAGTTCCTTGCGATCGCGTTCGTATTGTTTTCTGTCGGCATATCGGAGATTGGTTTGTCCAAATTCTCCAACTTTTGCCATCGCTTGCTTGACATTATAGGCAAAAACACGAGGATGATCGCGTTCCGCGCTGCTCGGATGATAAACTGGCAAATACGTCACTTCGAGCCATTGTGTAAGCTGGCACATACTGACCATGTAATGAAACACCCATGACCGAACAGACCACTGGGTACGGTTCATTTTTTCGTGGTATCGAAGGACAATGGGTTGGACTGGAACGCCCGGGATGAAAGCACCTGTATGGAAGTAGTTCAGGGAATTTCCATTCCCGGTGGCACCTTCAACGAAAATAAGACACGGAGGGAAAGTGTGAGTTCGGTCTTCTACGCGTTTTTGAAGTAGTTTGACGACTGTGGTGGAATTGCCATCTTTCTTTCGATTGACGCCGATAGCGTTGATACAACGAGTAAGAGGTCCGAGAAACCAATTGTCAACCACAAATTCACCGACAAGGAACGATGGTGTGAACTTCCAGAGGTAGAAGAGCATGTCGAAACAGCCTTGATGATTGGAAACAAGAATCTGGGCATTTCTATCGGGTCGGCCGTTTTCTTTGATGAACCAAAATCCATTAATATACAGTAAAAGACGCGCCCAAGCCGCAGCATATATTCTGATCACTTTTCTCATGAACGGCTTTTGAGGCTTGTCAATTGGGCCAATAAATGGGAGGTGAATGATGAAAAGGATAAGAAGGAGAAGACAGGCGAGAACAGCGAGTATGACACGGACTGGAAATAGAAATATCAATCCGAGGATGAATTTGCACCATCCCAGAGGTGAGAAACGGGGAACCTCGTAAGCATCAACAACTTCCGACGATATAGTATGTTGTCCCACAGAAATGTCCGAGGTATCGGAGTTAAGCAATGATTCTCCCGGAATTTCTGTCAAATTAGGCTTCTTGGTCATCGAGAAACGTTTGTTTTGGCCTTGATCTGGATCATTCAAGTCCAAAGTGCCTTATTATTGGATTTATGATGTGTTTGTGTGTCAAAAAAAGTGTCAATCCGAACTCGATGTGCGAGGTGAGGGTAAATAATGGTGAAAAAGGCTCCAGACGGCGAGAAAGCTTCTCATCAATTCGCACACAATCTCAGACGAGCTGTGAATGAAATTGTGAGAAGCGGAGTCCAAACGAAGAGAACAGAAGACCAGAAGGGTGATGTGAAACGAAGACTCTAATGAAGATGGTGAAGTGCCTCTCTACTGAGAATCCGAAGAGACACAAGCTTCTGAAGAGGATGTGTTTTAAGGAAATGAGATCAAGAAACTGTGAAACTCAGGAATCTCAGTAAAGAAGAAGGCGTGGTATAGAATTGAAGACCGAAAAGAAGGTGTGGTGGACGAGGAAAGTCTCGTCGGTGATTGGGGTGTGTGCGTGAAATGGATCCAAAATGGACCAAAAGAATCCAACGTCGTTGAAGAGAGACTTCATTCCGAGTGGATGTATGGTTGTAAAGATGAGATGATGGGTGGGTGAGATGAATGACAAACCAATCTTGAATTGTCGATTGTGCCGTGTTGTCTACGAATTCGCTTCTCCCATATCGTTTCTTGACGCGAGGTTCGGGTCTTCTGGTTGAGAGTTGAGGAAGTCCCCGACCTCGGTAAGTGTTGGACGATCTTTTGGATCAACTGAAACACATCGCAGGATCATCGATTTCAGTTCCTCGTTCTTCATTTCGGACATTTTCGGTCCAACTCCTGTTCCCGATTGACGTTGAGCATTCACTGCATCAACTTCCCCGAAGGGCACTTCCCCAGTCTCCATTTCCCACAAGACGAGGCCAAGACTAAAAACTGCCGCTTTGTGCCCGTCCACTTGTTTGCCATCGACAACCTCAGGTGCTCGCCACCTCAACCCGTCCATGCTCACTTTGCTCTTCTTCTCCTGCTGTCCCTGGCTCGCACTGTTCATCTCTCCGTTCTGATTCTTCTGTTGTGTGTGGAGGGCTTCTTGTTCTGCTTCTGATGCGTTCATCTGAAGTTTCAGTTGCACATTGCCTTCTGTGTCCAGCAACACCCAGTGAGACGAGAGGCGAGTCAGAACATCACTCCATCCACGATTGGCCACAACTTCCTTCAGTCCGTTCACAATCTGAATCCCAATTGTTCTCTTCCTGATATCTCTTTGTTCCTTGTGAAGCACATAATACAGTGTTTCGTGGACACGTGCCACAGTCACTGGATAATCTCCACTGCACACCATCACCTCAGCCAATTCTGTTTCTGTCAATAATGGCTTCGGATCCACAGCGTGTGTGCCTTCCGGAACATCATCGCCTGTCGACTGGAAGGCCGAGTGTGTGAGCCCTCCCGCTTGGAGAAACCCGTTAGTGTGACCTTCATCTGGAAGAACTTCCATCTTCGCTTCCACATCAACTTGAACCTGTTCTTCCAGCTCAGTTGGGTTAGCTGGTGTTTTGCTCTTTCGACGATGCACGACAACGATGATCACGATGGCAATGAGAAGGCCGACAAACAGACAGACAATGAGAGGAATCAGCCAGCTCAACAGTTTCTTCATTTCAGGTGTCAGTTGGGACTTCTTTTCGTCATACGACGATTTTGGGATGTGGAATGTGATGGTGTCGCTCATCCACACAATTGGGGTCGAATCTGTCTCTGGTTTTGGCGAGAAGGACTTGATGGTGTAGTTTGAATCGTGCGTCAGAACCTTTTTCGTCCCTGCCACGACAAAGTTCTCGCTTTCCCCCACCTCAGAAGGATCAGGAATGGGAACAGAGATCTCAACATCCTTCCCCCCTTCTTCCACAACAAACACGAACGATCCCTTCACTTCCTCGTTGAAGATCAGCACAACATATAGTGCGTCAAAAACCCGGTCTTTGTCAGAAACCCGGACTTTTTTCTCCAAGATCGATCCCACAGACAACATTTCTCCGAACCCAAAATTTTTTGAGTCCCACTTTTTTTTTCGAAATGTTTGTCTCGACTCCAACAATCCATCGAGGTAGAAATCGAACCTCCTATTTAGGATCCCAGGACGGAGGTGCCTATTTAGGCACTTTTTTTGGCCCATTTTTTTGGCTCCAAAATAGGAGGTCCTTAACATTTAAGCTTGGAGGAGAAAAAATTGATGATCACATTTCTCCACGCCCGTTCAAAATTTTTCTTTCTCGTTTCATTTCTGGTGGTTTGGGATGGTTTTCTCTCGAAATGACAATTTTTTGAAAAATGAAATATCCTGGGGGGACCTGGGTGAAAATTTAGGGTCAAAAACTGAGTTCCCTGTATAATAAGCTTAGGATCATGAAAACTTGTTTTGATCATATCTCCACAACCAGACATAGTTTCGACATGAGGTTTTCACCAATATGGATGTTTTGGTGGATAGTGTATTTTTATGATATTTTTGAGAATTTTCGATGACCTCCTATTTTGGCGTTTTTGACATTTTTCGAGCTATTCTCAGAATCCCCCCCAACTCATCTCCCTCCAAGCACGATTCTATCAAATTTGATCATTTGGATTCGATTCTGATTGTGTCTGCACCAATATAACGCAATTTGGAGACGTGTACATCATCCCAAGTCAAGTGACAGCTCTGCTTGCGCCCCCAGGTCAAAAACCCACAAAATTATCTCAACTGCCGCAGGGGGATTTTTTTCAAAAATTTCAGAAAAAAATATAATCCACCAAAACATCCATATTGGTGAAAACCTCATGTCGAAACTATGTCTGGTTGTGGAGATATGATCAAAACAAGTTTTCATGATCCTAAGCTTATTATACAGGGAACTCAGTTTTTGACCCTAAATTTTCACCCAGGTCCCCCCAGGATATTTCATTTTTCAAAAAATTGTCATTTCGAGAGAAAACCATCCCAAACCACCAGAAATGAAACGAGAAAGAAAAATTTTGAACGGGCGTGGAGAAATGTGATCATCAATTTTTTCTCCTCCAAGCTTAAATGTTAAGGACCTCCTATTTTGGAGCCAAAAAAATGGGCCAAAAAAAGTGCCTAAATAGGCACCTCCGTCCTGGGATCCTAAATAGGAGGTTCGATTTCTACCTCGATGGATAGTTGGAGTCGAGACAAACATTTCGAAAAAAAAAGTGGGACTCAAAAAATTTTGGGTTCGGAGAAATGTTGTCTGTGGGATCGATCTTGGAAAAAAAGTCCGGGTTTTTGACAGGGATCCGGGTTTTTGAGGCACTATACGCGTGTTGCGGTTCCGCTGTGACGAGATGAGCAGTGGCTTTGAGCAGAGTGGGTGGCTGTGGGGGAGTGGTGAAGGTGGCGAATGTGGGATTGCCAGCAATGTTGAAAGACCAGGCTTCGGTTGGGATGGAGTTGGTTGCTGAGAAAGATGAGGAGGATGCGGGAACAACTCCGACAATTGATGTGATTGTGTAGTTCTTGTTGAATTTCAGACTCTTTGTTGTCGAGAGAGATGTCAGAACACATTTTCCATTTGTGAACTGGACTCTCTGTGTTGTCTTCTCTCCTGATCCTTCTTCTCGGATTGTAAGATCATATTCCTGTGATGGGACTGGTATCTTCCCTGTCACCATCACTTTGATCTTGTTCGTTGCCACATCCAATGTTGCTGTGACCTGTTCAGTCAGTCATGGTCCAATTTTATGGAATGCCTCCACATCGACTTCATTGAACACGATATTCGATGTCTCAGGATCGACTGTTATCAAATAGTATCCAGCAGAATTTGGAGCAGTTGTTGTGTAACAATCCGTCGCTGTGATTGATGTCATTTGAGCGTTACTCCCATCGTAAATAGCGATGTCAACAAATTGTGTTGTATTTTCCAACGAAGGATCTGAAGCGAAGAGGGAGGGAGTGGTACCGACAGTGTTTCCAACGAAGAGTGTGTTCGATATCATCAATGACGAGGCCGATGAAATGGGCATCGAGCAAACAGCGCCAAAAGAATCAGTGAGACAGTTTCGAACAACGCAGCCGATTACATCGAATGACATGCCCACCAAAAAGATGGCCCCTCCGAGTGTGCTCGACTCGCAGTCATCGAACTCACAATTCGAGAAAGAACACTTCTTGCTGTATGCTGTCACCCGGACCCCTCCTCCCATCCCCATAGCGCCAGTCGTTCCGTTCAGGCGACATCGGACGAACTGGCAATCAGAGAGAGACGTGGATCCAAAAGGACTACTCAAAAACAATCCTCCACCCATGCTCTCCGAACAACAATCTTCGACGTGGATGTGACTGGCAAAGACATCGATGGGTTTTGCGATGGTGAGAGTCATGCCTCCTCCATGTCCCTGCTCGTTCACCCCGATTCCTGAGGAGCATCGTTGAACATGGATTGAGCTGATGAGAGTGTCTGGAGACGACACGGACAAAAATAATCCACTGCCAGAATACGTCGTGTGACAATCGTCAAAATACAGATCCGAGTAGGTCGATTCGAGTGAAGGATGGGTGGATGAGAGAAACATCCCTCCTCCATTTTGTTGTCCCTGCGAACCTTTTGCTTCACATCCCACACAGCGACAGTGACTCACTGTGATTGGAGAGACGATTGTAGCGCTCAATCCTCCTCCAGAAATCGACAAACACGAGCAGTCGGTAAAGTTTGTGGAGGTGATGGTGACTGGTTGTGCAGTCTGACCAGTCACGTGCGCTACGAGAACCGCACCCCCTTCCGATCCTGTGAGAGCGATCCCAGAAAATGAGCAAGAAGTGATAGTGATCGATCCTGGATACGAGCTGAACCAGAGGGCACGTGTTGCTGTTGGTGATCCATCACGGACGAAGTGGCAGAATGAGAAAGACGCAGATGTTGATTCATCAAATGTTTCATTATCGTAATAATACGATTGATCTGCCGCAAATGTGGGGTGAGAGCCGTCGGGGAGAGTGATGGACGGTTCCGTGTTGGTGTCGGGCGAGGAGAGGAAGGAGGAGAACGTGGAGTTTGAGCACATCAGTGAGCCTCCATTGTTCACGTCCCGAATCGTCGATCCGGACAGATGCGAACTCGTCAGCGACACAACACATCCCAACATCTTTTGACTCAAATGCGACAGCTGTGGCTGGCGGGAAGAGCCAATCGAGCTCACGTTCACAAACGAGCAGCCAATCAGCGATGGTGAAATTGTTCCAACAATTTCTCCACTTTTTCGAGATATTGGTGTCAATGAGATGCAAATCCCGTCGTTTCCGAGAATTGCCAGGGAGTCAAACCAACATCCAACGATCGAAACTGTTGGTGAGGTTGATATGTCTGGAAATGCTGATGTTTCAACAAGGCCCCGCATCTGTCCATTTTCGGTCGAGAAAGTGCACTTGTTCACCACAACTGAGGACTGTGCTGCAGATTCCCCAAATGCTGATGTTGAAACCAGAATCGGGCTTGTCCACGACGAGAGTTCAAGAACACTCTCAGAAATCATCAGCATGCTGTCTGAGACAATGGCAAGTCTTGGAGGACGAAAGTTGACGCTCCCATGGTTTCTGTTTGGGATTTCGTTTGTGAGTTCGATGGTAAGTGATTGCAAGGATAGGGTTGAATTTGTCACCAAGAAAATGGAGGATTCCATGTTTGAGACACAGTGGTTTTCATGATCCTCCTGATTTTCCGAAGGATGAGAATGCATCAGGAATGTGTTTGGTTTTGCTGAAGAGTGTTCGAGGCTTCCACAGAGTTGAAGGACTCTATGCGAGACTTCATAATCATGTGCAAAATAGGATCCCTTTGGCATCAACATCATCAGTTCTTGATTCGAGTCTCCGTCGAAAGCGTTCGAATGTGTTGAGATGAAGTGTGTGAAGCTGTTGACCGGCAAATCAGAGTTTGCAGCGGATAGTGAACATCTGATGACGAACAGAATGAGTGTGATCATTTCGGGAATTAATTGTACGTGATAGGAAATAACGAACGAACGATCTCGACCTTTATTTGGCAGATGTGTCGAACGGTAATCTCGACAAGACACGCTGATATAACTTCAGAAACAATGATGAAAGTCTGTTCAAAAACAAAACATTACCAAAATGTTCCAAATTTGTCAAAATCCCATGATTCAGTTCTTTCTTCATGAAACGCGACATGAACTGAATATTGTACGATGTGAAAAAGATGATTCACGTACAAGAATGTGGATTGTGGTGTTGTACAACTTATTCTGGCTTTAAAATTAGAATAAATCGATTTGCTCTTCAATGTCGTCGATTTTGAGTTTTCGATAGTGAGTTCGCTTGACATCCACTTTTCAGGTTGGTAGTGCTTCCATTCAAGAGAATCACAACCATCCTTCGTTGAGGTTGGTAAAAACATCTCCAAACAGAGTGTTAAAGCTAATTTGCGTGGGTTGGTGTGTCGTTGTCGTGATGACAAAGATGATGGCTGTGTTCACGAAACCTGACATTTTTGCGGGTTGATGTGTTTTAAAGATGTCCAAATCAACTCGTCCTTCCTCGTCGGTGTAGAGCGGGCCAGCAAAGAACACTTCCAACATCGCGTCGTTCATCAAGCCTCGATGGGTCTCGTCGAAGGAGAGGAGGCTGACATGGAAGCCGCGGAGGAGGAGAGGATGGATCTTGTCGAGATGAGGTTCTCGAATGAAGTAATTGTGAGCGACGGCTGCCAATTTGAATGTCAGAACGGTCGGATCAGTGAACGACGGTCGCACGGCCCGCTCCAACACAACTTCCCCTGGGAACGATTTCTTGAAGATTGGAAGCAGTGCTTCTGCAAACACATTTGGGAGACCGCCGATGAGCTGGTCGACAGTCGGGTCTGATTGGCTGACGTAGAACTTGGTCGTTGTGGATGTAAATGATAGTTTCTGAGTGGCACATGTGACCACCACATTGTTGGAGACTTGGGCATGTGCTGGTGGAGGGAGATGGGCGAACATGGCCTCTGAGTTTGAAAAATGTTCATTCAGTGGTTTGGTGATGGACTGCAAAGGTCATAACGAGACAGTTGATGTGTCCAATCACTTCATCGTTGCATTGTCTGACAAAGAAAGCAGATGGGAAGCATGAAGATGAGAGACTAAAAGATAAACGCGAAACGTGAGAACGAGACAGTATGTCATCGAAAGCTATCCAAAACATAATCAAACTCTTTTGCATCGTGTCGGTCATCATTCACCCGACATTCTGTTGTGGATGCACCGTTCAGTGTTCGACATCAACATTTCGTGAGTGTTTTCCTTCGATGTCCTTCCAAAGAACATTTGATCCATCAAGGGGTCTCTCTTCTGATGTACACACCATTTCATGTCAATGTCTGATGTGCAGATGGAGTCTGTGTGAAACTTTCCTCACTTTTCTACCCATTCTCTCTTTCTCAAACAATCAAGAAAGTGGAGAGATTCAATCAAACAAGCGAAGAAAGAATTGAACCCAAAAAGAGGCTTTAAGTGAGGGTTACATCAAAAATACTGAAATTATCTTCGGTTTCGCGTAACTCCTCGGAAAAGTGAACCATTTTGTAAAGGTGGAGGTTCGATCGCTGTAATGTTCGCATCCAGAAAAGTCATCAGTGAGGCGTAACCCTTCCGAATAGTGCAGCGTTTTGAGGAAATGAAAACATCCCAATGGAAGAATGACTCCATTTCATCAGCCAGCCCTTCTTCGTTCAGTCTGCGCAGAACAGTCTTCCACCGCTTCATCACAATCGGATCGGCATTTTGACGGTGAGAGATGAAGGAGAGGAGCTTTTCCTGACAGATTTTTGTTGAGTCATTCCATTCGAAGGAGAACAGACTTCGGGTGATGGCGAGACAAATCGGAAGGGTGAAGACGAAGGAAAGGGTCGGCTCGTGAAAGATACTCAGCTCGAGGAAAGTAATTGGCAATTTTGTGAGAATTGACCACCTCAGCTTCGTATCTCCGACACCAGGCGATGTATGGCCCAACAGGCCGCAGAACCTGTTCAAAAATGATCTGGCGGATTGATTCCGTCGAGAGATTCGACAGTTGAGAGGCTTTTTGACTGTTTTCGGGATGTGCTGGCGTTATGCAGGAATAGACGGAAGTGATGATATGGAGATGAGATTCAGCAGACAGGTTGCTCATCATTGAACGAAGTGTTGGGGCAAAACGAGTGAAGAATCCAGAACAGACAAAAGATAAAATTGATTCCGGTTTGTATTGAGATCGTTCGAGGCATGTTCGCAGCAGTTGCAGTGAGAGATGCACAAGCGACTGGTGGCCACTTGTCAGGATGGTCAGAATCGCTTTAGTAAAGCCGTCTGCACTGTTGTCAGGTCGGGGAGTGAGTACTTCGAAGAAACATTCATCATTCATGAAATCGGCAAAAATGAATGTCAAGTCATCTAAGATGGTTTCTGCTTTGTCCAGGGCTTCATCATCCAAAGTGTTTCCTTCTTCGATGGATTGCACGAGGGAGAGAAAATGAGAAGATCCTTCTTTGCCTGTTTTGAACATAGTTGCTGAATCTGCATTGAAACCTCGGAACGCAAAGAAGATGTCTGGGAAAGGAAATAAATCTTCACCCTTGACAGACATTGGACAATTGGGAAGTTCTCGATCTAACCCACACATTGCACTCGTCCGAACAAAGTTGTCTCAGAAACACAATTCGACGTAGATAACCAGGACATGCTGATGCTTGCGAACAGAAACCAAAATAATAAAAAAGAAAGTCACTGCCTCTTGCCTGTCTGACAGCGTTGTACGAAAACTTCACGCCGTTCAGAAGATAGTCAAAAGGGTTGTTGAAATGACAGGCTTCCGCCACACGCAGAGGGGCGTTCTCTCTCCTCTGTGTGCCCACAATATTCACCGGGTGGCCCGCTAGTTCTTTCGCAAATGTCACTGAGCCTCGAGGGTCCACTTCCTGCCCTTCCCACGGCAGAAGAAGCGCACTCACGCCTGTCTGATTCCCAGCCTCATCGGGGAGGAGAGGGGGAGGGGGTTTCGGGTAATGCGGGTGGTGGGAGGAAGAAAGGGGGGATGGGTTGGCGGAGTTCGCAGCGCTTGGCGGAGCGATGCCGGCTGAGGAAGGAGGGTCGGGGTGAATGGTCACTGTGGGCCGAGTCGTGCGCAGCGGAGAGAGAGTCGGCTGCATCATCATGAACACGGATTCCAACACACGCGAACAGAATTGGAGCAACCTGAATGAAAAGCAGAGAAAAACGAAGGAGTGAATGGGGAGGAGAAAAGAGTAACCATAAAACGAGAAGAGGTCATGTGAACGAGAAAACGAGTCCAATTCGATGACACACCATTCTGTCGTCCTTCGTTCACAATAATAAAGTTGTCAAGAACCAACATGTCCATCAAAGAATCATCAGTTTCATCGCATGATTCTTCCAGCTCTATTCCCGTTGCAGAAGGTTCGATCAAAATTAAGGGGTCTGTTGAATCGAAACTTCTCCCTAACCTCTTCCCGATGCACTGTCTTTATCCTTGAGTCGCCATTGCTCGATCAATTCACCGAACTCCTCCATTCTCAGACATCAAAGAACAGTCGTTCCCGACTGAAGAATGTTTGTTGTTCATGAAATTTTTGGATTCTGAGACTGCCTAGTCCACCGATCGTGGAATCCTGCTGGTCTCCGTTGCTTGTCCGACTCTGTCTGCGATCGAAGTGTGCTTCAGAAGCCCGATGAGACTGATGCTGTCGATTAACGGATCTGTGCCACTCAAATCAGCCTGGATCAGACCATCCCAGTCAAACTGTGAAACAGGAAAGGGTGGCAGAGACGCACCATCTCTTGTTGCTTTGATCCACTTCGTTGAAATGAGAAGCATGGTGTGTTGTTCCTCTGGCCATCCATCGTGAAAAGCAGAGCGGAGTCGATTCCACTGATAAGGCAACTGAGGGAGGACAGATGGCATGTCGACGATATGGTCGAAAAGAGATCGTGCAGCTGTTCGGACGAGACGATTTGAGCTGCTGAGAATAGAGACAGTTCGATCAAAAAATGTTTTGAAGTCGAGAATGCATTCCTCAACACCAACGAGCTCGCAAACACGCCGACAGCGAACCAGTGAACGAGCCAGTGTCTCGTCATCGAACTCGTCGAAGAGTGAGGAGCTGAACTTTTCAGTTGGATCGACATGTTCAACGTGAGATCCAATGAAGGATTCATTCATAACCAGATCCTGTTCAGTGTCGCGAGATGGGGTGATTGAGGTGGGAAATGAGGTGACGAGAGAGTGAAGGGTCGTCAGAAGTTGGACAAATTCTTGTCTCAAGTGTGATGATGACGAGAGGGTCCGAAAAGGAGAGTCGAGATTTGCCTCGTGAGGAGAGTGTGGAGAAGAGTGTGATGAATGCGGAGATAGTTTTGTTTTTTCGTCTGATTCATCCACTGTCGAAATCAGGTTTTGTAACTTTTCTTGGAGGGAGAGAAGAGTTGGTTTGAAGAAGGACAACTTGAGGAACGATACGTCATTCTGAAAAGAGAGGAAAATCAGAGAAGATGAAGAGAGCACACCAGAATCTCCTTCCCCAAAGCAAGCTTCCGCAGAAGTTCCATCCACGATGTCATTCGTTTGGCCTCTTCATACAAATCCGGATCAAAGTGCTTTCTGATCTCGATGAGTGCAGGTTCGAGTAGTTTTGTGAAGTTTGTGAATGTTGGGGAGTGAGGATCGGCTTCCAGGGAGTACACACGAATGAGGACCTCCCGCATGATCCACTTCAAACAATCGTCCAAGTTCAAATCATTTGGAAGTGTTGCGTGGCAGGCGTTGATGGATTCACGGACGAGCTCTTCCATCTCAGACAGGCCACAGACGGGAATCAGTGCTCCAGTGCTGATAAGATGGCGGATAAGGTATTGAAGAATTGAGGGGATCAGAGTGTTCAGAAAATGCTTGTCGAGGTGCCTGTCGAGGCAGTCTGTGGCTGAAATTCGATCAATCAAGAAGAGAAAAAGCTTGGAGAGGTTGGCAAGGTCAACAGAGAAGGAGTGTGGGGAAGGTGGAAGAGATGAATCAGGATTAGATGGGAAGATGTCTGAAAAGGAGAAAGTGAAGAAGAAGTGACAAACTGATCCAAACGATCCCAAATTCATCAATCACAACATCATCCCAATCGAAGCCAGGCAAGTCATCGCCACACAATGCTTTCGAGTACAGTCCAATCACAGCACACACGAACCATTCCATCAGATCCTGAAACAAGCAAAATCAGAATAATTTATCGAAAGTAATGAATTTGAACAGAAACAAGAAAGTGATGGCACACCTTCCACTCAATCACTTCCTTCGCTTCACATTTCGAAGTGACCAACGATGATAATGTTTGGATGCCTTCGTGCTCGACCAGAGAAGTCGGAGAGGCTGACGAGACTGTTTGATCACGTCTTAACATTTCTAGTTGGCTTCCTCGTTGGTGGTTCAAGGCATCTATCTCTTTGTGTTGGCGTCGAGAGGCGTCGACAGCGAAATCCTGACTGACAGGTAACTTAGACGAAAGGATGTGCGATTCCAGAGCCTTCAAGGAAATCAGGTGGAGAGAAGCCAGAATTGCCCTTTCTTCTTCCGTGTGGCGTGAGTATTTTGCCGACTCGTCCTCAGATTGGATTTCCGGGACTATTTGGGCGTTTTCCAGGTTAATTGGGGATAGTTTAATTAAAGGAACGTCAGCGGACGAGGAAAGACGTCCTGACAAGGTTTCATCTTGACCCTGAGAAGCCACTGACAAGGATGTCAGAGTTCGGCGAGACCGAATTGTTTTTGATCCCAATGACCATTTTGCTGTGCTTTTCGATCGAGTTTCATCAGATTTATATGCATAGACGGAAGAATCATCTCCGTCCGACAGCTTTCCCGAATATGAAGGCCAGGAGACTGATCCAAGTTGTGAAGTGAAGTATATCGTGGCAGCTTCGGAATTTGTGTTTTCACTTGTATGTATGATGGTGTGGTCGTCCAGAAAGTGATCTGTGCCTCCAAAATCGTGAAGGTGAATTCGTGCTTCATCAACAATCGACTCACGAGCTAGTCTGAAGATATCGTCCATCAAAAACATGGCACTATGCTGGAAAAGGTTGGTAAGGCAAGAAAAAAGAGTGAGAAAGAGATTGTAAACGAGCTAAACCTCCTTTCGTTGGTCGGTGGTTACCGGGTGTCCCATAAGTCTTGGTTTTTCCGAATTGCGGAAGAACGACGCTGTTTTGGAACAAATCATATTGTGGCATGATGTCATCAGCTCACTTGTCACCTTTTGGATGAATAAAGGAACCATGAGTTCCATTACCAAACCCTTGCCAACACAGTCCCGATCACGACACCAGCCATTTCTAACATTGTGAAGCTGATTTCTTGTGAGATTCTTTGTGACTAGTATGCCTTTTCTTTGTGATGCACTCGGTATTGTATATCTTTTCTGAATCTTTCCAGTTGTTCATCTTCATCTCTGATTGGTCAATCCAAAGTCCGTTTATCTCAAATCCTTCGCCATCCAAATCTTCCATTCATGATACATTCATCTTCGCCTGTCATTCTCTCTGTTTCTGAGATATATTGAAGCCCAGATATGATACAGTCTGCCACCACTTCTTTGCGATCATCATAATTCCACTTTTTGACAGTCGTCTCTCGTGTGACCTATTGTACGTGTCAAGAACGAATCGAACAGTGGGACGCATTCATTGGAAGCAGCGGAACGTGACAATGAGTGTCATGTGCCAAAACCCCAAAAACACGATTCTACTCGCTGGCGATGTGAATCGATGACGTCATCCGTCCAAATCTCAAAATAGTCTGTATCTCTCACTCATTTTTTCTCTTGTATATTCTCTTTATCTTCACCAGATGTCCGATCAGGGCCAATCCACATCAATCGAACTCCCGATCTCCAAGCCCTGCATTGATTGCAATATATTCAGCCACAACAAGATCTCATCTTTCAGATCGCGAACTGTTCACTTGACATCAACTTAAACGTGAGATGACGTCGATTTTTGGATCTCTCACACCTTCGTTTTGGACGTCACTTCCAGAATTGACAGGTATCGTCATCTTCCTTTTTATTTCAAAAATGCATTCATTCAGACTGTTTTCTCTTCATTGGACAGCCTTGACGTTGTTGTTTGTCTCCACTTTTCATGATTTGGATGGTTTCCTGTTCGCTCTTGTGGACCAGCTCTCCATTTGCCAAACATTCTACATGCCATAAATCTTCAGTATCTTGCTTCTCACTGTCCGAAAGTTTTGTGGTTTAACAAAGCTGCCCGTATCATTCACAATGATTGTTGGGGAAAATTTCCTGTTTTTGGATTGCTCTGTTCTCACTTCACATTGAACCAATTCTCTTCATGTTCATTTTCACAGTGACAGTTGCTCAGAGGATTATGTGAGAAAAATGAAGAACGTTAAAACATGAAGTTGATTCCAAGAATTCAATTTTCCAAGATTAATGGGACACCCTGTATTGTGTCAAGAGTGACAAGAAAAATAGCCCAATGAGATTCGTCATTATTTTCGAGTATAGGAAGATATTGTGAGAGATGTTCCGATAATACGGGTGATAGTGAGTCGTTCAAAAGTTCGTGATCAAAGTTCGTAATCTGTTTTCGACTGAACCAATCATGCAGGTCATTTAAAAATGCAGAAATCCATTGATCTTTATCAACAAGGGGTGATGACGGGGGGTATGGAAAGTTTAGTGATGGAAAAGTGTCTAAATCCGCGAGGATGTCGGAGGAAAGATGGGTGGCATCAACAAGAGAAGTGACGGCTGACACCCTGAGAGAACGGAGGAAATCGATTGGGTTGATCGTTGGGACAAGAACGAGACGGTGAGTGACCAAAGTGGCGACGAGGTCGACGAAATATTGCGAGACATGTTGGATTTCAGAAGAAACGGAATAATTGCTTTCCTCTCTATTTGTGGACGCCGGCAAAGAAGGGAGTGGATCTGGAAATCGGAGAAGGAAGAAAAGGAGTGAGAATAAGAGGTGAGAAACTGATGTGGAATCGGAACAAGTTGTCTACAACAATATCATCCACTTGGAGAGGCGAACGAGCAAGTCCCAAGTTGAATCGAGACTCTACTCCGAGAATGCTCTCGATGTACCACTTCATCACCGTCTGAAACACCAAGAATGACAAAAAGCGAAGCAAACCTGCGACGAAACTGGGATCTTCCTCGACACCAGAAATGCTGTGAATTTGGAGAGAGGCATCACATTTCCAAGAGATCTCAGAAAAATCGTCCCATCTTCCGATTGTTGAGGCTCAGAGAGGGGAACGAGAAAAGGGCGGGGTGGGTGGGGTAACGTGGGAGGTGGATGGAGGAAATTGTTCAAGTCTGCAAGAAAATTCGGGGAGTCGCTTCGGAATGCCATCGATACTGATGATTCTCCTGGAAAAGTGCAAAGATTGATCAAGAAATTTTGGAGATGAGGAATGCTGTTCGGGTCTTTAATCGGAGTTAGTTCGAAAGGACGCGGGAAGATAGAGCTTGGCTGAAACTCACCTTCAGAGGATTCAGGATCCTCTTCCAGAAACGAAAGATGGAGATCATGGAAACTTGGGATGAAGAGTGGACTGTGAAGAAAGGATAGATTCCTTGGAGGATGTTGGTAGAATTGATCAAGGAGGCTGAAAAATGGTTGAATTTGGTCGAGGTATTGCATCCAGACTTCGAAATGAGTGGAAGAACTGAACTTGTGGTTTAGCTCGGTGAATATCGTTGATATCTGACAAATTTCATGAGAAATATCAGTTGTCAACAACGTCTGAAAGAGTTGAGCGATGTGTTCATCAGATAGTTCGTATATAAGACCACTACTGTCAAGTTTGAGAACTGAAACGAGATCTGAGAAAGAGGAAGAATATCCAAACCAATACATGCATGCCCCTTCGATTCAAACACATAGTCACTGCTATTTGTATCAGGGTCATCTCCATCTGCAGTCTTTCGCAATACTGATTCCAGAAGCATTTCCACAAAGATCCCAATCAAGTCCTGCAGAAATCAGAGAAAAACGGGCAAACGAAGGAAACAGAGTGGTTGATCCATCCAAGAACAGCATCAGTGAGTGATTTAACATATTGTGACACTCAAGAGAAATCATCTATGGGAAGATTTGTCTCAACATTGCGTGAAAAGAGCGAAACACGAGAAGGAGAATGTTCCTGAGTGGAAAAAGCGAAATGGAACAAGGTGGAACTGAATTTTGTGTCCACACGGCATTGCGACTCCAGAAAGTGTTGGTGGCAACTCCGACAATTCTATCCAGACGTCATGATTTGAGAAACTCGGTACGAAGTGTTTCCCCAACACGATGTACAAACTTTAGTGCCTCCAATGGATGAAGAAGTTGACGGAGGGATTCTTGAGACGATGTGGACTCCAATCCAGTTCGGGAGAGAAGAGGAGTGAAATCGTGGTCAGCTACTTCCTGTTCGTTCTGAAAATCACAAATCGAACGAAGAAGAATCCCAATCACACAAATCCCGTTTTCGTAATCCTCCAAAAACGACGATTCAGACACTGCTCGAATCACAATGTCCAACACTCCAAAATGCACCATGTGAATCAGAGCAGAAAGAGTGCTCAGACACGCAAGTCTCTTCACAAACTCCAACACGACAGACACTTCTGCTGGAACAGGAGATCTGAAGAAATGAGAAAGAGAACAAGACATACAGCAGAGATTGACACATCATGTGAAGGTATTCATCCTTCCACACAATCAGCGGGGCTTCAGGAAAAATCATGGAAATCAAAACGTCAAACTGGTTAGATTCAGCTTTTGAATCAAAGACCCAACGAGAGAGATCCAATCGTTCACACTTCTCGTGTCGTCTGGCAGGAATGATGGCATTGGTGAGGAGTGGTGAGTGAGTTTTTGAGACGTGTCGAGGGAGAGATGTGGTTTGATTCGTTGTTCGAAGAGATCGTAATACAGACGTGGATTTGTGCGGACGATAACAGACTCGAATCCAGTTGGGATGTTCAGCCATTCAAGAGACACACAACGAGAAGCGATCATCAATTCATGAGAATGGTCAACGTCGTCGGTGTTTTGGTGTTGAATTGATTGGGATAGTTCTTTCATACTGCGGCAGTCGCCGAAAGGAGCGGTGATGAAGAGCAGCGTCGACATCATCACTTCCAGAGCAGGTAGAAGACTGTCAAGATTCGACCTCGACCACAGAATGGGAAGGAAGAAACGGACGACGAGAGGGGGTGGGAAATAAAGAAAGGGAGTGAATGTGTCGGAGATGAGAGGAGTGTTGAACAACCAAAATGAGTTGAGCAATTGTTGTCCATTTTGAACAGCTTCTTGCTCCATCAGATCAATGTGCACACCTCGTCTACAGAACGCATGAAACCCACACAATGCAGTGTTGTGGACTGAGTACAATTGATCGAAGTCTGGTCGACTGGGATGGAGGAAGAAGTCGAGAGGCTTCTTTCGGAGAATTCGCTCGAAGATGAGGTCGAGAGGAGGCTGGTCGAGTCGGTGTCCGCTGAGAGCGGAGTGGCAGAGGAAGACGAGATGGTTCTGGAAAGGAAGGAATGCATTCACGTCGATTTCGGGATCGTCCGTGAGGAAGTTGGTGAGAGCAGGAGGAAAGTCACAATTCGACAGAAGTGAAACCAGAAGACAATTCGAGACAATCCTGTTGATGAGACTCCTGTTTCATGTCATCAAAATCAAAATTGATTCTGTCGACAGCATGTTGATGCCACTCGAAAGAGAGAAGGAGATGATTCGTGACCGCTCTCCGATTTGGTCTGTCGATAGAGCCATGTTGGAGGGAGAAGATCAGACGGATGGAGGAGACAAACACGCGAATATGACCTAAATCGGTAGAGTTCAGACCATCCCAATCAAATCGATTTAACAGGAACCCTTGTGGAGACGGATCCCAGTCGAAGTATGACGCTGGAAAAGGCAGCAGGTCATGTCCAGCCAAAGAGGACTCGATCCACTTCATTGAAATTCGAAGTATGGCATATTGTTCTTCGGGCCATCCATCACGGAAGGCAGAGCGGAGTCGATTCCACAGAAAAGGCAACTGGGGAAG
Source organism: Blattamonas nauphoetae (assembly GCA_033064195.1). NCBI lineage: Eukaryota > Preaxostyla > Oxymonadida > Blattamonas > Blattamonas nauphoetae. The sequence goes on from JARBJD010000021.1 coordinate 392,071, forward strand.
AATATGAGGTGTGTCCACGAGATGGTCGAAGAGGAATGACGCAGCCATGCGAACGAGAGAGTTGGAGCTGCCAAGGCAGGAGACAGTTCGATCGATGAACAAGATTTTCTTGAGAATGCATTCCTCAGCACCTACAAGTTCACAAACGGATCGACAGCGAAATAGAGATTGAGCGAGAATCTCGTCGTCAGACTCGTCGAAGATGGATAGGCCGAATATTTCGGTGGGAGAGACATGGTCGCATTGGTCAGATGAGAAGACTGGGTTGGAGGTGTAGGTTTGAGAGTATTTTGTGAGGGAAGAAGGGAGAGGAGAGGTGATGAGAGAGTGGAGAATCTTCAGAAATTGGAGTGATTCTTGTCTGACTTGTGGATTCGACGAGTGAGTCCAAACAGAAGAGTCGATGCGTTCTTCGTGAAGTGTGGGTGGAAGAGAATCGAATGAGAAGTGAGAGCGTTCTGCGATACAGTCGGACACATACAGAGACCACACCAGATGTTGGAACTTTTCTTGGAGGGAGATCAGAGTCGGTCTGAAGAAGGATGATTTGAGGAATGATGAATCAATCTGAAAAAGAGCAAAATGAGAGAGGAAGATAGCACACCAGAATCTCCTTCCCTGAAGCAAAGTTCTGCAAAAGCTCTTTCCACTGCGAAATCCGTCTTGCCTCTTCAAATAAAGCCGGATCAAACCGCTTTCTGATCTTGTCGGTCTGCTGATCAGAATGATCCACGAGTTCATTGTTCTCCATGAAATAAACTACAAAATATGAAAATTTCACGATCCATCCGAATGTGTCGGCCAAATCAGTAGTATTTTGAAGTGCATTGCGGCAGGCGTTGATGACTTCACTGATGATGTCGTCGAACTCAGATTGGGTACAAATGAGAACGAGTGTTCTAGCGCTGATGAGATGGTCGATGAGGCGGAGAAGGACTGGGGAGACCAGATTGTCCAGGAAATAAGGGGTGAGATGCACGGGAAGGCAGTGAGCCTCGAAAAGTTGTCGAATCAAGATAAGGAAGAGCTGTGAGAGGCTGGCAATGTCATCAGAGAAGGATTGTGGGGAAGGTGCAGGAGATGAATCGGAAGATGATGTGGAGATATCTGAAAGTGAAGAAAGCGAAGAAGATGAGGCAAACTGATCCGAATTGTTCCAAATTGGTCAATCACAACATCATCCCAATCGAAGCCAGGCAAGTCATCGCCACACAATGCTTTCGAGTACAGTCCAATCACAGCACACACGAACCATTCCATCAGATCCTGAAACAGACAGAATCAGAACAAAATCATCCAAAGCAACGAAAATGAACAGAAACAAGAAAGCGATAGCAGACCTTCCATTCAATCACTTCTTTCGCTTCACATTTCGAAGTGACCAACGATAACAGTGTTAGCATGCTCTCGTGCTCGACCAGAGAATCTGGAGAATCACTTGAAGATGTTGGATGATGCCACGCAAGGAGTGGATATCTGCGGAGGTTGTCAAGAAAACTAGTTGGACATTCAGATATTTCCACATTTAAGTCTTGTTTGTGGTTCAAGGCATCCAGTTCGAATTGTTGGGGTATCTCATCCTCTGGTGGGATTTCCAGGATGGTTTGAAGTTCGGCAGATGATATCAGTTGTCCTGACACGAGGCCATCTGGAATCTGTGGAGACAGGTGATTTGGAGTCAAGGTTCGACTGGATCCGGTTGTGTTCGATTCCAACGACTGGATTGCTGTGAGTTTCGATTCATTCTCATTCGACTTCAGTGCATTGACGGAGAAAGTCTGCTTCTCATTTTGTGGTCTTGATTCGAGATTCGTTGCGACCGATTTTGCTTGCGAATGGACCGACACTGTTGCTGTGTCTGAATCTGTGATTTCACTTTGACGTTGGAAGATGAGGTTGCTCTTGATGTGTTGAGAGTTTGCTTGTTTCTTTGGAGGAGTGAGGAGAGTGGGAAATAACTCTTTCGTTGGTGGTTATCGGCACCTATTTCATATTGTTTGAGTCGAGAGGGGTTGGCTAAATCTTGAAAGACCGACAATTTCGACAACAGTTCACGCTTTTTTGGAGCCCATGAGGAAATCTTGCGGAGAGAAGCCAAAATTTGTTTTTCTTCCTCCATCTGCCGAGAGAGTTTTGATATCTCGTCCTCTGGCGGAAAATCCGGGACTAGCTGGTCGTTTCCAAGAACAATTGGGAAAAGTGAGATTGGGTTCATTTCCATTGATGAGAACTGTGGTCCTGGGAAGTGTAAACCTTGAAGCTGGAGAGATGCTGGATTGGTCGTCGGAGTTCCACTAGATCCGATTGTGTTCGGTGCCAACGACCATTTGGAAGTGAGTTTCGATCCATTGACATCAGATAGCAGCGCATAGATGGATGTTTCAGCTCCCTCCGATCGCTGGCCTGATTGTGACTGGGTGTAGATTTGTCCTGCTTGTAAACGGAAGAACTCTACTTCTGTTTCAGAATCTGTGCTTTCACTTGAATGTGGGATGGTGAGGTCGCTCGAAAAGTTGTTGGATCCTCCCAAATAGCGGGCATGAATGCGCGCTTCAGCAAAAAGTGATTCTCGAGCAAATTTGTAGAGATCATCAGTCAGAAACATGGTGTTATGCTAGAAAAGTTTGGTTGATGGCAGAGAGTAGAGTGAGAAGGAGAGTGTGAATGACAGAAACCTCTTTCTGTTTTCCTGAGGATCTTTCCACGATAGTACGGAAGAAGTCCATTGTGAGGATAAATGGGTTGAATATGAGATGGTTTTTCTTTAATTTGGCGATGAGATGGACGAAATATTTGGAGACAAGTTGGATTTCAGAGGAAACGGAATATGTGCTCTCCTGTCCATTTGTAGATGCGCTGAAAGAAGGAAGTGGATCTGAAAATCGGAGAAAGAAGAAAAAGAGTGAGGAAAACGGAAAGAAACTGATGTGAAATCGGAACAAGTTGTCCACAACAATATCATCCACTTGGAGAGGCGAATCAGCAAGTCCCAAGTTGAATCGAGACTCCACTCCGAGAATGCTCTCGATGTACCACTTCATCACCGTCTGAAACACCAAGAATGACAAAAAGTGAGGCAAACCTGCAATGAAACTGGGATCTTCTTCGACACAAGAAATTCCGTGAATTCGGAGAGAGGCATCATATTTCCAAGAGATCTCAGAAATATCGTTCCATCTTCCGATTGGCGAGGTTCAGAGACGGGAAGAAGAAATGGGCGATGTGAGTGAGGAAATGCAGGGGATGGATGGAGAATATCTTTCAATTTGACAAGGATATTCGGAGAAACGTCTCGGAATGCCATCAAAATTGATGATTCTCCCTGAAAAGTGCAAAGATCGATCAGGAACTTTTGGAGATGATGAGGGCTGTTCGGGTCTTTCAGTGATGTGAGTTCGAATGGGGAAGGGAAGAGAGAGCTCAGGACATACTCACCTTCAGACGGTCCAGGACTCTCTTCCAAAAACGAAAGACGGAGATCATGGAAACGTGTGACGAAGAGTGGACTGTGAAGAAAGTAAATGTCCGTCGGTGGATGTTGGGAGAGTTGATAAAGAAGACTGAAAAATGGTTGAATTTGGTTGAAGTATTGCATCCATGCTTTGAAATGAGCGGGTGTACTGAACGTGTGGTTTAGCTCGGTGAATATCGTTGATAGACGACGAATTTCTTCTGAAATATCAGTCGCGAGGAGATCTTGAAAGAGTTGAGCGGTGTGTCCAACATCTGGTCCATAGACAGGTCCATTACTGTCAAGTTTGAGAACTGAAACGATATGTGAGAATGATGACGAAGATCCAAACCAAGATAGGCATGCCCATTCGAATCATACACAAAATCGCGGCCATCTGCGTCAGCATCATCTCCAACAGCAGTCTTTCGCAATACTGACTCCAGAAGCATTTCCACAAAGATCCCAATCAAGTCCTGCAGAAATCAGAGAAAAACGGGCAAACGAAGGAAACAGAGTGGTTGATCCATCCAAGAACAGCATCAGTGAGTGATTTAACATATTGCGACATTCAAGAGAAATCATCTATGGGAAAGCTCGAATCGATGAAATGAGGTATTCTGCCGAACAATCGTCACAATTTTCGTTTATTCGCCGAAGAATTATCCTTCAAAATGTCTTAAAGAAAGGTGATTGGACCCTTGATCTGTCGGAATCAAAAAAGGAAGAGAGAGAAAAAGTTGACGAGAGAGGAAGCTGACATGGAAGCCGTGGATGAGAAGAAGGTGGATCTTCTCGAGATGAGATTCGGAAACGAAGGAGTTGAGAGCGACAGCTGCCAATTTGAACGGCAGAAGGTTCGGATTAGTGAACGACGCTCGCACGGCTGCTCCAACACATCTTCAACTGGGAAGGATTTCTTGAAGATTGGAAGCAGTGTTTCTGCAAACACATTTGGGAGACCGCCGATGAGCTGGTCGACAGTTGGATCTGATTGGCTTACGTAGAAGTCGGTCATTGTGGATGGAAATGATAATTTCTGAGTGGCACAAGTGACCATCACATTGTTGAAGTCTTGGGCACGGAATTGTGGCGGGAAGAATGGGAGGGCTTGCTCGATAGACGATAATGGACCATCGAGATTCCTGGCAATGGCTGCGAGAGGAGCAAAATCCTTTTTTCAAAATTTTCCGATTTCGGTGAGAAATTGAGGAGTTTCTTCGAGCGATTTTGGGGCGGGGATGGGTGCGATGGCTGAGATCTGCTCCCCAAATTCAAGAAACTGTTGGACGGCTGGGCTTTGACTTGGGATGGCGTGCGGGATGAGAGAGGGAACAAATCAAAGCACCGGAAGATTCACAGCCAGAAGAGTCAACAGTGTGGTGTTCTCTTTCTGAATCAATGTGCCTGCTGTTGGATTGAGAGCACGGTAAAAGTGGAAAGATGATTGCTCATCAGCCAGCCCTTCTTCGTTCAGTCCGCGCAGAACTGCCTTCCACCTCTTCATCACAATCGGTTCGGCATTTTGACGGTGAGAGACGAAGGAGAGGAGGCCGTCCCGAAAAGCATTCTTTAATTGAACGCGTTCGATGGAGTGTAAGGTTTGTGTGAATGTGGCACAAATCGGAAGAACAGAGGCGAAGGTAATAGTCAACTCGTGAAAAACACTCAGTTTCAGGAAAACGAGCAGCAATCTTTCCAAGCGGGACAGATCCAGTGTCGCATCTTCGAGAGTGAGTCTGTTTTCAATATAACAGGAGATGGTGGCCTAACAGGTTGCAGAACCTATGTGAAGGCGATCCGGAGAACTGATTTCGTTGAGAGATTCAAAGAGCTGGATATTGTTTCGATGGTCACAGATGAGAATCAGAGATCGAATGCTGATGAGATGGTTGATTGTTCGAAGACTAATTGATGGGACCAGACTCGAAAAAGGATGGTGATCTGACGTTTTCATGAAAAGTGACTTTCCCTTTCAACGAACTGGACCATCTCATTGAAATTTCACGGAGGGCATTTTGTTCTTCAAGATGACCATCGTGAAAAGCAGTGCGGAGTCGATTCCACTGATAAGGCAACTGAGGGAGCACACACGGCAATTTGACAAGATGATCGAAGAGAGCGAAAGCAGCTATGCGGATGAGAGCGTTGGCGCTGCCGAGAGCAGAGACAGTTCCATCAAAGAATTCTGGAATGTCCAGAATGCATTTCGCAGCACCAACACGTTCACAGAAAGCTCTGCAGTGGATTAGTGATTGAGTGAGGATCTTGTCGTCAGCCTCGTCGAAAATGGAGGAGCTGAACTTTTCGGTTGGATCGACATCTCTCACGGGAGATTCAATGACAGGTGCGTATGAGGACAGTGCATATTCAGTGAGGCGAGAGGTGATGGGAATGGTGAGAGGGGATGTGAGGAGAGAATGAAAAATGGTCAGAAGTTGGAGTGAGTATTGTCTGAAGTGGGAGGACGATGAGAGAGTCAGAAGAGAAGAGTCGAGACTCGCTTCGAGAGGGGAGGGTGGAGTAGTGTGAGATGAATGCGGATCGAGCGTTGGCTCTTCGTCTGATCCATCAACCGACGAAGACGGATGTTGGAAGTTCGCTTGAAGTGAGAGCAGAGTTGGTCTGAAGAAGGATAATTTGAGGAACGATGAATCAGCCTGAAAAGAGGCAAAATGAGAGAAGGAGAAGAGAGCACACCAGAACCTCCTTTCCCGAAGCAAGTTTCTGCAGAAGCTCCATCCACAACGAAATCCGTTTTGCCTCCGCAAATAAATATTGATCGATCTGTTTTCTGATCTCGATGAGCTCTGGCTTTAGCAGTTTTGTGAAGTTTGTGAATTCTTGCGAGTGAAGAGTGCATTCGACGTCGGTCAGCCGATCTGCGTAATTCACGAGGCCTTCGTCCTCCAAATTATGAACAAGCACGTAGATTTGCTTCATCATGCTTCGTAAAGTGTCGTCCAAGTCAGAATCATTGGAAAGTGAATTGTGGAAGGAGTTGGCGACTTCACTGATGATGTCGTCCAACAAAGATTGAGCACAGATGGGAATCAGGGCTTCGGTGCGGATGAGATGGTTGATGAGGTGGATAAAGACAGAGGGGATCAGATTGTCCAGAAAGTGTTTATCGATACGCCTGTCGAGGCAGTGAGATACGGTGAGTTGATCGATCAGGACAAGATAAAGCTTGGAGAGGCTGACAATGTCACGAGAGAAAGATTGCGCTGAAGATGCAGGAGATGCATCAGAAGGTGAAGTAGAGCTGTCTGAAAAAAGAAACCAAAACTGAAGAGACAAACTGATCCGAGCTGTTCCAAATTGGTCAACCACAACATCATCCCAATCGAAGCCAGTCAATTCATCGTTCTGCCAAGTTCTCGACTCAAGTCCAATCACAGCACACACGAACCATCCCATCAGATCCTGAAACAATCAAAAGCAGAAAGAGACCAAAAGAACGAAAGAATGGATAAACAAGAATCTGTTGGTAAACCTTCCATTTCAACACTTTCTTCGCTTCATCTCTCGAAGTGATCAATGATGATAACGTTTGGATGCTTTCGGCCTCGTTCAGAGAATCCAGAGATGCTGGCAAGGATGTTGGATCACGCCACGCAAGCAGTGGACAATTGTGGAGATTCTCAGGAACACTCTCTGGACATTCAGGCATTTCGATGTTTCTTTCTTGTTTGTGGTTCAAGACATCCATTTCGAATTGTTGGAGTCGAGACGTGTCGAAGTGAACATCTTGAGTGATGAGTAAATTTGACGAATGGATGTGCTTGTCCAGAGCCTTCAAGGATATCTGGCGGAGAGAAGTAATAATTTGTTCTTCTTCTTCTTCCGTTTGCCGAGAGACTTGATGCAGCTCAGCCTCAGATCGGACTTTTGGGACGATGTTAACTTCAGCCGATGAGAAAAGTGGTCCTGTGAAGAATCCATCTTGAAGCTGAAAAGGGGGACGATTGGGAGACGGAGGACGAGTGGATCTAGTTCTATTCGACTGGAATGACCAAGTGTCAGTGATTCTCGATCCATTTTCACCAGACATGAAAGTCCTGGTGGTGATATAGTCTCTCTCCCGTCCCTCAACAGATTCGGGAAACGAGGAGATGGAGTCAACTTGTGTATGGAACGACATTGTTTCTGCTTCAGGAGAGATGGCTTCGCTTGAATGTGGGAGATGTTGAATAAGACCCTCTGGGCCTTCATGTGGTTGGGAAGCGGTTGGATCAAGTCCTGACAGTTCCACATTTCGTTCTCGTTGATGGTTAACGGCACCCAAATCGAACTCGTTGGCGGAGAGAATCAATAATGTCCCTTTCTTCCTCCGTTTGCCGAGAGAGTTTGGACATCTCATCCTCTTGCGGGAATTCAGGGACGATGGGAAGGTCAGCAGATGAGAACAGCTGTCCTGGAGAGGCATCACCTTGAGGTTGGAGAGTGGGAAGATTGGGAGTGGGAGTTCGACTGCATCTGGATCCGTTCGACCCCAACGAGTGGATGACAGTGCCGCTTGATCCGTTCTCATCAGATTCCATCGTATAGAGGCTTACACTCCCCCTCTCATACAGCTGTCCGGATGGAAAATGTGTGGCGAGTGATCCTGCTTGTGAATTGAAGATCTCTGTTGTTGGTTCAGAATCTGTGCTTTCACCTGAATGTGGGACGGTGAGGTGGCTCTGAGAGTTGTCAAATCCTCCCAAATCGCGAATGTGAATTTCTGCTTCTGAAAGCAGTGATTCACGAGCTTGTTCGAATATATCGTCCATCAAAAACAAAACATCACGCTGGAAAAGGTTGTTAAGGCAAGAAAAAGAGTGATAACGAGATTGATAATGATCCAAACCTCTTTCCGTTCACCTGCGGCCCTTTCGATAAGAGCTTGAAGAAAAGTGTTCCAACGAGATTCTTCATTATTTTCGAGCAAAGGACGATATTGTGAGAGATGTTCCGATAATACAGGTGACAGTGAGTCGCTCAGATGATCGTGATCAAAGCCTGGGAGCTGTTTTCGAGTGTACCAATCATGCAAGTCACTTAGAAATGCGGAAATCCATTGATCTTTATCGGACAGGAGTGAAGATGGGGAGCTCACAAATTGTAGTGTTGGAAAAGCGCCTAGATCCGCGAGGATGTTGGAAGGAAGATGGTTGGTATCAACAAGAGAAGTGACGGCTGACACTACAACAGAACGGAGGAGATCGATTGAGTTGATCGTTGGGACAAGAACGAGATGGTGAGTGACCAAAGAGGCGATGAGGGAGACGAAATATTTGGAGACAAGTTGGATTTCAGAGGAAACGGTATATGTGCTCTGCTTCGCATTTTCCGATGCTGATAACGAAGTGAGAGGATCTGAAAAGCGGAGAAGGAAGAAAAAGAGTGAGAAATAGAGGTGAGAAACTGATGTGAAATCGGAACAAGTTGTCCACAACGATATCATCCACTTGGAGTGGCGAACGAGCAAGTCCCAAGTTGAATCGAGACTCTACTCCGAGAATGCTCTCGATGTACCACTTCATCACTGTCTGAAACACGAACAATGACAAAAAGCAAAACATGCCTGCGACGAAACTGGGATCTTCCTCGACACCGGAAATTCCGTGAATTTGGAGAGAGGCATCATATTTCCAAGAGATCTCAGAAATATTGTCCCATCTTCCGATTGGCGAGGCTCAGAGAGGGGAAGAAGAAATGGGCGAGGTGGGTGGGGTAATGCGGGAGATGGATGGAGAATAGAATTTAAATCCGCAAGTATATTCAGTGAAACGTCTTTAAAAGCCATCAAGATTGATGATGTTTGTGGAAAAGTGCAAAGGTTGGTCAAGAAATTTTGGAGATGAGGAGGGCTGTTTGGGTCTTTGATCGACGTGAGTTTGAATGGGTGTGGAAAGATAGAGCTCAGAACGTATGAATGTTCAGACGATTCAGGATCCTCTTCCACAAACGAAAGACGGAGATCATGGAGACTTGGGACGAAGATTGGATGGTGAAAAAATGAAAGGTTTTCCGGAGGATGTTGGCAGAGTCGAGAAAGAATGCTGAAAAATGGTTGGATTGGGTGGAAGAATTGCATCCGTGCTTTGAAATAAGCAGGTGAACTGAGCGTGGAGTTAAGCTCGGTGAATATTGCCGAGATCTGACGAATTTCTCCTGAAATATCAGTGTCCAAGATATCTTGAAAGAGTTGAGCAAGGTGTTCATCGTCTGGTCCATACACGAGGTGAGGAATGTCGTGTTTTAGGACTGAAACGAGAAATGAGAAAGTGGAATAATATCCAAACCGAGACAGGCACGCCCATTCCAGTCAAACACAAACTCACAGCCATCTGCATCAGTATCTTCTCCAACTGCTGTCTTTCGCAATACCGATTCAAGAAGCATCTCCACAAAGATCCCAATCAAGTCCTGCAGAAATCAGAGAAAAACTGACAAACGAAGGGAATAGAGTTGCTGATCCATGTAAGAACAGCATCAGTGAGTGATTTCATATTTTTCGGCGAAAGTTTTCAGAAATATCTTATGGGAACACTTGTTTCAACATTGTGTGAAAAAGAGCGAAACACGAGAAGGAGAATGTTCCTGTATGAAAAAAGCGAAATGGAACAAGGTGGAACTGAATTTGGTGTCCACACGGCATGGCGATTGGAGGAAGTGTTGCAGGTCACCTCGACAACCAAGTATACGCGGAATGAATTGAGGAACTCGTCTTTTGAGGTTGGCGTCTCTTGCCTTGTCCTGAACACCCTTCTCAAACACTTTCAGCGATGTCTTTGAAGGACGATGACGTTGATATAGAAAATCTGGTGGTTGTGCTCACTCCGACAATTCTATCCAGACGTCATGATTTGAGAAACTCGGTACGAAGTGTTTCCCCAACACGATGTAATACACTTTAGTGCCTCCGATGGATAAAGAAGTTGACAGATGGATTCTGGTGTCGTTCACTCCAATCCAGTTTGAGAGAGAAGAGAGGAGAAATCGTGCTCCATCATTTCTTGTTCGTTCTGAAAATCACGAATCGAACGAAGAAGAATCCCAATCACACAAATCCCGTTTTCGTAGTCCTCCAAAAACGACGATTTCGACACTGCATGAATCACAATGTCCAGCACTCCAAAATGCACCATGTGAATCTGAGCAGAAAGAGAGCTCATGCACACAAGTCTCTTCACAAACTCAAACACGACAGACACGACTGTGGGAACAGGAGAACTGAAGAAATGAGAGAGAGAGCAAGACACACAGCAGAAATTGTTGAAGCGTTGGAAGGACCCCATGTTCAAATACAATCGAGGCATCTGAAAAGATGATGGAAATCGAAAAAAGATACCAGCGGGACAGAGAGTGTTCATCAAATACGCGAAGCGAGAGATTCGATCGGTCACACCTCTTGTTTCCATCGACATGAAGCCGGGGATGGGTGTGGGGAAGCTTGAGAGCTTGCGAGATGTGTCGAGGGAGATGTGTGGTTTGATTCGATGTTCGAAGTGATCGAAGTTCAGGTGTGTGTTCGTGTGGGCGAGAGCTGATCCGAATCCAGTTGGGATGTTCAGCAATTCGAGAGACTCGCAATGATTTGTGATAACCAATTCTTGTGAACTTTCCATTCGGGTGTTGTTTCCATGTAAAACTGATTTGAATAGTTCTTTCATACGTTGGCACTCGCCGAGTGGGGCTGTGGCAACGAGCAGCGTCGATATCATCGCTTTCAAAGGTTCGACCATTTGGAGAAGATCCAATGTCAACCACAGAATGGGAAGGAAGAAACGGACAACGAGAGGAGGTGGGAAATAAAGAAAGAGGTGAAAGGTGTCAAAGATGAGAGGAGTGTCAAACAACCAATGTGAGTTGAGCAAAGGCTGTCCAGACCTGATCACCTCTTTCTCGATCAGATCGAGATGCACTCCTCGTCGACAGAGCGTATGAAAACCGCACAACGACGTGTTGATGAGAGAGTGTGACGCCACAGTGGAAAGTGTGTGAGGATGGAGGAAGAAGTCGAGAGGGTTCGTTCGGAGAACTCGTTCGAAGATGAGGTCGAGAGGAGGCCGATCTTGTTGGTGTCCGCTGAGAGCGGAGTGGCAGAGGAATGTGAGGTGGTTCTCGAAAGGAAGAAGAGCGGTCACATCGATTTCTGGATGTGTCTTGAGGAAGTTGGTGAGAGTTGGAGGAAAGTCACAATTCGAGAGAAGTGCCATCATAAGACAGTACGAAATGAGAAGTTGAACAGAATCATTGTTTTTCTGACCGCTGATTAGATCATAAAACTCGGAACTGATTCAGGAGACAACATGTTGGTGTTGCTCGAAAGAGAGAATGATCCGAGTCGCGACATCTTTCCTGATCCTTCCTTCAATCGAGCAACGTCGGAGAGCCATGACGAAATGGATTGAGGCGAAAAGGAGAGTTCTCCAACTCAAATCGGCGGAGAAGAGGCCGTTCCGGTCGAACTGTTCCACGTGAAAGTGTGGCTGAGTCCCATCAGGAACTGCCGCATTGATCATGTTTGTCGAAATCTGAAGAATGGCACGTTGTTCCTCAGGTGAGCCATCACGGAAGTCAATGCGGAGTCGAGTCAACAGATCGGGCAGCTGATGAATAACGTACAAATTGCCGACGAGCTGGTCGAAGAGCGATGAATTCTGGGATGTCGAGAATGCATTTCTCAGCACCAACGAGTTCACAGACAGCGTTGCAGCAGATCAGTGACTGAGCGAGAATCTCATCGTCGGACATGTCGAAAAATGAGGAGCTGAACTTTTCGGTTGGATCGACTTCTTCAAAGGGAGATGTAACGAGTGCTTCGTTCATGAGCAGTTCCTGTTCAGTGGGATAAGATGGGGTGAGAGAAGAAGAGAGAGGGGAGGTAAGGAGAGAGTGAAGGATCGTCAGAAGTGGGAGACACTCTTGCTTGATTTGGGTTGGCGACGAGAGAGATGGAAGAGATCAGGTGAAGGTCTTGTGAAAAGGATCCTGTAAATAACTCATGAAAGAGTTCAGGGCCGTGCTCAGCATGTTCACTCCGATCAAGCGCAGAGGAGAAGAGTGAAGTTGTGGCCTACCATTTCTTGCCGTTCACAAAATCACGAATCGATCGGAGGAGAATCCCAATCACACAAATCCCGTTTTCGTAGTCCTCCAAAAACGATGATTCAGACACTGCTCGAATCACAATGTCCAGCAATCCAAAATGCACCATGTGAATCAGAGCAGGAAGGCTGCTCATTGACACAAGTCTCTTCACAATCTCCAACACGACAGACACTTCGGCTGGAACAGGCGAACTGAAGAAATGAGAGAGAGAACAAGACAGACAGCAGCGCCTTCCAAATCATTTGATGGTTCCCATTTTCAAACACAATCAGTGGAGCTTTAGAAGAGATGATGAAAATCAAAGAGTCAAACAGTCCATATCCAGCCATTGAATCAAAAACCCAACGAGAGAGATCCAACCACTCACACTTCTCGTTTCGTCTGAAAGGAACGAAGGCATGCGTGAGGAGTGATGAGAGAGTTTCTGAGATGTGTCGAAGGAGATGTGTGATTTGAGATGGTTTTCGAAGGGATCGACGGGTTGGCGTGAGTTTGGATTGGCTAGAGGAAGCCCGAATCCTGTTGGGATGTTCAGTAATTCGAGAGATTCACATCGAGCTGCAACAATCGATTCAGCTGAACTGTCTTTCTTGTTGTTGTTGGGTTGTTGAATTGATCTGTACAGCTCTTTCACACTTCGGCAGTCACCGAAAGGAGCAGTGACGAAGAGAAGTGTCGTCATCATCACTTTCAGAGCGGGGAGAAGATCGTCAAGATCCGAACTCGCTCGCAGAATGGGAAGGAAGAAGTGGACAACGAGAGGTGGTGGGAAATAAAGAAAGAGATGAAAAGTGTGAGTAATGAGAGGAGTGTTGAACAACCAAAACGATGAGACAAGATGGTGTTCAGATTGAACAGTCTTGGAGTTAATCAGATCGAGATGCATTCCTCGTCGACAGAGAGCATGAAACCCACACAATGCCGTGTTGTGGATGGAGGATAGATGATCGAAGTCTGGTCGACTGGGATGGAGGAAGAAGTCGAGAGCGTTAGTTCGGAGAATCTGTTCGAAAATGAGGTCGAGAGGAGGCTGATCTTGTTGATATCCACTGAGAGAGGTGTGGCAGAGGAAGACGTGATGGTTCTGGAAAGGAAGAATAGCACTGATATCAATTTCTGGATCGTCCGTGAGGTAGTTTGTGATAGTGGGTGGAAAATCACAATTCGACAGAAGTGACACCAGAAGACAATACGAAACGATCCAGAGACAATCCTGCTGATGAGATCCCTGTTTGATGTCATCAAATTCGGGTCTGATTCGAGAGACAGCATTTTGGTGTTTCTCGAATGAGAGTACGATGTCCGTCATTTCGTCCCTCCGAAACTCGTATTTGATCGCGCGACGATGGAGGGAGACGATCAGACGGATGGAGGAGACAAAGGTTTCTGTTTGACGTAAATCTGCAAACATCAAACCTTCCCAATCGAACTGAGTCACTGGAAAAGGCGGCAGGTCATGTCCAGCCAAAGAGGACACAATCCATTTCGTTGAAATTAGAAGTATGGCATATTGTTCTTCAGACTGACCATCGCGGAAGGCAGAGCGGAGTCGATTCCACTGATTAGGCAAGCGAGAGAGCACTGACGGTAATTCGACGAGACGGTCGAAGAGGAATGACGCAGCCATGCGAACGAGAAAGTTGGAGGTGCCGAGAGCAGAGATGGTTCGATCGATGAATTCTGAGATGTCCTGAATGCAGTTGTCAGCACCTAAGCGTTCACAGACAGAGTTGCAGCTGATCAGTGATTGAGCGAGTCTCTCGTCGTCATCCTCGTCGAAGATGGTCGTGTTGAAACTCTCTTGGGAAATGAAAATGTGGGATGGGACAGGTGAAAATAGTTGACCGAAGGTGTTTGTTGGAGAGTATTTTGTGAGAGAAGATTGGAGAGGGGAGGTGAGGAGAGAGTGAAGGGTCAGCAGAAGTGGGAAATAATCTTGTCTGATTTGGGTTGGCGACGAGAGAGTCGGATGAGGTGAATTGTGGTGTGTTTCGAGAGAGGGATGTGGAGAAAAGTGTAACGAACGCGGAGAGAGTGTTTTCTCTTCGTTTGACCAATCCACCGACCACGCCAGGTGTTGGAACTTTTCTTGGAGGGAGAGTAGAGTCGGTCTGAAGAAGGGCTGTTTGAGGAACGAAACGTCATTCTGAAAAAAGAACAAAATCAGAGAAGAAGAAGAGAGCACACCAAAATCTCCTGTTCCGAAGCAACTTTCTGCAGAGACTGAAACCACGACGAAATCTGTTTCGCTTCTTCAAACAAATTCTGATCAAACTGTCTTCTTATCTCGATGAGCTCTGGTTGGAGAAGTTTTGTGAAGTTTGTGAATTCTTGTGAGTGAAGAGTGCATTCGATGTCGGTCAGCTGATCAGAATGGTCCACGAGTTCATTGTTCTCCATGAAATGAACGAAAAAATACAAATATTTCAAGATCCATCTGAAAGTGTCATCCAGATCAGTTTTATCGAGAAGTGCATTGTGGCAGGCGTTGGCGACTTCACGAACAATGTCTTCGAACTCAGATTGGGTACAGACGGGAATCAGAGCTGCCGTGCTGATGAGATGGTGGATGAGGTGGAGAAGAATTGATGTGATCAGCTTGTCCAGGTAATATGGAGAGAGATGCACGGGAAGGCAGTGAGATGTTGAAAGTCGATCAATCAAGTCAAGAAAAAGCTTGGAGAGGCTGCTAAGGCCACCAGAGAAGGATTGTGGGGATGGTGGAGGAGATGAAATGGAAGGTGATGTGGAGATGTCTGACAAGGAAGAAAGGGAAGAAGAAAAGACAAACGAAGACGAACTACCCCAAATTGGTCAACCACAACATCATCCCAATCGAGGACACCCAAGTCATCGCCACCCGATGCTCTCGATTCAAGTGCAATCACAGCACACACGAACCATTCCATCAGATCCTGAAACAGACACAAGAAGAACAAAGGATCGAAAGCAATGACGACGAACATCAATAAGAAAGTGAAGACAGACCTGCCACTCAATCACTTCCTTCGCTTCACATTTCGAAGTGACCAACGATGAGAGTGTTCGCATGCTTTCTGACTCGACCAGAGAATCGTGACAATCTTCTGAGGCTGTTGTATCACACTCATCCATTTCGAACTGTTGGATTTCTGAGGTGTCGACGGTGAAATCTTGAAAATCGGATAACTGAGACGAAATGATGTGCTTTTCCAGAGAAGCAGGAGAATCCGTGCTCAGACTTTCTTCTTCCGTTTGCCATGAGAGTTTGGGTGTCTCATCCTCTGGCATGATTTCCGGGTCTGTATGGGCGTTTTCCAGTTTAAATGGGTATATTTCAGTGGATGAGGACAGTGGTCCTGATATTGATCCATCTGGATCCTGTGGAGACAGATCATTGGGGGTCAGTGTACGACTGGATCCGATTCCGTTCGATTCCAACGAGTAGATGGTTGGGATTTTCGATCCATTCACTTCAGACTCCATCGCACAGACGCTGACACTCCCTCTCTCATATATCGGAGGGAATTGTGAATGTGTGGCGAGTGATCTTGGTAGCGAATGGATCGACAGTGTCTCAATTTCATGATATATGCATTCGTCTGGAGGTTGGAAAGTGAGGTTGCTCTTGACTTGTTGGGATTTCGTTTGTGTCTTTGGAGGAGCGAGGGGAGAGGGTGTAGTGGAAGGGATCGGAGCATGTCCAGAGATTCCCTTTTTACTTTCTCCTTGGTGGGTCGCGGCATCCATTTCGAATTGTTTGACCTGTGAAGTGTTGAAAGCACCCATTTCGAATTGTCTGAGTCGAGAGGTGTTGGCAAAATCTTGGAAGACGGACAATTTAGACAAAAGTTTGCGCTTTTTCGGAGCCCATGAGGATTGCTGGTGGAGTGAATCTAAAATTGCCCTTTCTTCTTCGATCTGCCGTGAGAGTTTCGACTTTTCATCCTCTGGTGTGAAATCTGGGACTGTTTGGTTGATTCCCATATCAATTGGGGATAGTATCACGGGATTCATTTCGGTGGATGAGAATAGTTGTCCCGATGTGAGTCCATCTTGAAGCTGTGGAGACATGGGATTAGGAGTCAGATTTTGACTCGATCCGGATTTGTTCGATCCCAACGAGTGGATGGCTGTGAGTGTCGATCCATCTGTGATAGATTTCAGGGCATAGATGGAGAAACTCACCCTCTCATACGAGGGTCCAGAATATGTATGTGTGGCGAGTGATCTTGCTTGCGAAGGGAACGATACTGTTGCTGCTTCAGAATTTGTGATTTCAATTGGATGTGGGACGGTGATTTTGCTTAGAAAGTGATCGTTTCCTCCCAAGTAGTGATGGTGAATTTCAGCACCAGTAAAAAGTGAGTCTCGAGCTGGTTTGTAGATATCATCAGTCAGAAACATGGCAGTATGCTAGAAAAGTTGGTTGATGGAAGAGGAGAGAGTGAGAATGAGAGTGTGAGTGACGGAAACCTCTTTCTGCTTGCCTGAGGCTATTTCCAAGAGAGTATGGAAGAAGCCACGTGTGGGGATAATTGAGACGAAGATGAGATGGTTTTTGTTTAAATTGGCGATGAGATGGACGAAATACTTCGAGACATGCTGGATTTCAGAGGAAACGGAATATAAGCTCTCCTTTCCATTTTGAGATGCGGTAAAAGAAGGGAGTTGATCTGAAAATGGGAGAAGGAAGAAAAAGAGTGAGAATAAGCGGAAAGAAACTGATGTGAAATCGGAACAAGTTGTCCACAACGATATCATCCACTTGCAGTGGCGAATCAGCAAGTCCCAAGTTGAATCGAGACTCCACTCCGAGAATGCATTCAATGAACCACTTCATCACGATCTGAAACACAAGAATGACAAAAAGTGAGGCAAGCCTGTGACGAAACTGGGATCTTCCTCGACACCAGAAATTCCGTGAAGTTGGAGAGAGGCATCATATTTCCAAGAGATCTCAGAAATATCGTCCCATCTTCCGATTGGCGAGGTTCAGATAGGGGAAGAAGAAATGGGCGAGGTGAGTGGGGAAATCCGGGAGGTGGATGGAGAATATTGTTGATATTGCCAAGGAAATTCGGGGAAATGTCTTGGAAAGCCATCAAAATGGACGATTCTCCTGGAAAAGTGCAGAGTTTGGTGAAGAACTTGTGGAGAGGAGGAGCGCTGTTTGGGTCTTTAATCGAAGTGAGTTCGAATGGGGAGGGGAAGAGAGAGCTTTGGATATGCTCACCTTCAGACGGTCCAGGATTCAATTCCAGAAATGAAATATGGAGATCATGGAAACTTGGGACGAAGATTGGATGGTGAAGAAAGGAAAGTTTCTTCGGTGGATCTTGGCAAAAGCGATAAAGAAGGCTGAAAAATGGTTGAATTGGGTTGAAGTATTGCATCCATGCTTTGAAATGAGACGGAGAACAGAACGTGCGGTTTAACTCAGTGAATATTGTTGATATCCGACGAATTTCCTGTGAGAAGTCAGTCACGAGGAGATCCTGAAAGAGTTGAGCGGTGTGTTCATCATTTGGTCCATACACACGGCCATTGCTGCCTCGGCTGAGAACTGAAACGATATGTGAGAAAGATGACGAAGATTCAAACCAAGACAGGCAAATCCATTCGAATCAAACACAAACTCACAGGCATCTGCATCAGAGTCATCTCCAACCGCTGTCTTTCGCAATACTGACTCCAGAAGCATTTCGACAAAGATCCCAATCAAATTCTGCAGAAATCAGAGAAATACGGGCAAACAAAGGGAACAGAGTTGCTGGTCCATCCGATAACAGCGTCGGAGAGTGATTTAACAAATGGTGACATTCAAGAGAAATCATCTATGGGAGAATCTCGATTCGATGAAACGAGATACTCTGCTTCACAATCATCACAATTTTCGGTTATTCGCTGATAAATTATCCTTCAAAATGTCTTAAAGAAAGGTGATTGGACCCTTGATCTGTCTGAATAGAAAAAATGAAGTGTCTGTTGAAAAATGACCACAGAAACAATGACATGGAAACTGCGGAGGAGAGGGTGGATCGTTTCGAAATGAGATTCAGGAACGAAGGAATTGAGAGTGACAGCTGCCAATTTAAACGTCAGAATGTTCACATCAGTGAACGACGCTCGAACGGCCCGCTCCAACACAACTTCCCATGCGAACGATTTCTTGAAGATTGGAGGCAGTGTTTCTGCAAACACATTTGGGAGACCGCCGATGAGCTGGTCGACAGTCATGTCTGATTGGCTGACGTAGAAGTTGGTCATTGTGGATGGAAAGGATAGTTTCTGAGTGGCACAAGTGACCACGACATTGTTAAAGACTTGAGCTTGTTCGGATGGAGGGAGATGGGCGAACATGTTCTTCGCTTGAGACGGTGCACCATCGAGATTCTTGGCAATGGCGGCGAGAGGAGCAAAATCAGCTTTTCCCAATTTTGCGATTTCGAAGAGAAATTGAGGAGCTTGTTCGAGTGATTTTGGGGCGGGGATGGGTGCGATGGCTGAGATCTGCTCCCCAAATTCAAGAAACTGTTGAACGGCTGCGTTTTGACTTGCGATGGTGTGCGGGATGATAGAGGGGTCCATTCGAAGGGAGAATGGGATGGTGGTGTTGTTGGACATGGTAGAGGATTTTTTCCTGACAGTAGACGGTTGAGTTATTCCTTTCGAAGGAGAGCAAACTGCGGGTGATGGTGAAAGAAGCTGGAAGAGAGAAGACATTGGAGATTGATCAGCCATCGCGTGAAGAGTGATTGTTCGATCGAGTCGTCTGGAATTACGAGTCTGTTCTGACAGCAATATGAGATATACGGCCCAACAGGCTGCAGAACATGTTCTAAGACGATCTGGCGAATTGATTCGGTGAGGAGTGTCGAAGAGTGGGAGAGGCGTTTGAGAACTCAAGCAATGCGTCATGATTTGAGAGACCTAGCAAGAAGTGTTTCCTCAACATGCTGGACCAACAGCTGTATCTTCGATGAACGAAGAAGTCGGTGGGGAGTCTCAGGTGGTTGGGCTTACTCCAATCCAGATCGAGAGACGTGGGGAGAGAAGTCGTGATCGGTGACATCTTGTTCGTTCCCAAAAACACGAATCGAACGAAGAAGAATCCCAACCACACAAATCCCGTTTTCGTAGTCCTCCAGAAACGACGATTTCGACACTGCTCGAATCACAATGTCCAGCAATCCCCAATGCGCTGTGAGCACCAGAATCCTTGCACTGCTCAGACACACAACCCTCTTCACAAACTCCAACACGACAGACACTTCCGCTGGAACAGGAGAACTGAAGAAATGAGAGAGAGAACAAGACAAACAGCAGAAGCCGACACAACAATGAAGGGAATCCATCCTTCCACACAATCAACGGGGCTTCAGAAGAGATGATGAAAAACAAAAAGTCACACAGGTTTGATTCAGATGTTGAATCCAGGAGGCAAAATGAGAGATTCGATCACTCACTCTACTCAATTCCTTTGACAGAAAACCATCTGGGGGTGTGCGAAATTTGGAGAGTTTGCGAGATTCCTCGAAGGAGGTGGATTGATTGTTTCGATGATCAGAGAGATCGTGTGATACGCGTGTGTTGGAGCGGACGAGAGCAGACTCGAATCCAGTTGGGATGTTCAGCATTTCAAGAGACATACAACGAGAAACGATCATCAATTCATGCGACCTGTCGACATCGTCGGTGCTTTGTTGTTGACTAGATCTGAACAATTCTTTCAGACTGTGGGAATCGCCGAAAGGGGCAGTGACGATGAGCAGTGTCGACATCATCAGTTTCAGAGCGGGGAGAAGACTGACGAGATAGACACGGTCCGTCTTTGAGCTCAGAGCAGGAAGGAAGAAGCGGACGACGAGCGGAGGCGGAAAACAAAGAAAGAGGGGGAACGTGTGAGTGATGAGAGGAGTGTTGAACAACCAATGTGAGTTGAGCAAAGGCTGTACAGACCATACAGCCTCGGACTCCATCAGATTGAGATGTGCTCTTCGGTGACAGAGTGCATGGAACCCGCACAATGCCGTGTTGAGGATCGAAGGTGGGAGATCGACGTCTGGTTGACTGGGATGGAGGAAGAAGTCGAGTGGGTTCGTTCGGAGAACTCGTTCGAAGATGAGGTCGAGAGGAGGCCGATCTTGTTGGTATCCACTGAGAGCGGAGTGGCAGAGAAAGACGAGGTTGTTCTGGAAAGGAAGAAGAGCATTCACATCGATTTCTGGATGTGTCTTGAGGAAGTTGGTGAGAGTTGGAGGAAAGTCACAATTCGATTGAAGTGAAACCAGAAGACAATACGAAATGAGAGTTGTGGAAGAGTGAGAGATTGGTTCACTTCGAACGAATTCAGGGAACATGGGCACGATTCTGGAGACAGCATGTTGGTGTCGTTCAAAAGAGAGAATGATGCGTGTCGCTTCGTCCCTCCCAATCTCGTCTTGGATCGCGCGATGATGGAGTGAGATAATCAGAAAGACAGAGGAGATCAAAGCATGTGTAGGACGTAAATCTGCTAACATCAGACCATCCCAGTCGAACTGTGTCGCTGGAAAAGGCAGCAGGTAATGTCCAGCCAAAGATGACTCGATCCATTTCGACGAAATCCGAAGAAGTGCGATCTGTTCTTCTGGCCAACCATCGCGGAATGCAAAGCGGAGTCGATTCCAATGATGAGGCAGGAGGGGAATGACAGACGAAGTGTCGATGAGATGGTCGAAGAGCGATGACGCAGCTCGGCGAAGACGAGGATTGGAGGTACCGATGCAAGAGACTGTTTGATCGACGAATCGATGAAAGCCGAGAATGCATTTCTCAGCACCAACGAGTCCACAAACAGATCGACAGCGGATCAGTGAACGAACCAGTTTCTCGTCGTCCTCTTCGTCGAAGAGTTTGGAGCTGAACTTTTCAGTTGGATTAATATCTCGAGTGTGAGATTCCAAGAAAGTATCTTCAGGATACAGTTCTGACTGAAAGCTGTGAGATGGGGCGAGTGAGGTGGGATGTGAGGTGTAGAGAGCGTGGAAGATGGTCTGGAGTTGGAATGATTTCTGTTGGAAGCGTGATGATGATGAAGGAGCTTGAAAGGAAGGCTCGAGGCGTGATTCGAAAAAGTCGTGTGGAGAAGAATTCACCGAGAGAGACTCAGTGGAAGAGTCGAGTTGAGCTTCAGAAGGGGAGGTGGGAGGAGAATTCTCCTCCCACCTGTTAACAGTACCGAGAAAACTGTGGACAGAGAACGTGTGAGTAGAGGGCAAAATGTGTGATGAGAAAGATGGTTCTTTTTCTGACCCATCCACTGGCCATGTCAGACGTTGGAACTTTTCTTGGAGGGAGAGCAGAGTTGGTCCGAAAATGGATGATTTGAGGAATGATATATCAGCCTGAAAGAAGAGCGAAATCAGAGAAAATGAAGAAAGCACACCAGAACCTCCTCCCCAAATGCCACTTTCTGAAGAAGCTCCATCCACGACATCACCCGTTTTGCCTCTTCAAACAAATCCGGATCAAATTGTTCCTTCAGCTTCACAAGCTCAGGCTCGAATGTGATTGTGAATTCTGGCGATTGATAATCACAATCAATTTCCGTCATATGACCTGTGGGGTTAATAAGTCCTTCGTTTTCCAATTTAAAAACATGCTTGTAGATTTTTTTGATCAAGGTATGTAACGTGCCTGGCAAGTCAAGATCATTTGGATATTTTTGGATGCGTTTTACGGAGAATTCCCTGAGTTTCCCTTCGAACACAGATTGTGCACAGACGAGGACCAGTTTCTCCGTGCTGCCGAGATGATGGATAAAATGCTGGATGACTGACGAAACCACATTGTGTCGAAAATGTTGAGTGATTCGCCTGTCGAGGCAGTGAGATAAGGAAAGCTGACGAATCAGGGAAAGAAAAAGCTTGGAGAGGCTGGCAAGGTCAGCGGAGAAGGATTTTGGGGAAGGTGGAGGAGAAGAACCAGAATGTGAGGTTCTCAGAACTGGAAATGAAGAAAGTGAAGGAGAGGAGACAAACTGATTTGAGCTGTTCCAGATTCATCAATAACAACATCATCCCAAGCGAAATCAGACAAGTCCTCACGACTCGAAGCTCTCGATTCAAGTCCAATCACAGCACACATGAACCATGCCATCAGATCCTGAAACAGAAAATATGGAATCGGAAAAAAAGAAAGAAAGAAAGCAAGAAAATTGAAGATTCACAAGAAAAAGAGGCAGACCTTCCATTCAATCGCTTCTCCAGCTTCACATTTCGATGTGACAAATGACGACAGTGTTTTCATGGTTTTGCGCTCGATGAGAAAGCCTTCAGAATCGCATGAGGATGTTGTATCGTGCCATGCAAGCAGGGGATTTCTGCGGAGATTGTTAAGAGTGTTTTCTGCCCATTCAGGTATTCTGGCAGGTCTTTCTTGTTGGTGGTTGTTTTGTGCTTCATTGTTGAGTGGAGATTGGGTGATGGGGGCATCCTGAGTGAGAAGCAAGTTCGATGAAATGGCGAGCTTGTTCGGAGCCCAAGCGGATAGTTGGCGGAGAGCATCAATAATTTGCCTTTCTTCTTCTGTCTGTCGTGAGAGTTTTGACAGCTCATCCTCTGGTGGGAATAGTGGGACCGTGCGGGCGTCTTCAATATGAATAGGGGAAAGTTTGATGGTACGAACTTCAGTGGACGAGAAAAGTCGTTCGAGCCATGTTCCACCTTGAATCTGTGAATCCAATGGCGATGTAGATGGAGGTTGATGCGATCTAGTTGTATTTGATGCCGACGACACTTTGGATGTCACTGTCGATTGACTTCCACCAGATTTGAAGGCATAGACAAGCTTTTCCCTTCCCTCAAATGTTGGTCCTGGTTGCGAATGGTATGACGCTGTCGTTGCTTCAGAATCTGGGCTTTCGCTTTTAGGCGGGGCAATAGTGTTAAGTCTTAATTGATCGAGTCGTTGGAAGGTGTGAAAGTGACTTTCAGCATCAACAATAATAGAATCACGAGCTGGTTTGAAGGGAGTAGCAGCAAGAAATAAGGCACTATGCTGGAAAAGAGTGTTGAGACAAGAAAAAAATAGTGAGAACGATTGTGAACGATTTAAACCTCTTTTCGCTGGCCAGTGGCGCTTTCCACAAGATTGTCAAGAAAGAAATCCCAATGAGATTCTTCATGGTTTTTAAGTAGAGTATTAGATTCCGAGAGAAGTGTTGGCAACAGAAGTGAAAGAGAGTCGGTTAAAAGCGTGTGATCAAAGCCTGGGAGCTGTTTCTGAAGGTGCCAATCCTCAATGTCACTAAGAAGAACAGAAGTCCATTTTTCTGAATCAGGAAGGCGTTGAGACAGGCGGTGAGTGAGGTATGGAAATTTTAGTTGTTGGAAAGCGGACAAATCCGCGATGATGTCGGAGGGAAGATGAGTGGCATCAACAAGAGATGTGATGGCTGAAACTCTGATAGAATGGAAGAGATCTTCCGGGTTGATTGTCGGGACGAGGATGAGGTGGTGTTTGTTTAAACTGGTGATGAGTTTGTGGATATATTTCGAGACATTTTGGATTTCGGATGAAATAGAATATGTGCTCTCCTCTCCATTTGGAGATGCGCTGAAAGAAGGGAGTGGGTCTGAAAAGTGGTGAAGGAAGAAAAAGAGTGAGAATAAGCGGAAAGAAACTGATGTGGAATTGGAACAAGTTGTCCACAACGATATCATCCACTTGCAGTGGCGAATCAGCAAGTCCCAAGTTGAATCGAGACTCCACTCCGAGAATGCATTCAATGTACCACTTCATCACTGTCTGAAACACGAGAATGACAAAAAGCGAGGAAAACCTGCGATGAAACTGGGATCTTCTTCGACACAAGAAAGTCCGTGAATTCGGAGAGAGGCATCATATTTCCAAGAGATCTCAGAAATATCGTTCCATCTTCCGATTGGCGAGGTTCAGAGACGGGAAGAAGAAATGGGCGATGTGAGTGAGGAAATGCAGGGGATGGATGGAGAATATCTTTCAATTTGGCAAGGATATTCGGAGAAACGTCTTGGAATGCTATCAAAATCGACGATTCTCCCGGAAAAGTGCAGAGTTTTATCAACAAGTTTTGGAGAAGAGGAGAACCGTCTGGGTCTTTCATCGAAGTGAGTTCGAATGGACGTGGGAAGAGAGAGCTCAGGACATAAGATTCTTCAGACGGTCCAGGACTCTCTTCCAAAAACGAAAGACGGAGACCATGAAAACTTTGAATGAAGAGTGGACTGTGAAGAAAGGAAAGATTCCTTGGAGGATGTTGGTAGAATTGATCTAGGAGGCTGAAAAATGGTTGAATTGGGTTGAAGTATTGCATCCATGCTTTGAAATGAACGGGAGAACTTAACGAGCGGCTTAGCTCGGTGAACATCGTTGATATCAAAATAATTTCTTGAGAAATATCTGCTTCTAATAATTTTTGAAAGTATTGAGCGAGCTGCTCATCTTGTGGTCCATACACAGGGCCAGTATTATCGTGTTTGAGAACTGAAACGATATCTGATAAAGTGGAAGAAGATCCAAACCAAGACAGGCATGTTCATTCGCATGAAATACATGTTCACATTCACTGGCATGAACACCACCTGAAGCAGTGGTCTTAAGAATTAATGACTCCAGAAGCATTTCCACAAAGAGACGAATCAAGTCCTGCAGAAATCAGAGAAAAACGGGCAAACGAAGGACACAGAGCTGTTGATAAATCCAAGAACAACATCGGAGAGTGATTTCACATACTGTGACATTCAAGAGAAAGCATCTATGGGAAAGCTCGAATCGATGAAATGAGGAAATCTGCTGAAGAATCATCACAAATTTCGTTTATTCGCCGAAGAATTATCCTTCAAAGTGTCTTAAAGAAAGGTGATTGGACCCTTGATCTGTCGGAATCGAAGAAAGAAGAGTCTGAAGAAAAATGACCATAGAGACAATGAGATAGAAGTAGCGGAGAAGAGGAGGGTGAATAATTATCGAGGTGAGGTTCGGGAATGAAGGAATCGAGAACAACAGCTGCCAATTTGAACGGCAGAAGGTTCGGATCAGTGAACGACGCTCGAACGGCCCGCTTCAACACAACTTCAACTGGGAACGATTTCTTGAAGATTGGAGGCAGTGTTTCTGCAAACTCATTTGGAAGGCCGCCGATGAGCTGGTCGACAGTCGGGTCTGATTGGCTGACATCGAAGTTGGTCAGAAGTGCTGGAAATGACGTTTTTCTCATCGATAAATACGACAAGAAGATTGTTGAAGACTTGGGCCTGTGCTGGTGGTGGGAGGAGGGCGAACATGTTCATCGCTTGAGACGGTGCACCATCGTGATTCTTGGCAACGGCGGCGAGAGGAGCAAAATCAGCTTTTCCCAATTTTCCGATTTCGGTGAGAAATTGAGGAGCTTCTTTGAGTGATTGTGGGGCGGGGATGGGTGCGATTGCTGAGATCTGCTCCCCAAATTCAAAAACTGTTGGACGGCTGCGTTTTGACTTGGGACATCGTGCAGGAGGTCAGATAGAACCAATCGAATAAGTGAAGAAGTGACGTTGATAAATGAAAGAAGATGCTTTGAGTGTCAACAAGAATTATATAGTGGTTCTGATTGGGACGAAAAAAGAGAGGCTCGGGCTGTCCAATCAAAGTTCCGGAAGACTCACAACCAGAAGAGTCATCATTTTGGTGGTCTCCTTCTGAATCAATGTGCCAGTGGTTGAAGTGTATGCATGTTAAAAGCGCAAAGTTTCCAGATCATCAGCCAGCCCTTCTTCGTTCAGTCCGCGCAGAACCGCCTTCCACCTCTTCATCACAATCGGATTGGCATCTTGACATCGACGGGTGAAGGAGTGGAGGCCGTCCCGAAAAGCATATCTTGCTTGATCGTGTTCGATGGAGTGTAAGATTTGCGTGAATGTGGCACAAATCGGAAGAGAAAAGACAAAGCGAAGAGTCTGCTCGTGAAAGACACTCAGCTGAAGGAAAACGAGCAGTAAACTTTCCAAGCGGGACAGATCCAGTGTCGCAGCTTCGAGAGCGAGTCTGTTTTCACAGCACCAGGAGATGTACGGCCCAACAGGCTGCAACAGCTGATCAAAGACGATCTGGCGGATCGAGTCGATGGGGAGGTGTGAAACGCGTGGAAGACGCTGAATGGGCTCTGGAAGGCAGTCCCGAGCACATAACAATATTGAACGAAGGAAATCGGCATGAGATTCTGGGATCATCATGTTCGCAATCCGTTCGATGGTTGGGGCCAACTGCGTGAAGAACCCAGTTCGGATAAATGCAAGATGTGATTCTCTTGGAATGTGGCTGAGGCAATGTCGAAGCAGTTGCAGTGAGAGAGCTTCGAGGGACTGGTGACCACTTGTCAGGAGTGTCAGCATCGCTTCACAAAAGCCGGCTGGACTGCGATTGGGGGTGGGAACGATCATTGAGAGAAGATGAGTCGCAGTAAAAGGTTTCTTCACGACTTCTATCAACTTTTGTATCACTGATTCAGCTTCGTGCATGGCGGTATCGTCCAGGATGTTTCCTTCTTTGATGGTTTGAACGACAGAAAGAAACAATGGAGATGCATCTGCAGGTGTGTCGATACGAAATGTTGGCGCAGGCAGTAGATGATGCGTTAGATTGAATTGATATAATGATTGAAATGTTTTATTAAAACTGTCAGACATTGGAGACTCAAATCTCGATTGTGATCAGACCCATACACTTCTATTGAAGACTCGATCTCAGAACATCATCTCCATACCTCATGGAAATCGGAGGGTGAATACTAAATTTCAGAAAACAGAATCTGATCAAACCAAATCGATGAACGAAAGACACATAACAGTTTATTCCAATGAGGTGAATACATCAACTCAACAAAGAAAGAATGGTCCGTCCACTGGAATGCCATTTCAGACGATCCTCCCTCCCCACCAGCCACCTCTTCATCCTCTCCATCAATCCTGTCATCGCCCTGCTCGTCCCGCTGTGTCTCTTCATCTCCTTTACACTCCTCTGCATAACGTAATTTCCGTATGTGTGTGTCGAGAGCGAGAAGAACGATGAACTCGACGACAGAAGGGAGTGGATCAGAAGGATGGTTGCACTGAAGGGCGTGATTGTGGTGATCAGGGAGTGAGGAGGAGGGTGGGAGTGTGGGTTCTGAGTGATGGAAGCGTGCTCGTCTCCCAGCAGGCATTCCCCACTTCCTTGAATGAAGGGGAAGCCATCGCTTTCCACAATCTGTCTTCTGATCGTGTCCAGAACTTGCCAGAAGTGGCCATCTTCGTCAAGCTCACCTATTTCTCGCTGTTTGTTGGTGTGAAGTTCGGCTGCTTGTTCCATCTGATCGCTCACACTCCCTTCTCTCTTCTCTCCCACACTCCGCATCTCCTCCTTCCGTCTCCACTCCAATCCCTTCGACACAACCTTCTCAATCACTGTTGATGAGAACTTCTGTTGGGCAAGGAAGGCGATGGAAGGAAGGAGAGAAAGATAGAATGAAGACTCACTCAACGCGAAGAGCGGGAAGAGCGACTGCACGAGAGAAGAGAAGTTGAGTGAGAAGTGGGGAAGTGGCCAGGATGTGCTTGGTGATGGGGGAAGGAGCGACGAGGAGAGGGAGGAGAGTGGAACGCCTGATTGCATCAAACGGAGGCCAGTTTGGACGACACGCTTGCCTCGTTCGATTCCGGACCAGTCGAGATCTGAGAGGGACGAAAAGGGAGATGAAGGGAGATGGGGAGAAAGGAGAACAAAAGAAGAAAAGCAGAAAAGAGAGAAGAAGACACGACTCCCTCAAAACACAAACAACACAAGAGATCTCTCACTCTCTTCATACCGAGGACAAACAGATACACGTAATTAGCAAACTGGTCGACACAGAGCGTGGGAGACAACACAAGCAAGAGTGACAGGTATTGAACGAGAAGGAGAGCAGAAACAACAGTGTCGCGAGAGAGAGGGCAGAACACATCGTCTGAGAGAGGGGATGTGGTGAAGTCTGAACAGATGACATTGGTTTGTGGAGTGTGATGTGTTTGGAGCCATTTCTCTTGTCTGGCCTCGTCCAGTCGTGTTTGTTTGAGAAATTCAGCGTGGATTACTTCAACACATCGTTGGACAACACAACAGCCAAACTGATTCTGACAGAGTGACACGAACCAATCATGTTTTCCACCAGCAGAAGGAATCTGAGAATGGGCATCAGGAACTGGAACGAGGAAGGGCAAGAAGGGGACGTTCAGAGAGAGGCACCAGTCGCCGACGCTGTCGATGAGATGGTTCTGCCCATCTGGCGCCCGTTTAGGCGCTTCGGATCCTTTCTGAATCATCTTTTCTTTTTCAGAGCGAGGGCCGATTCCTTCAACGATCATTCCAAGCAAGACAGGAACAACAAACGCGAAAGGAAAGGCTGACAACACGTTCTGAAGCACGTGAGAAGAATTGACTGTCGTGGAGAGATGGAAGAGAGGAGCAAGCAGTGAGTCACCTGGTGTTTTCTTTTGGTTGTGTGGAGTGAGGGGAACAATCCCAACACACACCATCTCTGCTTCCTCACCTTTCCTTTCCTTCCTGTCGCTCAGAATGTGATGGATGGAGAGCGGAAGAATGCGTGCCCAGAGCGCTCTGTCCAATTGGAACAAAAGTGTTGGTTGCTGCGCTTCACGATCGTGTTGATCCGAGCTCGATGTGAAGAATGGAAGCGAGAAAGGCGACGAGAGATCGAAAAGCGAAGACACGATAATCGAAAAGCAGGATGCCAGCGAAAAATACACCGAATTTGTGATCAATGTCGTTTTTCCGCCTTTTTTCGCTGTTTTGTTCTTTCCCACGCTTTCCGCTTTCTCTTCGCTGTCTTTTCTGTCCCTCCATTTCTCCATCTCCTCCTTCAGGCATCGAATGAGCGTCTGAACGCATCGTGTCCCGTGGTTGTTCGCGCAGAGCGAGAAAAACGAAGAATCGCTCCCAAATTGTTTAGTATTCTGGGTTGGTTGGTTGCGTTTGTTCTCCTTCCGCCGTGGCGGAACTGAGGTGTCGGGAGTGAGATTGAAGCACGGATTCGTCAGAAGAACTGTGAAAACAAGCAGCGGGTGTGAAATTGGGCTGGAATTGCGAAGAATCGCAACAGCACGTTTGAGTGTTAGAAAGTCGGCGTTTTCAGGTGATTGGATGGAAATATTCTTATTTTGAGGGATTTTTACTTCGTTAATTCGTGTTTGGAGTGAATTGAGGACAATCTCCACCCAAGATGACCAATCACTTTTGTCGCGTTCGTCGCCGATTCGTTGGACGACTCGCTGGAACAAATAATTGCCATATTGATCCAGAGGAAGGAACGTCTTCCCTTGTGACGCTGGTGATGGCAAGAGAAGCGGAAGGAGAGAGACGGTGAGAGAGAGGAGAAGCGAATCATTCGGGATGGGTGGTTGTGGCTGAATTGGCTGGGCAACTTGGATTGTGGAGAAATGTGATGGGGAGAACACGGGAGATGAAGGAAGGAGAAATGATCTCATGTTTTGTGAAGGCGGATGTGGATGTTTTTCCCATTTTGTGAAATGTAGTGACGCTGTTCGGTGTTTGTGTTGTGTGGAGTCATTCTGAGTGAGCGGAAATTCGATTTCGAGCTGTTTTTGGAGATAGAGCGAGCCGCGTTGGTCGAGAGCGAAGGAGGAGAGGCTGAGAGAGTGGTGGATGGGACGATATGAGGAAATGAACAAAAGAGGAGATAAACAAGATAAGGTATCAAAAATAGCGAAGATAAAAGAAAAAATGGGATTTTCTCAAAAATTGTTGATTAATCACTCCAAGCACACCTTTCTTCGGATGAGGCAAGGATCGAGAGAGTCTTCGCCAGAGGCATCGAAAACAACGATGAAAATCGCTTATCCACCCCCACATCAGCCCTCCCGTCGCCCACAGGCACTATTGGGGGCTGAATCATCATTTGAGGGTTTCGTGGGTTGGATCGGGCTTTTCCGTTTCGAGGTTGTTGTGTAGCAGGAACAGAAGGAGAAAATTCCGAATACAGTTTGATATCGAAGGGAAGTGCTTGCGAGACCTGTGGCGTCGTTTGAGGGAATGTGATGGAAACGGGAGTGAAAACTCCTGAGTGAGGTTTTTCTTTATGGGAAGGAGGAGGGGGAGGGATTGGAAGGGAGTTTTGTTGAGCTACAAAGACAAGTTGGCGAGCGTGAACTGAATTGAAGAGTTGGGGAGATGAGTGTTGTTGGGTGTTTGTTTGTTGGGATTGGTTTGTGTATGGAACGTTTTTATTCACGAAAGTCTGAAAAGAAGGGGAAGATTGTCCATTTTGGGACTTTTGAACGAGAAAAGCGAGAGAAATGAAGTTGATAAATGAGAAAAAGACATTTGAGCCGAATCGATCAAAACGATGCAATCATTTTCATGAAAAGAACAAAAAATGCTTGAATTAATGTCATTCACTCCCATACCAAAGATAGTCCTTTCAAAGAAGTTGAAACTGAAGACGATCCAGAAGATTTATTAAGACTCGTGGTTGGCGGTGTCTTATTGGAGTGAAAAGGGTGATATACAAGAGATGACGACGAATGATGAGTCTGGAGTCTGTGAGGGGATTTTCTGGAAGAAATGAGGGTGAAATTAGGAATAGTTGAGAAAAGTGAGAAAAAGGAGGAATCAGCGAACAAGAAGAATAATACGATCCACAATAAGAGAAAATGATGGATCAAGATGAACATACGGAAAAGAAACGTGGTTCTGTGTAAAATTAAAAGGTTGGGCTGTCAGATTCTGAGGTGAGTTGAGTAAGAGTGGGGGAGAAAACAAAGGAGAGTCTTTTTCAGCTGGTAATGTCTGTGTTTGATTTTGAAGTAGTGAGGAAAAGCGGGGCGCATCCTGACTGATTGGGTGAGAGATCGACAGAGAGGTAGTCGACGATGTGTGTGAAGTCTGTGGAGGCGTCCAATTTGTGGTGTGGGCAGGTTGGTGAGGGTGAAATCTGGGGTTATCTACGTGGCCTGAGGGAAAGAGTGGTGGATATTCAAAAGGAGGATGAGAAAATGAGAAAAAAAAGGGGTGAATTTTACTGGTCAATCATTTCGAAAATAAGGAAAACAAGCAAGAATAGTCTTCCAAACTCGTATCTGATCCCGGGAGCGGGAAACTCACTCCAGGATTTGTCACAGATTGCTCTGTTTGGATCAACGATGAATGGTGGCGATGAAGGGCCGTCTGTGGTTGTTCAGTTGGTGTCTCCAATCTCACGTTTGATGTTCCCGGAGGCTGCTGGATGTGTAGAGCGGTGGGTGGGGCTTCTAAGTCCGTACTGTCGGAAGGGACCTCGATCGAAAGATTGACGAACTGAGATTTGTATCCTGGCTGAGAAAGGCCTGGGAATGAGGATCCAAGGGAATAATCATCTTTATCTCGAAGTTGATGCCGTGCACTGAGAGGGGCATACGCATCTGGAAACAAATTGGGGGTATTCGGAGAACTTCCAAATCTGGAAAGAGGGAACGACAGATCGGAAGGTGTGAGGGGAAGTGGGAGGTCGTGAGTGTGGTGTGAGTGGGAGAGGATTTCTGAGATGTCGGTAGTAAATGACATGTTATCTAAATCGGAGAAGGATCGAGATGAGAGTTGCTGTTCCACGATCATGGGTAGTGATGTCTGTGATTCCCCTGTGTTTGAAAAATGGCCAAATAGATTGTGAAATGAATCTGGTGTTTGTTGAGGAAGGAATGAGGATGATAGATGGGTGGGAGTGGGAGGAAGTGACAAAGTGGGACCGAACGATTGTTGACGGCTGATCGGTCCAATTGGAGAGAGGGGAGCCGAACGAGGTCTAATATACGATCGGTCGAGCTCAGGTAGCGACGGAACTTGGAGCATCATCTGCTCCAACGGGAAGTATGCTGGGATGTTAATGTCGTCACCCAAAGATGGAGTTTTGGGAAAGATAAACGAGTCATCAAGGAAACTACTCGATCCGATCATCTGAAGCTCTTCAAATGGACCATTGACCGTTGAGCTTCGGAGGCCAGGCGCCTGTTCCTGTTCTGACATTGTCGGATAGTGGTTGGATCGTGTTCGGCTCTGGCGGCTATTGTCGTCAAGCTTTCCGAAAGAAGACCTCATTTTAAACAAAGGAGTTTTTTAGACGCAGAGGTAAACAATCACGTTTTGCGAAGTAGCTCTTCATTCTTATTTTGGTTCGATCATACATCCACTCTTGTTTATTTCCTACCGCTACTTGTTTGAAACGGTTTATGGATTTGTAGACTCATCAAAAGCATTAACAAAGAGATAATATGAGTAACAAGGCCATCGATCCTTTGAATGTTTTCGTTTCACTGCTCCCTCTCAACTTTCCCGACTCTGAACTCTACAATTTATTCTCAAAATGTGGAACCGTGGAATCGGCTCATGTGATGGTATGTTCTTTCCATTCTCCTCATGGATATCTCCCTTTCGTGGGGCATCTATTCATATTCAGATCAACGCGAAAACTGGTGTACGTCAAAGATACGGGTTTGTTAAATTCAAGACTGCCGAAGATGCCTCACGTGCAATTGCTCAGCTTGATGGATTTCGAGTTGAAAACGATGAATTAGTTGTTCGTCACGCGAATACAATGAAGGAACGGGTTTGTTTTCATCTTGATCTTTCGTCTGAACCATAAACAATCCCTTATTCGTTGCCTCTTGCTTTATTCATCTCCCTATATTCTTCATTCTCATTCCAGGCAACATATCCTCCCATCAAGACTATTCGTGTGGTTGGAATCAACCAGGCTTCAGGAGAAGGTTTTTTCTCTCTTTTTCTTCATCTATTCGTCTATTGCCTCCTGTTCAGTCCCTCTCACTAATCTTTTCTCTAAATTCGGGAAAGTGGTCCAGATCAGGATCCTCCCTGATTACACAGCAAAACCACCAGCTGCGAAACTCGCCTATCTCCGATTTGCCACCATTGCGGCGTCAAAAGCGGCCGTGTCACATTTTAGCAATGGGCAACAAACAGAATGCGGCAATCTTACTGTTGAATTCGCCAAAACTGATCTTCATGAAAAAACTGAAGACGGAGAGCAAAACGACAAAGAAACGAAAGATACGGGGCATCCACAATTGGAACTTGCCCAAATTTCGGTCCCTCTCCCCCAGAGAACCGACTTTAGCCAATACAAAGCGATTTCGCCGATCGTCAGCCCAAAAGGTGTTTCTCCATCAAGCCAGTCTGAGCCAAAGTTTATCCGACTTACAACATCAACACAAGCCCAAAATTCCGTTGTTTCGTCCCCAATCTTTATATCCCCGCCTTCACAGCCCACTTCCACGAACTCACAGCCTCACACACCTGTTGTTCCTGCTTCCCAGAACTTATTTTCAAACATCACTTTTTCCACAATTGATACTTCTTTTCCTCTCATCATTGATTCCACCGATGCAGCTAAAGAGTCTCCACTGAACCTCATTCGAATCAATCCTGAATCATCCCTGGTTGGGGCGACGGAGAATTCAGACAAAATGATATCACAGCAGTTAGTGGCAAGGACAGGTCTGGGCAAAAGGGTTATTGTTGCGAAATCTACTTTCTTTTATTGATCAATTTTTCAATCCATAATCTCGTTTTTCTTCCCTCTCAGCTCCTCGTAAGCTTCATCTTCGCCAATCCCGTGTCAACTCCCCACCCGAACCCAATTTCATTCAAACCAACACTTCCTCACCTGATGTTTCATCATTTTCTGAGTCGTCGTTTCTCTCTTCATTCCCACCGTCTGGTTCTCTGTCGTCGACGTTGGGAGCTGGGACACTTCTTGACAAGGGAGTGAACAGTGTGAACTGTCTGCTTTTTTCACGATCACATTGATCCTCCCACTTTTCTCTTTTTCTCCACTATCATCCACATTCATCCATTTCTTTCATTCCCCTCTCCTCCAGCAATGCATCTGACCTACCCATCATCATCAAAACCAGTCCCAACATCCTTTTTTTCACCATCCGCCGCTGTCTCGTCCTTCATCCCCTCTCTTCCCTCCTCCTCCCTCAACCCCTCCCAAACCTCAATTTCGTCATCTTCCGATTATTCCGTGTTTAACGAACCAGAATCCACGCAGTTTTCGCTTTATCAGCACTCTCTCCTGGACACTCATCCTTTGTCGTTTTCCGCCTCCCCTTATTCACCAGAGCAAAAACACTCCGCGCTGACCCCTTCGGTCACAGGCCAGTCTTTCCCATCCTCACCATTATCTATTTTTGCCTCACCGCTCTCACCGACCACACAATTCGACCCTTTCCCACCTCCCTTCCCAGATTTTCAAGCTACTCGGCCCAAACGGCAGAAGAAACATGATGTGCCGGAATTTTTTAAGACGGAGTTGACTGATAATGAATTAAGGACAACGTATCCGTGATCAGAGGCAAATGGTTGTATATTTTGTATTTTCGTTGTTTCTGTTATATTTCTCCATTTTTATCGGATTTCGAGAATTCATTCGATTTCTATTTCTTTCTGTTGTGAAAAAACCACAATAAAAACTCAGCCATCACTCTCGACTATAGTCGAACTAGTATTGCAAATGTCGGAAAATTCTGATATTAGACACCGTAATCGAAAGATTTCTCCTCCACCAGACGCAGAAGTTGTTCCGTCAAGCAAAGAAACTCAACAAACATTACATTCCTCCAACTTCCCAACAAAATCTCCGTTCACATTCGGAACCAAACTTTTCATCTTTTTTGGATCATTTTCCATCTTGTTGATTGCATCTCATTTCGGAAACAACCGATACAAGGCGATCTCACACACCAAAAGAGAGCAAGCTCTAAAAGTGTTTGGATATGACAAAAATGATGTCCGCGACGATTTGGACGACAGGTACCATCGTATGAAGCAAGAAATGTATGCTTATTTCTGTTGATCTTCTCATATACGACCTGCTGAATTCAACTTTCAGAAACGATGACAAATCTCTTACGGAACGGGGTATTGAAGAAAAAGTTTGGATACTCCATCAACACTACAAAATACTCAAGATCATGGAATGAAACTATCCGTTTACAGGTTCTATAATGTGCACTTTCGAACAGCCAAATTCGGCTGTACAAATGCTTTATTCATTTCATCACGCGACTTTTAGCCATTGACCTGCGATTTGAACCTTTCTGGAATGTATAGCTTCACCAAATTGATTTCATCTCCAGAGAGATTCGACTTTGAGGGTTGATCGATGGAAGAACCCCTCCTTTCATCTGTCGAAACCGACAGTACTGTCATCACCGGAGATGATGAGCTTGATGCAATTGGTTTTCCAATTTTCACCTTATTCTTACTTCGTTATCTCTCAGTTCAAGAAGAAAATGAACAGGAACGATTTCTCAAAATAGATAGGAATGGTCCTTATAAATTACTACTCCCTCTGTGTGCAATGCATCATTTTCTCCGTGAGCAACATCTCATCCTTCATAAACGGCCGTTCCAAAAGGAAGAACGCGCGATCACCACAGCAATTGATGACATTTGTATTCAGTACGGAGGACATATGGAATCGCTCGTATGCTTTCATTTTAACTTCACCATGTCTGATCTGGTCTCTCTGACACTCCTGTTCGATGTTCACGTCTTTCACCTTTTTTGCTTTTGACAGACTGGATTGGAAGCTTGGGGATTGCTGTCAGTCTTTCCACTGATGAATGTGACCGCGCTGAGCCATCCGACCCACGGCCGTTTCAAAAGTTTGCTTGCTTCTCCATCTAACTCGCCTCTCGAATATCTGTTGATCAAACCTCTTTGCAGCCTATCTGGACTCGTTAGCAGATATTATGACGGTGATCAGTCTCTGCGAGAACATCTGCGAGTCAGTGGAGATGGACGACCCAGACACAGGCTTCACCACTCCCAACCTCCGCTCCATCGGACACCAGCTGGCCTTGCTTTATGTACGCACTTGGCTTCCCTTTTTCGTGATTGTTGTGTTCCCTTTCGCTCTCTTTTGTTGTCTCTATCTTTTTCATTTTCTGTCGCTTCTTCTCTTCTCAACCGACAGCACGCCCTGAAACGAATGGCACCGTATTTCTGCGAGGAACTCCAAGGGCATTTCAGCGCAGTGAAGGCAGTGTGGGAGAGCAACTTTCTTGCTGTGGAAGAGAAAGAATGGTGTGTCATTGAATTGGACTCGTTTTCTCGTTCACATGACCTCTTCTCGTTTTACGATCACTCTTTTCTCCTCCCCATTCACTCCTTCGTTTTTCTCTGCTTTTTATTCAGGTTGCTCCAATTCTGTTCGCGTGTGTTGGAATCCGTGTTCATGATGATGCAACCGACTCTCTCTCCGCCGCGCACGACTCGGCCCACAGTGACCATTCACCCCGACCCTCCTTCCTCAGCCGGCATCGCTCCGCCAAGCGCTGCGAACTCCGCCAACCCATCCCCCCTTTCTTCCTCCCACCACCCGCATTACCCGAAACCCCCTCCCCCTCTCCTCCCCGATGAGGCTGGGAATCAGACAGGCGTGAGTGCGCTTCTTCTGCCGTGGGAAGGGCAGGAAGTGGACCCTCGAGGCTCAGTGACATTTGCGAAAGAACTAGCGGGCCACCCGGTGAATATTGTGGGCACACAGAGGAGAGAGAACGCCCCTCTGCGTGTGGCGGAAGCCTGTCATTTCAACAACCCTTTTGACTATCTTCTGAACGGCGTGAAGTTTTCGTACAACGCTGTCCAGACAGGCAAGAGGCAGTGACTTTCTTTTTTATTATTTTGGTTTCTGTTTGCAAGCATCAGCATGTCCTGGTTATCTATGTCGAATTGTGTATCTGAGGTAACTTTGTTCGGACGAGTGCAATATGTGGGTTTGATCCTTTTCTTTGAAACAGTCTCCGATGTCGAACAGTCCTGAAAACACCCTCGATATTTCACAGGACTCTGTTCAGGTGCCCCTTTTCCTGACAACCCCAACAGCTCGTTTCAAGTCCTTTGAAGAAGCATCACCGTTTTTTGTCTCTCTCGTAAAATACGTCAAAGAAGGACACTCTTTGAATACTGAAGCATTACGCAAAGCTCAAGATGTCTTGACACATTTGATTGGCCTCTTGCAGGATATCCGAGATGTTCGCCCTCTCATCGGAAAACTCGTTCCCCCGCCAAACAACAACGCAGACGGATTTACGAAAGCGATTTTGACCCTTGTGACAACTGGTCACCAGTATCTCGTGAGTCTATCTCTCCAACTGTTCCAATCTTGTCTCAGTCGCTCTAAATCAGAATCACAGTTTTCTTTTGTCTGTTCTGGGTTCTTCACTCGTTTGGCCCTCACGCCTCAATGGATTGAGACCAACATGTCTGCACAATCTCATATCCATTTCCTCAGCATCTTGCTGTTAAGTTCGATTGGACAGACCGAACACGATCTCGACGACATCTCCCGCTCTTCGAATCTCTCAACGGAATCAGTTCGCCAGATCGTCTTAGAACATGTTCTGCAGCCTGTTGGGCCGTATATCTCATATTGCTGTCAGAACCGACTCATCATTCAAGACGACTCGATTCAACAATCACTCCTCACAGATGTGCTGATCTTCTTCCTCAAGCTGGGTGTCTTTCACGAGCCGACTTTTTCCTTTGTCTTCTCCCTTCCAGCTTCTTTCACCATCACCCGCAGTTTGCTCTCCTTCGAAAGCAATTACTCAACACTGCTCTGTCAGGAGAAGCTCCTCTACCATGTCCAACAACACCAACATGCCGATTTGCTTGTGCGAACACGGGGGAAAGCAGATCTGCGTCGGCTGAACGAAGAAGGGCTGGCTGATGAACTGGAAACATTCGGATTTTGGGTTGATTTCACATCATCAGATATCAAACAGATTCGGAAGGACAACACCTCACTGATGGTTCTTCTGAGTGCGAATATTCCGCCGTTCAAACGAAACCATCAACAACTTTACATCAACCGAATCCAAAGGCCTCTCTGATTGGAGCTGTTAATCTGGAAGGATCTCTTTTTGGGTTCAATTCTTTATTCGCTTGTTTGATTGAATCTCTCCACTTCTTGGATTGTTTGTGACTTCTGTTTTCTCACCAATTCTCTCCTTCTCCACAGGCTCCATCCACACATCAGACATTGACATGCAGTGGTGTGTGCATCAGAAGAGAGGCCACATGATGGATCAAAACTTGTTTGGAAGGACATCGTGGGAAGATACTCCTGAATGGTTTGTGTCAAACACTGAACGGTGCATCCACAACTGAATGTCGGGTGGATGATAACTAACATGATGCAAAAGAGTTTGATTATGTTTTGGATAGCTTTCGATGACATACTGTCTCATTCTCCCTTTTCATGTTTTTCTAATTGACTCTCATCTTCATGCTTCCCATCTGCTTTCTTTGTCAGACAATGCAACGATGAAGTGATTGGACACATCAACTATCTCAGTGTGACATTTGCAGTCCATCACCAAACCACTCGATGAACCTTTTTCAAACTCAGAGGCCATGTTCGCCCATCTCCCACCACCCGAACAAGTCCAAGTCTCCAACAATGTTATGATCACATGTGCCATCCAGAAACTGTCATTTCCATCCACAATGACCGACTTCTACGTCAGCCAATCAGACCCGACTGTCGACCAGCTCATCGGCGGTCTCCCAAATGTGTTTGCAGAAACACTGCCTCCAATCTTCATGAAATCGTTCCCAGGGGATGTTGTGATGGAGCGGGCCGTTCGAGCGTCGTTCACTGATCCGAACCTTCTGACGTTCAAATTGTCAGCTGTCGCTCTCGATTCCTTCATTCCCGAACCTCATTTCGAAACGATCTACCCTCTCCTCCTCCGCGGCTTCCATGTCAGCCTCATCTCTTTCGACGAGACCCATCGAGGCTTGAAAACCGACGCGAGGTTGGGAGTGTTCATTGCTTACCTGCTGTTCACCAAAGAGCGAGGACGAATTACTTTGGAGATCTTCAAAACACATCAACCTGCCAAAATGTCAGGTTTCGTGGACACAGCTATCTTCTTTGTCATCACGACATCGAAACACAAATTCGCGTGATTTGGATTGCACACTCTGTTTGGAGATGTCATTACCAATATCTCGAGGGATAAAAATGATTCTCTTTGATGGAGGCACTTCCAACCTGAAAAGCGGATGTCAACCGAACTCACTGTCGAAGTCTCAAAAATCAACGACATTGAACAGCAAATCGATTCATTCCAATTTTGAAGCCAGAATCAATCGTACAGCACCACAATCCACATTCTTGCACGAAAATAATAGTTTTCGCAACAGGGCAGAAGTAGATCATGTCGCATTTCACGAAGAATGAACAGAATCATGTGATTTTCACAAAATTCGAATATTTCGGTCATGTTTTGATTCTGATCGGATTTTTACCATTGTTTCTGAAGTTATATCAGTGTGTCTCATCGACTTTCTCATTCCCTGGGTTGCCAAATAAAGGGCTAGATCCATTTTTCCGAATTTACAGCCTCGTCCAATAGTTTCCCGAAATGATTGTACTCTTTCTGTTCGTCATCAGATGTTCACTCAGTGCTGCAAACTCTGAATTGTCAGTCAGCAGCTTCGCACACTTCATCTCAACTCATCCAAACACTTTCAACGGAAACTCGAATCCAGAAATGATGATGTTGATTCCAAAGGGATCCTATTTTGCACATGATTATGAAGTCTCGCATAGAGTCCTTCAACTCTGTGGAAGCATCGAACACTCTTCAGCAAAACCGAACACATTCCTGATGCATTCTCATCCTTCGGAAAATCAGAAGGATCATGAAAACCTCCATGTCTCAAACATGGAATCCTCCATTTTCTTGGTGACAAATTCAACCCTATCCTTGCAATCACTTGCCATCGAACTCACGAACGAAATCTCAAACAGAAATCATGGGAGCATCAACTTTCGTCCTCCAAGACTTGCCATTGTCTCAAACAGCATGCTGACGATTTCTGGGAGTGTTCTTGAACTCTCGTCGTGGACAAGCCCGATTCTGGTTTCAACATCAGCATTTGGGGAATCTGCAGCACAGTCCTCAGTTGTGGTGAACAAGTGCACTTTCTCGACCGAGAATGGACAGATGCGTGGTGTTGTTGAAACATCAGCATTTCCAGACATTACAACCTCACCAACAGTTTCGATTGTTGGGTGTTCGTTTGACTCCCTGGCAGTTCTCGGAAACGACGGGATTGGCCTCTCACTGACACCAACAGCTCGAAACAGTGCAGAAATCGTCGGAACAATCTCACCGTCGCTGATTGGGTGTTCATTTGTGAACGTGAGCTCGATTGGCTCTTCCCGCCAACAACAGCTCTCACATCTGAATCAGAAGATGTTGGGATGTGTTGTATCGCTGACAAGTTCACATTTGTCCGGATCGACGATTCGGGACGTGAACAATGGAGGCTCGCTGATGTGCTCGAACTCGTCGTTCTCCTCCCTCCTCTCCTCGCCCAACGCCGACCCAGAACCATCCATCACTCATCCTGATGGAAATCCTCGGACATTTTCTCCCTCCGACACATATCAAATTGACGACAGCCATCCCTCGTCAACATCTGCGTCTTTCTCATTCTGCCACTTCGTCCGTGATGGATCACCAACAGCAACACGTGCCCTCTGGTTCAGCTCGTATCCAGGATCGATCACTATCACTTCTTGCTCATTTTCTGGGATCGCTCTCACAGGATCGGAAGGGGGTGCGGTTCTCGTAGCGCACGTGACTGGTCAGACTGCACAACCAGTCACCATCACCTCCACAAACTTTACCGACTGCTCGTGTTTGTCGAATTCTGGAGGAGGATTGAGCGCTACAATCGTCTCTCCAATCACAGTGAGTCACTGTCGCTGTGTGGGATGTGAAGCAAAAGGTTCGCAGGGACAACAAAATGGAGGAGGGATGTTTCTCTCATCCACCCATCCTTCACTCGAATCGACCTACTCGGATCTGTATTTTGACGATTGTCACACGACGTATTCTGGCAGTGGATTATTTTTGTCCGTGTCGTCTCCAGACACTCTCATCAGCTCAATCCATGTTCAACGATGCTCCTCAGGAATCGGGGTGAACGAGCAGGGACATGGAGGAGGCATGACTCTCACCATCGCAGAACCCATCGATGTCTTTGCCAGTCACATCCACGTCGAAGATTGTTGTTCGGAGAGCATGGGTGGAGGATTGTTTTTGAGTAGTCCTTTTGGATCCACGTCTCTCTCTGATTGCCAGTTCGTCCGATGTCGCCTGAACGGAACGACTGGCGCTATGGGGATGGGAGGAGGGGTCCGGGTGACAGCATTCAGCAAGAAGTGTTCTTTCTCGAATTGTGAGTTCGATGACTGCGAGTCGAGCACACTCGGAGGGGCCATCTTTTTGGTGGGCATGTCATTCGATGTAATCGGCTGCGTTGTTCGAAACTGTCTCACTGATTCTTTTGGCGCTGTTTGCTCGATGCCCATTTCATCGGCCTCGTCATTGATGATATCGAACACACTCTTCGTTGGAAACACTGTCGGTACCACTCCCTCCCTCTTCGCTTCAGATCCTTCGTTGGAAAATACAACACAATTTGTTGACATCGCTATTTACGATGGGAGTAACGCTCAAATGACATCAATCACAGCGACGGATTGTTACACAACAACTGCTCCAAATTCTGCTGGATACTATTTGATAACAGTCGATCCTGAGACATCGAATATCGTGTTCAATGAAGTCGATGTGGAGGCATTCCATAAAATTGGACCACGACTGACTGAACAGGTCACAGCAACATTGGATGTGGCAACGAACAAGATCAAAGTGATGGTGACAGGGAAGATACCAGTCCCATCACAGGAATATGATCTTACAATCCGAGAAGAAGGATCAGGAGAGAAGACAACACAGAGAGTCCAGTTCACAAATGGAAAATGTGTTCTGACATCTCTCTCGACAACAAAGAGTCTGAAATTCAACAAGAACTACACAATCACATCAATTGTCGGAGTTGTTCCCGCATCCTCCTCATCTTTCTCAGCAACCAACTCCATCCCAACCGAAGCCTGGTCTTTCAACATTGCTGGCAATCCCACATTCGCCACCTTCACCACTCCCCCACAGCCACCCACTCTGCTCAAAGCCACTGCTCATCTCGTCACAGCGGAACCGCAACACGCGTATGTTGTGCTGATCTTCAACGAGGAAGTGAAGGGATCGTTCGTGTTTGTTGTGGAAGAAGGGGGGAAGGATGTTGAGATCTCTGTTCCCATTCCTGATCCTTCTGAGGTGGGGGAAAGCGAGAACTTTGTCGTGGCAGGGACGAAAAAGGTTCTGACGCACGATTCAAACTACACCATCAAGTCCTTCTCGCCAAAACCAGAGACAGATTCGACCCCAATTGTGTGGATGAGCGACACCATCACATTCCACATCCCAAAATCGTCGTATGACGAAAAGAAGTCCCAACTGACACCTGAAATGAAGAAACTGTTGAGCTGGCTGATTCCTCTCATTGTCTGTCTGCTCGCCGCTCTTCTCATCGCCATTGTGATCATCGTTCTTCTCCGCCGTCGAAAGAGCAAAACACCGACATTACAAACTGAGCTGGAAGAACAGGTGCAAGTTGGGGTGGACGAGAAGATTGAAGTGTTTCTGGATGAAGGCCACACAAAAGGACTTCTCCAAGCGGGAGGGCTCACACACTCGGCCTTCCAATCGACTGGCGATGATGTTCCGGAAGGCACACGCTCTGTGAATGCGAGATCGTCGCTGACCGAGGAGGAAGTCGCTGAGGTGATGGCTTGCAGTGGAGATTACCCAGTGACTGTGGCGAGAGTGAATAACACACTGTATTCTGTGCTTCACAAGGAACAAAGGGCTATCAGGAAGAGAACCATTGGGATTCAGATTGTGAACGGACTGAAGGAAGTTGTGGCGAATCGTGGATGGAGTGATGTTCTGACTCGCCTCTCCTCTCACTGGGTGTTGCTGGACACAGAAGGCAATGTGCAACTGAAACTTCAGATGAACGCATCAGAAGCGGAACAAGAAGCCCTCCACACACAACAGAAGAATCAGAACGGAGAGATGAACAGTGCGAGCCAGGGACAGCAGGAGAAGAAGAGCAAAGTGGGCATGGACGGGTTGAGGTGGCGAGCACCTGAGGTTGTGGATGGGAAGCAAGTGGACGGGCACAAAGCGGCAGTTTTTAGTCTTGGCCTCGTCTTGTGGGAAATGGAGACTGGAGAAGTGCCCTTCGGGGAAGTTGATGCAGTGAATGCTCAACGCCAATCGGGAACAGGAGTTGGACCGAAAATGTCAGAAATGAAGAACGAGGAACTGAAATCGATGATCCTGCGATGTGTTTCAGTTGATCCAAAAGATCGTCCAACACTTACCGAGGTCGGGGACTTCCTCAACTCTCAACCAGAAGACCCGAACCTC
Source organism: Blattamonas nauphoetae (assembly GCA_033064195.1). Taxonomy (NCBI): domain Eukaryota; phylum Preaxostyla; order Oxymonadida; genus Blattamonas; species Blattamonas nauphoetae. The sequence goes on from JARBJD010000021.1 coordinate 436,021, forward strand.
GCGTCAAGAAACGATATGGGAGAAGCGAATTCGTAGTCAGCACGACACAATCAACCATCACGAACTTGATTCATCGTTCATCTCGCCCAATCAATCATCTCATCCTCACTATCACACATCCACTCGGAATGGGGTATCTCTTCAACGACGTTGGATTCTTTTGATCCATTTTGGATCCATTTCACGCACACACCGCATTCACCGACGAGACTTTCCTCGTCAACCACACTCTCACCTCAATCTCCACTTTCACGTCATTCCATCTTCTTTCCTGAGATTTCTGAGTTTCACTGTTTCTTGATGTCATTTCCTTAACACACGTCACCTTCAGAAGCTTGTGTCTCTTCGATCTCTCAGCAATCATCTGTTTTCTCATCTTTCATTCAGTTTTCACTTCGCCGTCGACATTCAAGTCTTCGTTTCATATCACCCTTCTGGTCTTCCGTTCTCTTATTTTTGGACTCCGCTTCTCACAATTCAGTTCACAGCTCGTCTGAGATTGTGTGAGTTGTTGAGAAGCTTTCTCGCCGTCTGGAGCCTTTTTCACCATTCTTTACCCTCACCTCGCACATCAAGCTCGGATCTACACCTTTTTTGACACACCAACACATCATAAAACCAATAATTGAGCAATGTGGACTTGGGTGACACAGATCAAGGCCAAAACAAACGATACTCATAAATCGAACCGATTGTACGATATATGTCAAAGTACGAACATTTCGGCCATAAAGCTATATCTGTGAATGGATTTCCTGGCGTTGGCTCAAGATAAATGCTTATTGGGATTCTACGAATGATCGTGCCATAACAGGCAATTCTGATGTCACTTCCAGAAAAACAGATCAATGAGTTGAAATTGTTCCTTTCACAGGTTCAGGCCAACCCGGCCATCCTTGACCTTCCTGATCTGAAGTTCTTCAAGGATTTCCTTCTCTGTTTGCACTCCTTTTTCTTCACATTCATCACCTCATTTTTCTCGTCCAGCTTGGGGAGCGAAGATTCCAACACCTCCCCCACCGCAACCAAAGCCTGGTTTGTAACTTCCCCCCTCATATTTTGTCATAATTCGTTCATCTTCGGCCATTTTTTCCTTTTTCAGAACCAAAATCGGAGCCACCTCCGAAACAGGCAGAGCCAGAAAAGGAAGAAACGATGCAAAAAGACGAAGATGAGGATGAACAAAGCTCTGATTCCGAACCACAACTAACTCTTGAGAACCCTGACCTTCCAATAGTGACTCCATCACTCGAAGACATCCCGATCCCTGTCCCAGAACCCAAAGAAGACGTAGACTTTGAGAAGGCTGGAGAGCTTAAACAGGAGGCTCAAGCAGCGAAAGCATCAGGTGATTTGGCTAAAGCTCTTGAACTGATCACGCAGTGCTTAGAGATCAATCCCAATTCCACAATCAACATCGGTCTTCGTGGACAGATCCTCCTCGATCTTGGACGTCCTCAGGGAGCTCTGAGCGATGGTGAGGAGGCAGTGAAGAGAAACCCAGACTCGGCCAAGGGATATGTCGTGAGAGGAAGAGCGAACGCTCTTTTGGGACATTTCAAGCAAGCATATGAGGATTTGGCAACTGGTATGAATTTATTACATTATATCATTGTTGATACTACTGCTTTTCTCTCATTTTCTCTCGTTTTCTTCCATCATTATTTTGTTTTTCTTTTCTCCCCTTTTTCCACTCAGCCCAAAGAATCGACTACAATGGCGACCTGGACGAAGAGATGCGTCCACTGCAGAAGAAGGTTCAGTATCTGCAAGCGCAGGAAGGAAGAGAACGTCGAAAGGCCGACAAAGCACGAAGAAAGGAAGCTGAACGAAGAAGAGCAGAAAACGCTCGTATCGCCGCTGAGAACGCTCGCCGCGCAGAAGAAGAGAGAAAGAAGGAAGAGGCCAGACAAGAACAAAGCGGTGCTGGCATGGGAGGCATGGGTGGGTTCCATGGCGGCATGGGAGGCATGCCCGGTGGAATGGGAGGGATGGGCGGCATGCCAGGTGGCATGGGTGGGATGCCTGGAGGGATGGGAGGTATGCCAGGCGGAATGGGAGGCATGCCAGGAGGAATGCCTGATCTCGGAATTGACATGAACGATCCTGAGCTTTTGGCAGCGATGTCTGACCCAGCGTTCCTGGAAGGACTCAAGGACCCCACAAAGTTGATGTCGAACCCAAAATATGCTGGGCTGCTTGCGAAAATCATGGCAGGCATCCAAAAGAACGGGGGAATGGGCGGCGGAATGCCTGGAGGGATGGGAGGCATGCCAGGCGGAATGGGAGGCATGGGCGGGATGCCAGGTGGGATGGGAGGGTTCCCCGGCGGCATGGGGGGAATGGGAGGGATGGGGGAGGAATGGGCGGAGGGTTTGGAGGGATGGGTGGGGGATGGGGGGAGTTGATTAAGGGCGTGGATTCTTAAACATTCGTGTCACTTCTATTGTCAATCATGAAATTTACCATTTTTTCTCCTTATGTGCGTCACCGATTTTCTGTCCGAATCCATAACATTTTTCATCAAGATTCGATGATCCCTGTTCCTTTATCCCATCAGCTTGGCATTTCTGAACAACAAATCCATCCTCAGAATACACTGGTTGCTGACTGCTTGTCCCAATTCAAAAATGGAGACGAACAAAACAAACTGAATGTCGTCCATCAACTGTATTCCACGTTCACATCAGGTTTGTTGGCGATCACACAATTCTTGTCGCTTTTTCTTTCTCTGCTTCGATCCTCTCTTTCCTGTTCAGAACAAGTGGATCACATATCGTTGAGAGAAAGTGTGATCTCGTCTGGGTTGTTGGAAGAGTTCTGCTCCACATTATCCTCCCCATGCTCCGAAAAGCTCTTCGTCTGCTCCTCTCTTTCTCGCATCATCTATTCCCTCTTTCTTGGATCCACAATTTGATCGTGTTCAGGGACCGTTGAGTGGACTTGTTCTGACAATTGTGAGTTTTGGTGGAGTTAGCGAGAATCGAGTTGCCAGCACTCTTCTTCCTCCACTCCTGACTCTGGTTTCAGTCTGAGATTCCTCACATTTTTCATCGTCTTCATTTTTCTTCTGATTTTCCAGAATCCGAAAGAATCGATTTCAAAAGGAACAACTCGAGCAATTGGGTTTGTTTTCTTTATCCATTCAACTTTTTCTCATTTTTCTTTCCTGATTGACTCAGTCTGTTGTGCAGTGGCTCGCTTTCTGTTGAGGATGTCGATGGAGTCCTGAACTCTGGAATTGTTGAAGGCCTTTGCTCTCAAATGTCAGCCTCGTTTTCGGAAGGGCGAATAGGAACCGTAATCGAAGTATTGAGATCATTGGACCATCTTTGCGCTGGACTCCAATCCTTTGTTCAAAAGCAGGAATCATCACATCAAAAGGGAAAAAATGAACGTGAAACACACCTGCAAAAACATCAAGAAATTGATAAACAATCACCTTTTTCTCTCCACAATCGCTGTCTGACCGCACTATCGGAGATTGAAAGGACACTTCGCTCGATGATTGCGGTGCTCCGACAACAAAACAGAAAAGAAGGAAAGCAAAACCAACTAGAACGAAGCGAACTGAGCAACTGGATTGGAGGGATGTTGATCCGACACTTCCCTTTGTCGTTTGTGGGATTGGGAGAGAAGAAGGAAGGAGTGATTGGAATTGACATTGGGCGACTTCGAGTGGAAATGGAAGAGAACGAGAAACGACACGAAATGGAAAGAAGGAAGGAGAGGGAAAGGATGGAAGCCGAACTCAGGAAGGAGAAAGAAAGGATTGAAGAGGAAAGAAAGAAGGAGAGAGAGGAATTGAAACAGAAAGAAGAAGCGCGAAGGAAGAAGTTTGAACGACAGATGGCCGAACTGCAAGCGGAAAGAGAAGCAAACCAACGGTTCATCAAAGAAGGTCAGGAAAGGCAGAAAAAGGAAGAGAAAGAGGAGGAAGAAAGAAAACGACAAAGCCAAGTGGGAGCAGCAGCCATCGAACTCTTCCCTCAGCCAAACTACACTCTTTCTGGCAACAAGTTCACCAAACAATCGACAGGTGGTGGGTGTCTCGTCTCGTTCGAATTCGGCGCTGCTGTTGCTCGCCTCTCGCTGATCGTTGGAAATATTTCATCCAATTACGCCATCGGCATCATCTCTTCGACACTCGCAGCAAATGTTCAGACAACTCCATTCTCCAATCTGATTAGAGGAGCAGGAGGTTGGGAACTTCATCCAAGAGGTCGGTATACATGTCTGAATGGAAAGATTACAAATAAAGGACAGGCATGTCAGACGGGAGCAGCGGGACAGCGAGTGGTGATCGAGGCAGATGGACGCGAAGGAAGGAGAACTGTTCGAATGTCGCAAGATGGACAGACACAGCCAGCCTTCTTCACAAACATCCCTGTTCCCTTCCGATTCGCTGTGTACATCCACTACTCGAATGATTCAGTGACAATCGAGTCAGTGGAAGTTGTGAAAGAGGCACAGATGGTTGGAGGAACGATACCTGTTCAGATGTGAGATTCATTCAACAGTAAAGCAATGTCGTCAAAGCTTCATACTCGCTTCATTTTATACCTGTCAGGCATGGCATGGCATCCCTGTTTTTACCGAAAAGCGTTGACATGCCAGGGCATGGTCGTTCCCAATGATGGGTCCGAGATCTTTTTTCAAATCGACAAACAACACGATAAAGACGACAATCTGAGTTGAAAGTGGAAGGAATGAGATGGATGCACTACTTTAAGGGATAAATACTCAACATATCTGCCTTCTGACACAGTTCTCGTGAAAAATATGTGTTTCATGGGTTGATCTTGCTTCACTTCCTGAAAGGACTGTTTGTCTTCATTTTTCGATGTCATTCGATTCTATATTGTCCATCAGATTCATTTAACTTAAACTGTCACCTATTCTCTTACTCCTCTCAATGTCCGATCTTTCATTGTCATCTCTTGACAAGTAAAAGTCAAAGCCCGAAGCAACTTTTCTTGCACAAATCTGTCCTAGTAACCGGCAAACTCCGCCAGAAACAGGTTTATTCATCAATCTTGCTCAGTTATTTTGCCAGTTCATTCATGTCACTCCGAGTTTCACGATCGTGCCAAGAGACAACGATCTAAACAGAAGACCAGTAAATCACGCAAAAGTCATGTATTTCCAACGGTATTTTTCATTCTTTCAGTCATTCTTTTTGTTTCGAGACTAGATCCCCACTTCAGACGGTAACTGCCTCGATTTCTCCTTACAACCGCTCCAACGAACTGAATTCCCCTCTGACGTGATGGAAGAGCGATCTTAATGAGAAAATCCAACCTGATACATTGATATGTTGCCAAAGACTACTCAGACACAATACCTTCTCACCAACACTTTTTTGACTTCTTCTTTGAGATTCATCTCCCCAAACCGTCTTTCTCTGTCTTCTTCTGTCGATTGTGTTCCACCTCTGGAGTTTTCGTTTGACGTGTCGTTTTCACTACATTGATTTTTAACTTTTTTTCTCAAAACACCACCGCATCTGTCTCTGCCAGTAATACTTCCCAATGCGAAGTAAAATGAGTTGATAACATGTTTATACACATATAGAATGTGATTTAGGACCTTTCTAAGATGAAGATGTGATCGAGCCCATTGTGAGTGGACGTTGGCATTTGACATCTAGAAAACCCATGCCTGACAGGTATACTTCATTTCAATCTACGTCAATTTTGGGACCTCTTTTTCCTGGAACTTCATGATAACACAGCTTGAGACTTCCATTCTCTGGCCCACTATATTATTCAACGGTGAACGATTCAATTGATTCGACTTGAAATCACTGAATGCCACGTCCACATGAAAGAAAGCGACGAGAACACAGAAGTCGACCTCGTAAATTGAGACATACTTCTCCAAGTGATGCAGAAAGCGATGAAAGTTCACGCTCGACACAATCGGATTCATCATCTTCTTACCGTGTCTCAGCTGAGGATTATGATGCAAAGAACGATGTTCAATTTCAAATTTATGAAGATCTTCTCCAACGTGCCGAAGCGAAGGAGGTGAGCTTGAACACAACAATCTCCTCTCTGATGGCAGAACTCAAACGAAGTGAGAATGAACTTGCTGAAATTCAAGATGAAAACCAGAAACTACAAGCCGATATCAACCATTTAGCAAATGAAAATGCCGCTATGAAAGAAGAACTCCATCTCAAAAATCAGGAACAATCAAAAAACCAAAAACAGACCCAAAAACAAATATCAGACGCAAATTTGAATCTCCAGCGAGAAGTCGAAGAGAAGGATCGAATTGTGGAAGAAAATCGAAGACTTGGACTGGACATTCAAGAATGCAGGGATATTTTGAATTCGATCACATTCATTCCCGACAATCGAGAATCATACAATATGACCAAGAAAACATCACGACAACGATATACCCAATCTCTTGTTAATCAACAGGCAGAGGTTTCGCTTGCTTCAAAGATTTCGCAGTTTGTGAGTCGATTCGAATCGATGCATCAAGAACTCGTCGCAAAGGACGTGACAATCAACGAAAACGAAGGCACAATCGAAGAACTTCAAAAACAGGTAGCCCATGAACAAAAACAGCTCGAAGACACCAAACAAGAGATTCAGAAACTTGACACGCAATTATCTCAAAGTCAAACACTTATCCAAAATTTAAGAAAGGAAAACGAATTAACAGACGAAGTGTTTGCTTTTGTCGACTTTGCCAATGAGAGAGCGGACGATATCGACCATATTTCGGACAAATTGCAGAATACGATCGTGCTCATCGACAGATTCGCTTCTATCGATGGTGTGCTCTTGGAAGGCGATCAGAGGACAAAGAGAAAGGACAGGAGGAAAGACAGCAGTCGCACTCCAGGAAGAGGAACGAACAGAACGTATTTGGCAAGAAAAAGGAGAGAAGATGATATTCAGCAGTTGCTGGAGGAAAAACGGAAAGAAATGACATCCAACCTCGATTGTTTGGAAGCTCTTGTAGATGAAGCCGAACAACGGTGTGAACAGTTGATTTCTGAGAAGAAAAGAATGCGGAAAGAAGAACTCGATAAATTGAAGGTTTCTGAACTTCGAAAGCATGTTGAAGAAGAAAAAGAGCGACAAAAGGAAGTCCGAGCTGGTGTCGGAGAAGGGAGAGAGGAAGCCCTTCGCGAAAAGGAGAAGAGGGTCGCGATCGAAGCTGACATCAGAAGACTCGATGAGGAGACAGAAAAGATGAGAACTAAAATCAAGAAATTGAAAAACGAGAAGGAAGAACTTGCGAAAAGGCTGCAGGAAAGCGAATCGGAACGAAAAGAGGTGGAGAGGACAGCGACACGAGTTCAGGCAGATCTGGATGAGAAAATGCGAGAAACCCGACAGAATGAAATGGAAAAGAAACAGTTGGAGCGTCAATTGGACAGAGCGGAGATGCAAATCAAGACATTGTCTGAAACACTCTCAATTCAATCACATCAAGGAGTGTTGGGCCAGACTGTCAACCCACAGCCGTACAACATAACACTGACAGCTCCAACACCAGGTGGGCCTCAAATATATCCGGCACAGCAGTCATTTGCACAGCAACCTCTGGGGCATAGTTTTGTGCCAGGGATGAACCCATTTGTGGGTACGATCTATCCACAATTCGCCAACCCAGGATTCAATGCGACATATGGAGGAATTGGTCATCAGCCCGCTGAAAATGCTGATTCCCGCAATTTAAGCCAAGGATTCACCAGATTAGCCGAATCTAACACATTCGAATCAATGCGACGGGAAGTCAAGAAAATGGAAGAAGACATTCAGAAAAAGGAGAAAAAATTGCGAAAGGAAGAAGAATTAAGAATGACTATCGAAAAACAGAAGGTTAATTTGGAGGAGAAGATGGAGAGACTTCAGAGGGAAAACGACAAGCTCTCTCGAGAATTGGACAAGAGAGAAGCAACTCAGGTCCAATCAACAACACCTAGGCGCATTGAAACACCCATTATCGTTCAGTCTCAGCATTCAGAACAAGATGCTTGGCGAAAGGAAGAAGAGACAAGAATGAGAAGAAAAGAAGAAAAATGGACGATCGAAAGGGCTAGAATGGAAGCCGAACTTCGTGATAGAGACATACGCATCACCGAACTTGAGTTTGAGCTGGACAAAACGCGTCGTGAGAGAGATGAATTCGAGCGCGAAATCGAAGAGCTAAATTGGGAGCTAGAACGAAAATCCGAAGAACAGAAACGGATTCAACGAGAAAAGAATGGCCTGGAGCGAAACTGGGAAGAAGAAGAGAAAGAACTGGCGGAGGAAAGAGCAAGGCACGACAAAGAAAAGCGTGATCTCGAACGACTCGAAATGAAAAGAAAAATGGAAGATGAAAACAGAACGCGTGAAATGCGAAGACTTGCTGAGGAGTTACGAGCAAAAGAGGAGCAGATTGAGGAAATGGAGGATGAACGAAGGTTCGCAGATCAGGAAAAAAGGAGAAAAGAATGGGAAAGCACGAAAAACAGTCCAACCCTCAATTTTTCTCATCGCCCCGAGGTCAGCTCACCAAGTCCAACCACAACACGAAGATGGAAAGAAGAAGAACGAGATTATCGAAAGAACCAAAGAGACAGAAAGGAAAAGGAGAAGCAACAGGAACGAAAGAATAGAGAAATGAAACATAGACCAAGAACTGTCCATTCACCCCAGCGCGTAAGATTTGTTGATTCTCACACGCCGAGCCAGCAGGAAAAGAGAAGAGAAACAGGACGAAGTCAACGATCCTCAGAACCAACAAGATTCCGCTCCCTCTCTCCTCCCTCTGCCGTAAAATTAACCTCTCCACTCCAGCAACCTCGTGATCTCCAAAATAGGCACTCAAACGACCCATACACCTCTCGCCAACCATCACACAACACAAGACGAGAAAGAGATGATATTTCAGACTATCAAGGACAGCGAACAATGTCACCATCATTTATTCGAAATCTTTCGGTCGAACCACAATCTGGTTTTATGACGCAGTTGTCGGTTTCGCCGCTGACAGTTCGATCTCCACGGCTTCACACAGAACGAAGAAATGATGAAATAGAAAGAGAGAGGACGATGGAAGGGAGAGAGAGGGAAGGGGAAGGAAGGAGTGAACGAAGAAGAAGCGATAGAAACGCTCAAGACAGCCGTCGCCCACAAGAGTCAACATTCATCCAACCACTTCAAGATAACACGACACTATCTCTTCCTTTTCGCTCGCCAATCCACCAGATGAGTTCTTCACCCAAACCACAGCGGAGCGAGAGGAGGAAGGGCAGGGAGAGAAGATCGAATGATACGGTCGGTGTTTCAATGGATGCTTCGACGGGACTCTTTGATTTGGATGATTAAGGGACGGAGAATGTGTCTTTATTTTCATTTCACCCTTGATATCTTCTAATTTCAATATCGTTCTTGTGAATTGATCGTCCAAATCCCCTCGCGACTGATCCAGGCCTACATAGTCACAATTTCAGTCAATATTTTCCAAAAATGAGAAATAGAGTCAATAGACGAACATGAAGTAAGACCATGAAATGATAACAAACATAAGATGCTAAACGGAAGGATCACTCCGCGAGCATGGCCGCAGCGTATGCCTTCGGTTTCTCGGCCTGATAATGTTCCTCATGGGCAGGCTCTGTTGTGGCAATTGTACCGTCTGGCACTTGAGCTGAGTCGAGTTGACGCTCGAGATCCTGAGAGGTTGAGGTTGGAGAGTGGAAAGAAAATGAATGAACCGATAATCAGGTGGAAAAATCACGAAAAGGGATATATAATATGATTTATGAAGATTTGAAAAGGTGATATTGAACATACCGCAGCAACAAGGGCATTCAGAGCTTCTTCAGCGTCCTCGTCGAGTTGTGAATCGACATTCGAGGTCAAAATAGCATTCACAGCCTTAGGAGACAAGAGTGAGATGGTTGGAGAGGTGACAAAGAAAAAGAGAAATGAGGTGAGGAGAAATGAGGAAGATGGAATGAGAGAGAATGAGAGAATGAAACACACATCAACTTTCTCTTGATTGTCATCCATCAGATCGCGCAAGGCTTCCATATCACTTTCAGTAATCTGGTCCAATTCCTTCTTCATAACGACATTGGCGGCGAGCATTGCATTTGTCATCTTGGCAGTCATTCCTGCTTGCTCAATATCAATGAGCATCTTGTTCACTTGATCATACGAGATGGAGACTAATTGACTCTGATTTTCGAGCATTTTCTTCTTTTTCAGACATGACAGTGCTTGTTGCGTTTTTCCCGCTCGTTTGAATTCTAATGCCTTCTTCTTTTCTTCTTCTATCTGACCATAAAGCTAGATAATATGAAAGACAGGAATATGAGTGAATACAAGCTCTCTTTTCTGTTGTAATTCATCTCGTTGAAGTTTCACTTGGAGAATCGCGGTGTCCTTTTCTGAGAGAAGTGGAACTTTCTCATATGTTTGTGATTCCGACAGTGGTTTCGAAAAACACTTTCCCATGCTCAATTTCTGGAATAGTGACGATTGAGAACGATCTAGCCCTCATCGATACTTCATAACCAGTTGGAGGCAAGGCTCGGAATTAAGACTTTTCTTTCCTCACATAGTCCTCATATTGCAATCATTCAGACAAAACAGAGATTAAAACACAGAAAAAATGTTGAAGAAAAGCAGAATGAATCAGAAAACCCATTGTGCGGTTTGAAAACCAAGTCCGGCCTGAGCACGGGACTATGAACAGTGAAGTGAGAAGCTTGAACGGAAAGAAACAGAACTGTCAAGATATCTTTCTCAAACACTCGATCTTCGTCTCAGTTTCTGACCACTCCTGCCGTTCCATGAAAAGACACAAGCGGACAGTGTGAAGGCAAGCAGCTGGATCAGAGAAGCAGAAAGAAGATTGCGTCTGGGTCAGAGTCGCGCGAGACAGAAAAGAAAGAAAAGTGGGTCTGTATGGATCAACCAAGAGGAATGGGAGGCAGAAATGAAAGTAAGTGGGAGGAGAGGAGTGGAGTGGAGACAGACGTGTGCTCGTTGCGTCGTGTCTCCTTTTTCCATCTCCATTCCTCCTCACTCCAATCCATCCTTCCTCCACAACCCTCAATTCTCTCTCCGAAATCAAAACATCAGCAAGTCAGACGAAATCAAAAATAACGACGAACACACACTCCCACACATCCGCCTGCCAACACGAAAATGAAAACCAGGTCATCTTCGCAAAGTCAATGTTGGAAGGCAGAGGGTGGTTGTGAGCGGGATGGTGAGTGAGTGAGTGAGTGACGGAGATCTTCGAGAGAGAGTGAGAGTGAGGAGTGATATTTGTCCTCCGAATCAAAAGTATGGTGTGAGGGAGTGGAGGGGATGGTGGAAGGTGCTGCAGTTGAGCAAGCACTGGATCGCCACGACGTGAAATAAAGTCGCGTGAATGGTTGGTGAATGATGAAGAGTTTGGAGGGGAAGAAGATGGGGTGTATGAGGGAGGGGATGATTAGGCGCACAATGACGAGTGGACATTGCACCGTGCTGGGACACGAGTGGACACTGTATAACTGTGTGACACTAGTTGATATTGCATCGCTCGGGCAGCGAGTGGACTTGGCATCGCTTGGGCAGCGAGTGGACTTGGCATCGCTTGGGCAGCGAGTGGACTTGGCATCGTTTGGGCAGCGAGTGGACTTGACATCGCTTGGGAAGCGAGTGGACTTGGCATCGCTTGGGCAGCGAGTGGACTTGGCATCGCTTGGGCAGCGAGTGAACTTGGCATCGCTTGGGCAGCGAGTGGACTTGGCATCGCTTGGGCAGCGAGTGAACTTGGCATCGCTTGGGCAGCGAGTGGACTTGGCATCGTTTGGGCAGCGAGTGGACTTGACATCGCTTGGGAAGCGAGTGGACTTGGCATCGCTTGGGGGCGAGTGGACTTGGCATCGCTTGGGCAGCGAGTGGACTTGGCATCGCTTGGGCAGCGAGTGGACTTGGCATCGCTTGGGCAGCGAGTGGACTTGGCATCGCTTGGGCAGCGAGTGAACTTGGCATCGCTTGGGGGCGAGTGGACTTGGTATCGCTTGGGCAACGAGTGGACTTGGCATCGCTTGGGGGCGAGTGGACTTGGCATCGCTTGGGCAGCGAGTGAACTTGGCATCGCTTGGGCAGCGAGTGGACTTGGCATCGCTTGGGCAGCGAGTGGATATTGCATCGCTTTGGCAGCGAGTGGACTTGGCATCGCTTGGGCAGCGAGTGGATATTGCATCGCTTGGGCAGCGAGTGGACTTGGCATCGCTTGGGCAGCGAGTGAACTTGGCATCGTTTGGGCAGCGAGTGGACTTGACATCGCTTGGGAAGCGAGTGGACTTGGCATCGCTTGGGGGCGAGTGGACTTGGCATCGCTTGGGCAGCGAGTGAACTTGGCATCGCTTGGGCAGCGAGTGGACTTGGCATCGCTTGGGCAACGAGTGGACTTGGCATCGCTTGGGGGCGAGTGGACTTGGCATCGCTTGGGGGCGAGTGGACTTGGCATCGCTTGGGGGCGAGTGGATATTGCATCGCTTGGGCAGCGAGTGGACTTGGCATCGCTTGGGCAGCGAGTGGACTTGACATCGCTTGGGAAGCGAGTGGACTTGGCATCGTTTGGGCAGCGAGTGGACTTGGCATCGCTTGGGCAGCGAGTGGACTTGGCATCGCTTGGGCAGCGAGTGGACTTGACATCGCTTGGGCAGCGAGTGGACTTGGCATCGCTTGGGCAGCGAGTGGATATTGCATCGTTTGGGCAGCGAGTGGACATTGCATCGTTTGGGCAGCGAGTGGACATTGCATCGCGTTGGGTGACGGCGAGTGGACATTGAAAACAAGAGTCACACTCATCACGCTTAATGATTCAACTACAGTTCGATCCTCTTGCCTTCGTTCCTCTGTCGAGCCATCGCTGCTTCCATCCCGACAACCACTCCCAACGAGCATCCTGAGAATCGCGACGACGAGCGACCAACAATCGGAAGCGACTTCTCCCCAACAATCAGCGCTCCCACACCTCCCACTCCAGACACAGCCACTCGCTTCGACGACAACAGCGGCACTCCATCCAAACGACCAAAACCAAGCCCACTCACGCGAGTCTCTTCCATCCAACAATTCTCAAACCACACTCGACACACACCCGACGACAGAACAACCACTCCACCCAGCTCCCTCCCAAACGGCACTGTGTCGATCATCAGACACTCCACAAAGCGAACCCTCCCTCCGCCCTTCCGACCCACTCCCACAAACAGCACTCCCCCAATCTCAGCCCCATCCGACAATCCCTTCGTCTTGCTTCCTTCAAACACACATCCCACAATCCGAGTCTCACTTTGCAGCGTCCACAGCGAGATCACTCCTCCTTCCTCAACCCCCAACTCCTCCACTCTCTCTTCGCGTGTCGTCTCCAACAGAACAACCTTCTCCAGCTCAACCTCCGACTCTTCCGTCTCACAACGAAACCAAATCAGAGGCGCGTTCAGCGTGCGCACTCGGCGAGCCTTCAGCGAACTCACAGAAAGACTCGCTTTGGACACCTCACTCCCAACTTCAACAAGCCGAACTCCATCTCCAAAGGCAACTCCCTCCAGCGAAATCGAATCAAGATCAGCTGATCCCCACGACAGGCCAATCAGCCCAATCCCAATCTTTGCATCGTCCAGACTCCCAACCACCACTCGCTCCACACTCACCTCTCCTCCTCCACAAATCAGGAAGCTCTTCTCTTCCATTCCTCCCTCTCGTCCACTTCCCAAAAGAATCATAACTTCAACAATCCACACGTGTCCTCCATCAACTTCAATCGCATTCCCCGACTCCCAACTCTCCTTCCACTCCACCAACATTCTTCCTCTTCCTTCCCTTCCGCCCCACACCACAACCTTCTCTGAGTCCACTTCCATCACTCCTCCCATCTCCACTTCCCCATCCACCTCCAACTCCACAATCTCTTCTGCGCTCTCCCGTTGCAGCAGTCCGGCTAGCCATCCAACAAGAAGACTCAAACACTGACGGTTTGGCATCCCACACGTGTTCTCGTTGTCGCTTCCTCCCTTCCGACACAGCACAGTCGGTCGTGGAACCACAAGTCCGATCCCTTCGTCCACCACACACCCACTCGACCCGTCCCCCATCTCCATCAGCCTGTACTCCTTCCCAATCTCCACTCCCGAATCCGACTCAGCTTCGGCCACTCCGAACTCCACAATGCTTGGCGTTGTGCTTGAGACTGACACAACTCCAATCGATTTCCACACTTTCCCATTTCGTGTCAGACACACACGACCCATCTTCGCATCAAATGCTCGGCCTTCCAGTTCCACAATCAGTGTCTGCCGATCCTCACTCAACACACGCGAGAGACAGCGGATGACTCGAGCGAATTCTCGGTCGGTGTGGAATGTGGTTGGCGATGGTTCGAAGAAGATCGGCGTGGATTGTCGAGTTAGCGAGGAGAGCGAGTACGTCGTGTCGAATTCAAGTTGTCCTTTCTTTCCGTTTCCATCTGCAAAAGGATACAGAACTGCCAAGTAATCCGGAATCGACCCATCCTCATCTGTCGTCACTGTCAGTGTTTTCAGATGCGCAGGCTCGTCGGATGTGGGGATTGAGACGAGTGACAGCGTGTATTCTGCCTCGCCAAGCAGGGCAGACGAGGTGAACGAGAGAGTGATCGACGATTTCTTCGAATCAGCAACCAGACTGCCAGCAGAGATTGTGAGGAGTCGCTCTGGTTCGGATTTCGTTTTGAATGAAAGACCAGGAATGAACAGGATCTCGTTCGATTGGGAATCTGTCACCCTCGTCAGAGTGTAGTTGATGTTGTAGTCCAGCTCAGCTTCCGAAACAGGGAAGAGTGACGCTGATCCCCTTCCTTCTGTTGGTGAGGAGAACTTCACGTTGATCGTCTTTTGGATGTTGGTTCCTGTCTCGTTCACCACCAGCGTGTATGTCTCTCCTTCAGTCATCACCAATCCTTCCACTTCAAACTCCACTTTCTTGTCTTTCTCCGAATATCCTGTGATCGAGAGGCCAATCACTCGAGTGGGCTCAGCAGGTGTGGAGATGAGCGAAGTGGGAAGAGCTGTTGATTGGCTTGAAATCGATGATACAATTTGCGTCACTGCGTATGTCGTGTCATATTTCAGATCTGCCTCTGAGGGAGGAAACAAGGTCGCATTCCATTCGCTCAGTGCAGTGGACGATGTCGGGACGAGTGAGACTTCTTTCGTGTGTGGTGTTCCACTCGGATTCTGTTCTGTCAGCGTGAGTGTGTATGTCTGGCCAAACAATTCACTTCCTGTGAACAACAAAATCATCCAATCATCATGCATTTGAGGAGTGAACGAGGAGACCTTTGCGACAGGCCATGGAACGACGAACGAGACCTCAGTTGTGAAGGTAGTTGAGAATGCTCCAAATGTCCCTGTGTAAAGCCAGTATTCTTCCCCAAAGTTCCAATCCGACGGACCTGACAAGGAAACAGGGATGGTGCCACTCAGCGCTGTTCCAGTGTTCGTTGTGAGGGAACGAAGATATGTCTCTCCATTCTTGTCCTTCATCATAATCGTCGAGCTTCCTTGTTTCACAAACACTCCAGACAGTGTCAGTGTCGCTGTCGTGATGCTCGTCAGTTTGGCCTCCATTCCATCAATTCGACCGAGAATCTCTTTTCCTGACAACCCAACACTTCGAATCGAGAATGACTCGCCATTCCCCAAATCTGGAAGAACTCCCTCAGCACCAACTGACACTTCTGTCGTCCCAGTGCTTGAAGGAGACCCTGTCGACCCAAACGGAACGTGGATCAGTCGAGGAACATTCCCTCCTTCCAACAGAACACCCATCGTTCCAACCACAGACGCAGACAGTGTCATATCAACCACACACTTCGACGACTCCAGTTTCATCGAGAAGGCAGTGATGAACAATCCAGCGTTCGTCTCAAGTTGAGGTATTAATTTCCCGTCTGTCGTTGAATCATCCTTATAATAGATGTTGGGTGATCCAGATGTCGAGTCGCAGAATTTGACTGATGTCGCGTTGACAAGTGCCTTTGCCATATCAAAGTACGCGATGTCCGACGAGTCAGAAGTAAACGCTGAACACTCGCGGAACTGAATCGACGAAAAGGCGACTGACGTGACGGAATACAATCCAATCGCACCACCGTAGTGTTCGAGAGAGGCACATTTCACAAAAGTCGAGTTGGAGAGGCAAGCAGGGCTAAATGTGAGATACGCCGTTGCTCCGCGACCAGTTGCGTTGCAGAGGTGAAAGAAACAGTCTGAAATTGCTGATTGTGAGGCATATGCTTGGAGAAAGGCACAGCTCGTGCTCCCGATATCAGTGCCAGTCGACTGACACTCCGTGAACGAGGATTGTGTCAATGAGAATGGTTTTCGATTCGCCGATGAGGGAATAAACAGAATCGCTCCTCCATCATTGTTCACGCCAGACACAACGCATTTATGGAAGAAGCACTGCGCGACAATGAGGGTGGCATTGGTGAGCTTGAGAAAGATCGCTGCTCCGCCCATTTCGATCCCGTCTTTCGTGTATTTCATGTCGTTGAACGTGCAGAGTGTGAACTTGACTGACGTGACAGAGGTGTCAGTGAGATCAAAGCGTTGTCCCTCGACCCGGTCTTCGTATGAAAAAGTGTGTTCAGTGTTGGGTTGGCTGACACACGACGAGAACGAGGTGTTCTGGCACAGAAGCGAGCCTCCAACATTCGGATTCAGCATGCTCGATCCTCGCTGATGGTTCGAGCTGTTTGATACTAGACATCCAACCAGTCGTTGATGAACATTCGAGCCAAACACAATTCCTCCCAGTTTCTCGCGAATTGGTGTTGAGACACTCGAGATGTTTAATAGTGGGCTGTTGATCAAGTCGGTTTTCATTTCTAGAGCACATCCGACGGGACGGTGAGGCGGGCGATGTTCAAACAACCCAAACGAGAAGAGTGGGCCCGTTCCAGAAAGCAGCATTTTCGATTCAAGGGCAACATTGATTCCAACAATTGTAATCCCATCCATCGAGTCTTGTGACGGGCCACTGTTCGGTGTGGGCAGATCAGAGGATATTGGAGCTGTTTCCCGTGAAATGTCAACATACGGGGCAACAAAGCTGGATGGGGAGAGGTGGGTCACATCGGAGAGACGAACGGTGGATGGGGAGCGTTCCGACTCCAGTGTGGACAAGATGATCACAAAGGGGGAACAGAGGGCGTGTGACGTGATCGAACTCGCAGACAGGAGCACAGAAGAGCCAGAAAGGGTGCAGATCCTGTTTCTTTCCGACTCGCACTTCAAATGCAGTCCATCCATACTGAATGTGCTATTGCAGACATCAAACATGAACTGTGTGGCTAGGCCATTCCGCATGTTCCAGTTTGATGTCTGTTCAGTTTCATTTTTCGATGAAGATTGGTTTGACGAAGAATGTCGAAGTTGGAGGTTGTCTTCAAAAATACGAGATAATGACAGTGTCGTGTTATGCCCTGTCAATGAAATATTATCCGATCGAATTTGGATTGTGTCGGATAGAACCGCATCCATTTCAAGATGTAACGAACGTTCGTTGACACTGGAATACTCCGAGAAAAATGATGGCTCGATGTGGATTGGACACTGTGATGTGTGGAGAATGGATACGAGAATGAGTCGAATCAACATGTCTCCTCTGAGTTCGAATGGTCAATTGAAGAATCCCATACTTTGAATCATAACACTTTCGATTCGTTGGATTTCTTGATCTATTGTGAATGTTGGGATGCTCCCAGTCGAGAATTTCTGATTCAGGGAAGGAATCTAAGGTGTGATGGGCGAAAGAAACTGGTCGATACAGTTTTTTCGTAATTTTTAGCTACTCCGGTCAAGATCAACAAAAAAGGAGCAAAAAAATACGATTTAACGGTGAATTCAATTTTGAAGGAAATGGAAAGTATCGCAATAAAGAGTGTTGTGGTTTGTCGATGGATGATCCACAAAAATCTCTGACACACGACATCAGCATGAAAACTCTCCGAAAATCATCCATCAGCATGATAGTTTGGTCTCAATCGCTTCTGGGAACTGATCCTCCAAGGGATATGCAACAAAGACGAGAATAAGCCCCTGACGGGCCTGTTCGAACGATACAAGCCTCACAAATGTCACAAAACCCTTCTCCAATCAAATCACTCACCCATGTCGCCTGAGACAACTTGAAACCGAGTCGATGCATCCATTTGAGCGTGTCCCAAAGAACATAGAAAGTGAACTGAACAAGTTCATCATTGTCACTTTCAGAAGCAAAATGAATGATAGTACGTGTCAACGTGCTGTCAGTAAGAAATTGGTTGAGTTGGGGGAAGAAGAAAGAACACTTGCAGACTCTTTGGTGGAAAGAGGACAAGAAACTAGAATCTTCATGTAACGATAGATTTGAATCAGAAGAAGAGGAACCTAAAGAAGAAAGGCAGAGTTGCTTGACAAGAACAGGAGAGGAGAAGATTGTGGACATGGGAGTGTCTCGTTGATCCACCAGATTCTCGAGTGACTTCCGCTCCTGATATTTAGGTGTGTATTCGCTGATTCGGCGTTCAAGTGCAGATACAAGCTTCCAGGAAAGTGCAGCAGAGTAAGGAGATGTTCCGTACTTGGATAGATTGGGAATAATGGACGAGAAGACAAGCTGCGAGAAAGGTGTGTTTGAGAGAAGAATATGAGTTTCTTTCGCAACTGAGAGACTGATCCAAACTAGAATGACTTGGTATTGGATCTCGAAAGGACATCGTGAAACAAAGAACGAGAGAATGTCAATCAATTCTGGAAAAACTGGACTCAGTTCGTCTGCTGACGGGGGGTTATCGACAAAAGAGGTAAAGAGTGAGAGCAGAGTTTTATGAGATTGTTCAAGAACATCATCACTTGATGATGCTTTCGTCCGGATTTCTGTGAGTATTGAAATGATCGCTGAAAAGGTGTTTGGTGTCGATATGGTAGCAGAATCTGATCTAACGGTCGGAGTTGTTGTCTTTGTGAGAGATGACGACATCGAATACTCGATATTTAAAGAGACACGAAGATCAAACCACACGAAAGTGCTTTTAGAAGTCACAGGGTGAGAGAATGGAATGAGGTTAGAACGATTGGATCGAAGACTCCATAGATACAAAGCTGTTTGGACTGACAGATAATTTTAGCTCGGTCTGTTCAACTCCAATTCGCCTCTAAGGGTCAGATCGACCTAAAGAAGACATGTTGATTCGACTCATTCTCGTATCCATTCTCCACACATCACAGTGTCCAATCCACATCGAGCCATCATTTTTCTCGGAGTATTCCAGTGTCAACGAACGTTCGTTACATCTTGAAATGGATGCGGTTCTATCCGACACAATCCAAATTCGATCGGATAATATTTCATTGACAGGGCATAACACGACACTGTCATTATCTCGTATTTTTGAAGACAACCTCCAACTTCGACATTCTTCGTCAAACCAATCTTCATCGAAAAATGAAACTGAACAGACATCAAACTGGAACATGCGGAATGGCCTAGCCACACAGTTCATGTTTGATGTCTGCAATAGCACATTCAGTATGGATGGACTGCATTTGAAGTGCGAGTCGGAAAGAAACAGGATCTGCACCCTTTCTGGCTCTTCTGTGCTCCTGTCTGCGAGTTCGATCACGTCACACGCCCTCTGTTCCCCCTTTGTGATCATCTTGTCCACACTGGAGTCGGAACGCTCCCCATCCACCGTTCGTCTCTCCGATGTGACCCACCTCTCCCCATCCAGCTTTGTTGCCCCGTATGTTGACATTTCACGGGAAACAGCTCCAATATCCTCTGATCTGCCCACACCGAACAGTGGTCCGTCACCAGACTCGATGGATGGGATTACAATTGTTGGAATCAATGTTGCCCTTGAATCGAAAATGCTGCTTTCTGGAACGGGCCCACTCTTCTCGTTTGGGTTGTTTGAACATCGCCCGCCTCACCGTCCCGTCGGATGTGCTCTAGAAATGAAAACCGACTTGATCAACAGCCCACTATTAAACATCTCGAGTGTCTCAACACCAATTCGGGAGAAACTGGGAGGAATTGTGTTTGGCTCGAATGTTCATCAACGACTGGTTGGATGTCTAGTATCAAACAGCTCGAACCATCAGCGAGGAACGAGCATACTGGATCCGAATGTTGGCGGCTCGCTTCTGTGCCAGAACACGTCGTTCTCATCGTGTGTCAGCCAGCCCAACGCTGACCAAGTAATTTCTTACAAATCCCATGCCCAGGGAGACCAATTTCTCTCAACCCATGTCACCTCAGAAACAGTCGTGTTTATCCTCTGCACATTCAACGACATGAAGTTCACTGAAGATGGTCATCTTTTGGGCGGAGCGGGAATTTTCATGTATCAGACAAACGCCGCCCTCACTGTCGCGCAGTGCTTCTTCCACAAGTGTGTGTGCACCGGAAGCAACAATGATGGTTCAGCAATTCTGTTCTATGGCTCATCAGAAATACGAAAACCATTCTCGTTGACACAATCCTCGTTCACTGAATGCCAATCAACCTACGACCATTTGGGAAGCACGAGCTGTGCCTTTATCCAAGCATATGCCTCGCAGTCCACAATCTCCAACTGTCACCTCCATCTCTGCAACGCGACTGGTCGCGGAGCAACAGCATATCTCTCCAACAGTCCTGCTGGCCTCTCCAACTCGACTTTTGTGAAATGTGCCTCTCTCAGCTACTACGGTGGGGCGATTGGATTGTATTCCGTCACGTCCGTCGTCTTTTCGTCGATTCAGTTCAGGAAATGTTCAGCGTTTGTTGCTGGTTCGGCCGACGTCACGTACATCAACACGGCTGTGTCGCTACTCAACGAGACATCTATCCAATTCTGTGACTCGACATCTGGATCACCCAACATTTATGATCCAGACTCGCCAAGCACTGTTTTATCCTTGATCCCTCAACTTGAAACGAACACTGGATTGTTCATAACTGCCTTCTCGATGAAACTGGAGTCGTCGAAGTGTGTGGTTGATATGACACTGTCTGCATCTGTGGTTGGCACGATGGGTGTTCTGTTGGAAGGAGGGAATGTTCCTCGACTGATCCACGTTCCGTTTGGGTCGACAGGGTCTCCTTCAAGCACTGGGACGACAGAAGTGTCAGTTGGTGCTGAGGGAGTTCTTCCAGATTTGGGGAATGGCGAGTCATTCTCGATTCGAAGTGTTGGGTTGTCAGGAAAAGAGATTCTCGGTCGAATTGATGGAATGGAGGCCAAACTGACGAGCATCACGACAGCGACACTGACACTGTCTGGAGTGTTTGTGAAACAAGGAAGCTCGACGATTATGATGAAGGACAAGAATGGAGAGACATATCTTCGTTCCCTCACAACGAACACTGGAACAGCGCTGAGTGGCACCATCCCTGTTTCCTTGTCAGGTCCGTCGGATTGGAACTTTGGGGAAGAATACTGGCTTTACACAGGGACATTTGGAGCATTCTCAACTACCTTCACAACTGAGGTCTCGTTCGTCGTTCCATGGCCTGTCGCAAAGGTCTCCTCGTTCACTCCTCAAATGCATGATGATTGGATGATTTTGTCGTTCACAGGAAGTGAATTGTTTGGCCAGACATACACACTCACGCTGACAGAACAGAATCCGAGTGGAACACCACACACGAAAGAAGTCTCACTCGTCCCGACATCGTCCACTGCACTGAGCGAATGGAATGCGACCTTGTTTCCTCCCTCAGAGGCAGATCTGAAATATGACACGACATACGCAGTGACGCAAATTGTATCATCGATTTCAAGCCAATCAACAGCTCTTCCCACTTCGCTCATCTCCACACCTGCTGAGCCCACTCGAGTGATTGGCCTCTCGATCACAGGATATTCGGAGAAAGACAAGAAAGTGGAGTTTGAAGTGGAAGGATTGGTGATGACTGAAGGAGAGACATACACGCTGGTGGTGAACGAGACAGGAACCAACATCCAAAAGACGATCAACGTGAAGTTCTCCTCACCAACAGAAGGAAGGGGATCAGCGTCACTCTTCCCTGTTTCGGAAGCTGAGCTGGACTACAACATCAACTACACTCTGACGAGAGTGACAGATTCCCAGTCGAACGAGATCCTGTTCATTGCTGGTCTTTCATTCAAAACGAAAGCCGAACCAGAGCGACTCCTGACGATCTCTGCTGGCAGTCTGATTGCTGATTCGAAGAAATCGTCGATCACTCTCTCGTTCACCTCGTCTGCCCTGCTTGGCGAGGCAGAATACACGCTGTCACTCGTCTCAATCCCCACATCCGACGAGCCTGCGCATCTGAAAACACTGACAGTGACGACAGATGAGGATGGGTCGATTCCGGATTACTTGGCAGTTCTGTATCCTTTTGCAGATGGAAACGGAAAGAAAGGACAACTTGAATTCGACACGACGTACTCGCTCTCCTCGCTAACTCGACAATCCACGCCGATCTTCTTCGAACCATCGCCAACCACATTCCACACCGACCGAGAATTCGCTCGAGTCATCCGCTGTCTCTCGCGTGTGTTGAGTGAGGATCGGCAGACACTGATTGTGGAACTGGAAGGCCGAGCATTTGATGCGAAGATGGGTCGTGTGTGTCTGACACGAAATGGGAAAGTGTGGAAATCGATTGGAGTTGTGTCAGTCTCAAGCACAACGCCAAGCATTGTGGAGTTCGGAGTGGCCGAAGCTGAGTCGGATTCGGGAGTGGAGATTGGGAAGGAGTACAGGCTGATGGAGATGGGGGACGGGTCGAGTGGGTGTGTGGTGGACGAAGGGATCGGACTTGTGGTTCCACGACCGACTGTGCTGTGTCGGAAGGGAGGAAGCGACAACGAGAACACGTGTGGGATGCCAAACCGTCAGTGTTTGAGTCTTCTTGTTGGATGGCTAGCCGGACTGCTGCAACGGGAGAGCGCAGAAGAGATTGTGGAGTTGGAGGTGGATGGGGAAGTGGAGATGGGAGGAGTGATGGAAGTGGACTCAGAGAAGGTTGTGGTGTGGGGCGGAAGGGAAGGAAGAGGAAGAATGTTGGTGGAGTGGAAGGAGAGTTGGGAGTCGGGGAATGCGATTGAAGTTGATGGAGGACACGTGTGGATTGTTGAAGTTATGATTCTTTTGGGAAGTGGACGAGAGGGAGGAATGGAAGAGAAGAGCTTCCTGATTTGTGGAGGAGGAGAGGTGAGTGTGGAGCGAGTGGTGGTTGGGAGTCTGGACGATGCAAAGATTGGGATTGGGCTGATTGGCCTGTCGTGGGGATCAGCTGATCTTGTTTCGATTTCTTTGGAGGGAGTTGCCTTTGGAGATGGAGTTCGGCTTGTTGAAGTTGGGAGTGAGGTGTCCAAAGCGAGTCTTTCTGTGAGTTCGCTGAAGGCTCGCCGAGTGCGCACGCTGAACGCGCCTCTGATTTGGTTTCGTTGTGAGACGGAAGAGTCGGAAGTGCGGCTGGAGAAGGTTGTTCTGTTGGAGACGACACGCGAAGAGAGAGTGGAGGAGTTGGGGGTTGAGGAAGGAGGAGTGATCTCGCTGTGGACGCTGCAAAGTGAGACTCGGATTGTGGGATGTGTGTTTGAAGGAAGCAAGACGAAGGGATTGTCGGATGGGGCTGAGATTGGGGGAGTGCTGTTTGTGGGAGTGGGTCGGAAGGGCGGAGGGAGGGTTCGCTTTGTGGAGTGTCTGATGATCGACACAGTGCCGTTTGGGAGGGAGCTGGGTGGAGTGGTTGTTCTGTCGTCGGGTGTGTGTCGAGTGTGGTTTGAGAATTGTTGGATGGAAGAGACTCGCGTGAGTGGGCTTGGTTTTGGTCGTTTGGATGGAGTGCCGCTGTTGTCGTCGAAGCGAGTGGCTGTGTCTGGAGTGGGAGGTGTGGGAGCGCTGATTGTTGGGGAGAAGTCGCTTCCGATTGTTGGTCGCTCGTCGTCGCGATTCTCAGGATGCTCGTTGGGAGTGGTTGTCGGGACAGAAGCAGCGATGGCTCGACAGAGGAACGAAGACAAGAAGATCGAACTGTAGTTGAATCATTGTGCGTGATGAGTGTGACTCTTATTTTCAATGTCCACTCGTCGTAACCCAGCGCGATGCAATGTCCACTCGCTGCCCAAGCGATGCCAAGTCCACTCGCTGCCCAAGCGATGCCAAGTCCACTCGCTGCCCAAGCGATGTCAAGTCCCCTCGCTGCCCAAGCGATGCCAAGTCCACTCGCTGCCCAAGCGATGTCAAGTCCACTCGCTGCCCAAGCGATGTCAAGTCCCCTCGCTGCCCAAGCGATGCCAAGTCCACTCGCTGCCCAAGCGATGTCAAGTCCACTCGCTGCCCAAGCGATGCCAAGTCCACTCGCTGCCCAAGCGATGTCAAGTCCACTCGCTGCCCAAGCGATGCCAAGTCCACTCGCTGCCCAAGCGATGCCATGTCCACTCGCTGCCCAAGCAATACCAATTCCACTCGCTGCCCAAGCGATGCCAAGTCCACTCGCTGCCCAAGCGATGCCAATTCCACTCGTCATCGTGCGCCTTAACATCCACTCCCTGATACACCCCATCTTCTTCCCCTCCAAACTCTTCATCATTCACCATCCATTCACGCGACTTTATTTCACGTCGTGGCGATCCAGTGCTTGCTCAACTGCAGCACCTTCCACCATCCCCTCCACTCCCTCACACCATACTTTTGATTCGGAGGACAAATATCATTCCTCACTCTCACTCTCTCTCGAAGATCTCCGTCACTCACTCACTCACTCACCAACCATCCCGCTCACAACCACCCTCTGCCTTCCAACATTGACTTTGCGAAGATGACCTGGTTTTCATTTTCGTGTTGGCAGGCAGATGTGTGGGAGTGTGTTCGTCGTTATTTTTGATTTCGTCTGACTTGCTGATGTTTTGATTTCGGAGAGAGAATTGAGGGTTGTGGAGGAAGGATGGATTGGAGTGAGGAGGAATGGAGATGGAAAAAGGAGACACGACGCAACGAGCACACGTCTGTCTCCTCTCCTCTCCTCTCCTCACTCTTACTTTCATTTCTGCCTCGCATTCCTCTTGGTTGATCCATACAGACCCACTTTTCTTTCTTTTCTGTCTCGCGCGACTCTGACCCAGACGCGATCTTCTTTCTGCTTCTCTGATCCAGCTGCTTGCCGTCACACTGTCCGCTGGTGTCTTCTCATGGAACGGTAGGAGTGGTCAGAAACTGAGACGAAGATCGAGTGTTTGAGAAAGATATCTTGACAATTCTGTTTCTTTCCGTTCAATCTTCTCACTTCACTGTTCATAGTCCCGTGCTCAGGCCGGACTTGGTTTTCAAACCGCACAATGGGTTTTCTGATTCATTCTGCTTTTCTTCAACATTATTTGTGTGTTTTAATCTCTGGTTTGTCTGAATGATTGAAATATGAGGCAATTGGGAGAAAAGAATAGCAACAAGACTGATCCTTGTTTGAATTTTCGAAGAATGTTAGTGAGGGCCAGATCGTTCTCAATCATCACTACTCCAGAAACTGAGCATGGGAAAGTGCTTTTCGAAACCACTGTCGGAATCTCAAACATATGAGAAAGTTCCACTTCTCTCAGAAAAGGACACCGCGATCCTTCTGGTGATAGACCCTCCACAAAACCGGCTAAAAAATATACAAAACCGGTTTTATTCATTCTAAGGTCATTTTTCACAATATAATGCAAGAATTGTAATTTCAGAACTCTTAGAAACATGGTAGCGGGAGTTTGATGAGAGAGAAGATCATCAAAATCACAAAAAACAATGAGCATTGTTCCAAATAATGGGGAAAATGCCTTCTTTTCGTCACTAGTTGGTTTTTGAAAAAACACTCGATATACTTGAAAGGGTGTATTACGTGACGTGGTAAGAGATAATCGAGAAATTGTGGATGAAATGTCATATTTTGATTTTATAGTAGTGTCAATAGTCCGTACATATTCAAAAATCCGAAACATGGGGCTTGGGTGATTCTCACCAAAATGTCCTTTTGAAAAAAATCCAATAATGAAGATTTCTTCACAGGCTGGGTGTAAACCATCTAATTCGAGAGAAAAGAGCCCTCTGCGAGAGAGAAGGTGAGTCAAAGACAGAAAACTGGCCAACATTCACAGTTGATGAGTTACACTTCGGAACGGTCTTCAAGAGGTTGATGGTTTGAGAAAAGAGGAGCGATTTATGTAGGATCGTTGATGTCATGGAGAAAGATGTGACAAAATGAAACTGGTTAATAGATATGTCATTAACCCGGTCCGTGTCACCAACCCGGAACCTGGGGTTGAAAGAAACCATATTGGTCCAACTAAGAAAAAAATTAAATTTGAGAATTCAATTCCGCGGGGAATCGGAGAAAACCTCAAAATACTGTATACAGCAGGAATACACACATTTTTTCAAACTTTTTCAGCTCGTATCTCCACAACCAGATATCCGTTTTACACCAAATAAAAAGCATTTTTATCGTGAGTATATCGAAAAAAGACTCACAAAAAAAATAATTTTTTTTTCCTAAGAAATGTTTGGGCGAGAAAAACGGTGTTTTTTCACATCTTTCCAAATACCCAACATTTTTTGATCAATTTTTTTTCACTATTTTAGTTTCACCAAAAAAACGTTTCTGTGAAAAATTTCATGAAAATCGGTTCCCTGGTTGTTGAGATATACTCGTACACATTTTGAAAAGTGGCTAAAACGAGGTATTTTAAGGGTTTCTTGAATTCCCCAAATAGGAAATTTCTCAAATTTCATTTTTTTTCTTAGTTGGACCAATATGGTTTGTTTCAACCCCAGGTTCCGGGTTGGTGACAGAATCGGGTTACTGACACATCTATAATATTGTTTCGACTCAGAACACTCTGATGAAATGGTTTTGTAACCCATTTTTTTCTTTTTTGAGACATATCGGTAAGAATCACCCACTTCAACGTTCTGAATTGGGAGAATAATTTTGAAATGACTCACCCATCACAAAATCACACAGACGCAGAAATTCTCCAGAACAATCATATTTCTTCGTCTATCATCCCGAAATACATCATTTGTGAACTTTTTTCATATTCACAAAAACATAGCAGTAGTAGTATAGTAGACGATTTGGGAACCAGATTGAAATAGTCGTTGAAATCAGAAACGAAAAGTCAATTCCGATTGACAATTTCTAAATCTTGTATTAAAAGGAATTTAGGCCATTTCAATGATGCCAAAATTTGACCTAAATTCCAAAAATATGTCCAATATTTCGACCTCATTTTAAGCGTCAATTTTGAAGCAAATTTTTGATATATTCCAAAAATGTTGTCACTTTTTTCGATGTTTTTTCACTTTTGAACTCGAACAAAGTGAATCCAACTTGAGAACCACTTCGAAAAAAAATCGAAAAAAATTCTAAAATGTCGAGGACGATGTGAGTCATCGATCAAAACAATCCCGATGAAGATCGGTTGAGAATTCGCGGAGCTACGTACCGAACAGTGGTCAAAAAATGGACCAAAAAGTCGATTTTCAGATTTCGCTACTAACCACTACTTTATGTCTCAAATTCACCTCAAACATCTTCTAAAATTACAAAATCGATTTTGAAAGGTGAGATTCGCGATAAAAAACACTTTTTGGAAAAAAAGTTTGATCCGACCCATTGAGGATTTTTACGAGTCGAAATTTTCGAGACAAGGTATGGACCCTGTCTTCCATCATCTTTCGCTCAGGAATCGTCCTCTTATGACGCCTTTTAGCATTAGATCAGTTAAGAACGCCTTCTGGCGACTTTTGGTTCGAACCATTTGGGAGATTATTTTTGAAAGGTTGCAAAACACTATGGAGCGTCACCAAAAATTATTTTTTGCCTAATTAACAGTTACAGGCTTAAAGAGATAATGAGCCATGAATTGAGTGAATTTTGTTTTGATCGCGTTTGAGACGACCATTTTTTCACCAGCACAAATTGACACACTTTTTGATACAATACACGTCATAAAACCAAGAAGTGGTGTAAAACGCTAAAAAATAACGGATACATGAGCAAAAAGTGAAATAAATGCACAAATCATTCAAAAAACCATGAAAAGCACCTCAATGCTCTATCTCTCGAGACGAGGAGTATTGCCCTGGAATAATCTGAACATGTCAGGATGGTTATTTTGATGTCAATTTACGAAGGAATATCAGTTTTGAGGGATAGTATCTTAAAGGGAGGATGAACAGAAAACGCGTGTTGATCCCAGGACGAGACGAACAATATCATCTGAACAAAACACAAAAAATGAAGGAAAACATGTGAAAATACCAGATTATGACTTTAATCAGTGAGATGACAAGTCTCGAAGTTGTCGGGAAGACTGTTGAAAACCGACTTTGGAGAGAGAAGATGAAAAAGAAAGAACAATGGAAACTTTGTTGGTTCACATCAAAAGAAGTGTTCAAACACTGATCTTACGCGAATGAGAAGGTATGTCCAAGAATTGGCGAAGAGGGGTCACCGCCAGCAGAAATCTGAATGAAAAGAGTGGATGAATCGGTAAATGAACGTACAAAACCTTCAGTGTGTTGATTGAAGGGGTATATGCAGACAATGAGAATGGTTAGGCAAATCTCCAGACTTACACAAAAATATGACGCCAGCAACTTTTGAAAAATAATCACCCATTTCACACCTCGATCGTTTTCACAGTTTTTTCTCAATTTTCATTTTTAACGATTTTCACGTCAACCACTTCACAATTACATTCAAGCGACGCTTTTTTGAGATTTCGAGTTTACTGGTGACATTAGTTCTCTCTGGAGGGTCGGTTTTTCACATCACACATTTGACGCATCATTTCCGCCAACATTTTCACTATATGAATTTTTGCCCCGAATTTCTCCCACAAATCCTTCATTCTCACTGTCCGACAAAGCTGTGCTCAAATTTCGAGACACTTTTGTCGGATAGTTGTTCCATAACGTCACATTTTCGTGTTTCAACATCTCACGTTTTCACCGTGTTTGTCACTTCAAAAACACCTTCAACCCCTTTCTTCTCTCATCTTTCTTTCACCATTTCACATTCAATCTCTTCGTCATTCCTCTTCATTTTCGTCATCTCACGAGCATTCTTTCGACCGTCTACACCTCACGAGCACATCACAACAACTCATTTTTTATCAACTTTTTTGCTTAATTGGAACAAAAGAATGTGAATGAAGCAACAATGAAGTGGGCAAGTATGATAGCAATGGCTGAGACGGAAGATGTGAAAATTGTGGGTAAGTATTGAGATTTACGAACGTGTTCATACAAATTTCACAAAATAAGAGGAAAAACAAGCGAGTGAAGTGAGAATGAGACGATAAAACAAAATCACGTACCAGATCTGCACGATCTTGATTCTTCGTGTTTCGTTGGTACACCACTTCACTTTATGAACTACTTCAACAAAAATGTTTCTAATCAGAGGAAAATTGTGAAGTGAAACGATGTTAGCAACGATAAAACACATTCATGTACCAGATCTGAACGATCATTGTTTTTCGCATTTCGTTGGTACACCACTTCACTTTATGACGAGTTTGACCAAAATGTTTCTAATCAGAGTAAAATTGTGAAGTGAAACAATGTTAGCAACGATAAGGTGAAGTGACGTACCAGATCTCTCCAATCATTGTTTTTCTCACTTCGTTGGTACACCACTTCACCTTATGAACGCGTTCATCAAAATTTCTGAAAACAAGAGTAATTAAAAGTGATTGAAGTGAAAACTAAACGATAAAACACATTCATGTACCAGATCTCACCGATCATTTCAGATTGAGTCTCGTTGGTACACCACTTTGTTTTATGAAAGATTAGAGCAAAAATGTCAATAAAGAGATCAAAATTGTGAAGTGAAACAATGTTTGAAGTGATAAAACACATTCATGTACCAGATCTCACAGTTCATTTTTATCTTGACGATCAAACATTTTTAGTTCTGTGTTCCACTTTGTTTTGATAAAAAAGAGAATTGAAATCAAATAGTTGTGAAATGAAACGATAAGGTGAAGTGGTGTACCTGATCTGGATGATCACTTCAGATCGTGTTTTGTTGGTACACCGTTGTGTTTTAGAAAAAATGAAGAGCACAAATCGAAGAGTGGTGAAGTGTAAAAGGTGAAATGAAAGTTGAATGAAAGTAAAACAAAGTGGTGTACCAACGCATACAATTTTATCGATGAATCACGAAGTTTTTTGAGCAAAGATGAGGATCAAAATTTTGTTCACGTCATTTTAAATTTTAATTTTGTAAAAAAGTGAGAGACAATGAAAAAAAACTGACAATGAAGTGAAAATGAGAGGATAAAGTGAAGTGTTGTACCAGAAAAGAGAATGTCAAAAGTGAAGTGAAAATTCTGGTACGTCATTGTGTCTTATAAAGAGATAATACAAAAAAGAGAGCAAACCTGTTTCAAATATTCAGTGAACAGCACTTTCTGGTCATAAGACGCAATAGTGTACCTGAGTTTGATGATCACACAGATCGAGTACATGAAGATGTTTTATGAAAAGATGAAGAAAAAAGAAGAGAATACCTGTTTGGTAAATCACGAGAGACATACTTTTAAGCGATAAAACGCATCTGTGTACCTGATCTTCAGGTCCACTTTCGGTTTGATCGGCGTTGGTACAGAAGTAAGTTTTAGGAAAGAATGAATTCAAAAATGGAGCAAACCTGTTCAAAACAAGTCAGAAAAGAAATCTCTGAAGATAAGACATAATAGTGTACCTGAACGAGAGGAGAAGAAAAAAGTGAAGGATCGAGAACGAGAATGAAGAGAAAAAAAAGAAAAGAGAACAAATGAGATAGTAGAAAGTGAAACACACCAAAACGAAACAGTAAAGAGCATTCAGGAATGAGAAGAGAGGATCGTGTCCCATTGAAGTACTTTCTATGATCAAACAAGACTGATCGAACCCATCGAAGAGAGGATCGAAGTCGAGGGAGATCTCAAAGGATAAAATCACGAATGAAAATTTATTTTTGAATTTTTTAATTTGTATTAAATGAATCCAACTGAGATGTACAACGAAAGACGTCGAGTATGTTCAGAACAAGCATTAATTGAATCAATGAGAGAAGAGAACTGTTCGCTAGTCTCTGAGTATGTCAGAAATAATGTGCCGGTGACGTATGTTCATGAGGGAATGTCATTTTTTATTTTCAATGAAAGAGCAAACAAAAATGAATCGACAAAAATACAATTCACAAATGATTGAGAAAATGATTGATCATAATCTCTCGACAACCAACGAGAATACAGCAGTGATTGACTCACTTCAGAAGACAACAGAAGCACATAAGACAGCGATATCTTCAATCCAAAAAGTAGTCAGCATAAATGGATCGATCACGACACCAACAATCGGAGGATTGATCAATGTGAATGGAGCGAAGTGGAATATATCAGAAGGATCACTTCCGAAGTATCCTGGAACATACCCGTCCTCAACATTTTCTTCTGGAATTTCAATATCACAATCGCTTGCAGAAACTTCGGGAATTCAGTTCAATGGTGATGGAATAATTATGTGGTCTCCATGTGACAAACCAGCTTTGTATAACTACGATGAGGACACAGGTTCAGGAGTGTTTTCAATATCCACAACAGGAAGTTTTTCTCAGTTGTCAGACAGAAGAGTCAAAAGGAATATTGAACCATACCCCGATGTTCTTGAACAACTGAATAAAGTGGAAATCGTGCAGTATCAGTTCAACACATTCGACTCGAAGATCAGCAAAGTGACGAAGCAAATTGAGAGCGAGACTGATGAAGAACACTTGAGGAACTGCAAAGAGAAATGTGAATGTTTGAAGAAGGAAAGTGAGAAGAAACACATTGGAGTGATTGCTCAACAGATCCAAGAAATATTCCCTGAAGTCGTGAATGATTCCAATCCAGATTGTCTTCAAGTTGATTATGCAGAACTCTCCTGTTTTTGTATCAAAGCCATTCAGGAATTATGTTCAATTGTCGGACAACAACAGACGGTCATCAATGAACTAATACAAAAATATCATGCACTGATCGAAACAATGACTAGTACCATGACTCCGTCATCATAGAAATGCGAAGCATTAATACTCCAACATGAGATCAACCAGAAATTCAAAATACTCTTTGATTATTTTTCCATTGATTGTCTCTGATGTTTCCATCTCAATTGAGTCACCAGAACCGTCTTTGAACCAGATCTTCACAATTGATTGTCGAGTGCTTAATTCCCACTTCTTTCGCTTCGCAATCTGTTCGTTGCAGAAAGCAACAAACGAGTCATTGAATGCATCAGTCTGGATCCAATCACCGTGGATTGTGATGTGCTGAGGAATGTCTTTTGAGATGATAGTTGAGTTCCCATTAATCTCTTCCCTCACATGGATGAGTTTGCAGTCAAGAAAGTGAACATATTTTTGGTTTCTAGAATTGGTAAAATCAGGAGGGAGTTGAGCAGTGTGAGAATTCTGAATTGAGAAATAACGTTTGACCATTTGTGATTTCTACAAAAATAAAATATTCAATTTAATATCCTCTCTTCACTTCTTCATAAGCTTCTTGGAGTCGACGATCAATGACATATCGCACTCGTGGTTGTCCATTCTCAATCCAGAACAACCAATATGTTGCTTGATGTAGTGCTAGAATTGGAGGAGGAGGTCCATCTTTGGTTGATGTGAAATATGGATCGAGTTCTCCCTGATTGATTGGTGATCCTCTGTAGACGATATTCACTGATTCTGCTGTTGAGATACCTTCTTCACCACCAGCGATTTCACTTCGATCAGTTGGAACCATGAATGTGAAAGAAGTTGCATCCGTAACTGGTTTTGTTCTCTTGATATCCTTTCCTCTATAGTCAAACACTCGAGTTGAACAAATTGAATTCTCAAACTCTTCTGTTGCAGAACAACCAATGAAATCACCATTCACCATCATCATTTGATAGAACTCTGGTGAGATTGTTGACATTGGGAAATTGGGAAAGTTGGATCCAAGCATTTCGAATAGACCAACGTAGTGAGGATTTCTGAAGACTGTACATTCATTTGGTCTTTCTGGGAATAAGCACATCAGATTCATCAGATTGTTGAGTTTGATACTGATGTTTGATCTCACTCCCATTGCATTTGCTTTTGATTGAAATGATTGAGTGTCAATTCTTTCTGCTTTCAGAACATAAAGAGTCTTCGAATATGTGTTGAAGAGAGATTGTTTTGTTGCATCAGTGATTTGATATCCGTAACAAATTGTTGAGACTTTATCAACTGATGAAGAAAGAACAGTGCAAGTGTATTCAACGGCGACAACCTCTGCGACTCTACTGGTATTTGGAGTATAACTCCATTTCTTGGTAGCTTTCAGTACAGGATTTCCTATCTGTGTAAATTCTTGTATTACGGGAGAAAAGTCACCCTCAGACATCAAGAACATGTTGGATTGATCCGAAAGAGTCATTAAGTCTTTATCAGGATACAATTCACGGCCACCTTCGGAAGATTTTCGAATGACAGTTGAAGGCTGAATTGGACAATACACTAGTGAATCAGTTGTCAAGTGAAATCTTAAACGTAAATTACCAAAGATTGAATTGGGATATTGATCAAATGTACTCAATGGAAGTAGATTCACAAATGGAATCACTAAAGGAATTGTCGCAGTGAATTCTTTTTTGCTTCTGTTGACTGGGACATAGTAGAATCCACACACACTCTGATCCATTCTCTGAACATTTTCCCAAAGGCTGTAGCAATGCTTCATGTTGTTTTTCTCTTCATGTGACTTGAATGTGTGATACAGAAATGATTCGTGAACATGATTATTCTGAAGTGTATTGTCAATAATGTTACCATGACTATCAACGAGTCTCATATCTCGAATTGCATCTGAGGATGATTTGTATCCGACGAATATTCCGGATAGTCCGACGTAATCTCCCGTTTCACCAATCTGAAATGAATACGGAAAGGTCATCGTGAGATCGATACGCAAATGACTCTTCGCAAACTCAGTCACATCATGACCATCATAGCACAATGGAACTTCAATCTCGTCTCCAATTCTGCATGGCATGGGAGGATTTGTTGGATGCACTTCTTGGATGGAGTAGATGTGTGGTTCCGAATCCCATTGTTTTGGCAGATATGATTGCACTTCAATTTGCTCAATTAATGTCGATGTTGGTTTGGATTGATTAGATCTGAAACTTCTCATTTATAGAAAAATAAAAAATACAATATCATTATTTTCTTTTACTGTTTTGTCTCGCCAGAGGCTTCGAACTCCCGATGAGAGTCTCTACATGATTCCTAAATCTTTATGCAACGCTTTCAATGTGTGATTCGGATAGTACTCAACTTTTGGTTCACCATTACTGTATCGTAGGACCCACCACGTGGTAGCAGTTGTGGCTAGAATCGGTGCTGGAGGATGTGTAAATGTTGTCATATCACCACCACTTTGACTTGGATTGTAAACATTGTAGTATGTGTCGAGATTGCCTTGATAGATTGGATGTGATCTCAAAGTGACAGCAGTATTTCCTCTTGAACTGATGGAATCATTACAGTTCGTTGGACACCCACTTCTCTGAGTTGGAAAGCAGAGAAGGAAGTCAGTATTGTCATGAACTGGACGAACCCTTGTCATTGTTTCATTGGGATATGTTCCGTCACCAGTGTGTTTCTCTTCAACGAGAGAATCCGTCAGTGATCGCTCCAAATCATCAGGAACAGCTAGGTATGAATCGAGATTGAGAGTCGATAATGCGAACTGATAGAAGCGAGCTCCAATAGTTGTCGTTGGTTGTTCTGGATAATACCTGTTTTGTAAAGTCACTTGGATGTTCTTCTGCATTGGATTGTGGAAGCAAGTGACTTCATTGTCGTAGTGACTGAAGAGAAGCATGATATCCTTGGCATTCACCACTACCATTTGCTGAGTACAATCAATTCCTGTTGCCGTTGGCGTCTTCTGAAATGGATCGAATGAGATCTTTTCTGCCGGAATTGTTCCAGGACGATTCTGATACATCTCCATGAGTTTCTTTATCGCTCCATCTTTCATTTTGTATCCAACACTCATGCAATACACATCATCAATCCGATAATTTGTGACGTTTAATGAGATGTACTGATCCACAAATTCTGGTTCTGTTGTCACGACATTGGCTGTTGAACAAACAATGTCTTTGGTAACTGTTGGTTGCAGAAATGATTGACCAATTTGAACAAAGTTCTTTGTGCATGAGGTGACAAGATTGGTTAGGAAATATGGACGATGTTGAATACAATTGAGAATTGCTGCTTTAATCGTTGGTGCTGATGCTGTTCCAGTGACGAGTGATGATAGTGTATCTTTCAAAGTGAGTTCAGGATTAACAGAACAACAAACAAATGCATCTTCGTTCATGTGAACACTCAATTTCAGATCTCCAAAGAGACATCTTGGATAGTCAGTCATTCCTGAGAAAATGAGAAGATCTTCCAGATTGATTGACACACGAATTGGTACATCGATTGTGTCTTGAAACACTCCTGTTCCGGACGTCGTCGTAAAATCCGAAAGTGGAATATAAACACCAGCAACCGATTCATCATGATTCCAAGCATTCTGCCAAGGTGTGTGACAATGTTTTCGATTCTCCAATTGACTCTTCGGTTTTATCATATTGTAAATGTGTGATTCCATTGAGACATCATTGTTTGTTGTGCTGATGATTCTCTGATTGTTGTGAAGAACAGTAAGGTCACGAAAGATTGATGCAGAATGCTTGAGTCCAACGAAGATGAAGATTCTCTCATTCATGTACGATCCAACCTTACCAGCTATTGTTTGCCAATTATTAACTTTCAGAGTCGCAGTCATGGTGAACGTTATGAATGAATCATCAATTTGACAAATGTCCTGATTACCAGTCAGTGGAATGATTATCTCTTGTCCTGTGTAGAATCGTGCATTCTCTGATGGTTTCAATTCCTGAATCGAAGTACTGTGTGCCCCATCATTCAGAAGGTAATTTATGTGGTGTTCAGACATGAGTTGCTGTTGTATTTGACCCATGTCATCTCTTGTGTATTCTATCCTTCCAGTGGTATTTCCAGTCAAAGATGATGCTCCAGTTCTTTTGTTTGTCAGATGTGTTATATGCGAGTTCATTTTATCAAAAATAAAAAATTACATTTATGCTTTCACTCTAGTTACTTTTTCTTTTTTGGTTTCTTCGCTTTCGGTTTCAGCTTTTCTTCTAGCTTCAGTATTTCGCCTCTGAGCTTGTTCGCAACTGCAGTGTTTCCTTCATTCATTGCTTGCTCATACTGAGCCATCTTTTCTGCATGGATTTGCTGATCCGATTTCACGTCTGGAATCATTTCAACACCTGTCTGTGCAACCTTCGAAATCAGTGGTCCAACGAAGGGAATTAGGTTCAGAAATGGAGCTCCAACTCTGAGTATGTTTTTGCCAACTGCTGCTAATTTGGATAACCAACCTGGTGCCATTTTAGGAAAATAAAAATATTCGAATACTAGTGAAGTATTATCCTTTGAATTGAATTTTGGAATTTGACGAGAGTGGCATATCATCATTTGAGAATCGACCATTTCGTGGAGGTTCGTACTCGATCATCTGCGGTTTTTGTTGACGATTGATCGCCTTATTTTGTTGATAAACGTCCATCATTCCTCCTAATCCATTGAGTATTCCACCCGCGGTTTGTCCGAATTTACTGTTCGTTTGAGAGAGCAATCCACCACCGACTTGAAGCAATGTTGGAGCTAGAGGTTTGATGAATTGAAAGAATTGCTTGCCGATATTTTTGAGTTTGTTGAAACTTCCTGGTGCCATTTATGCAATTTTGAGAAATTGTGTTGAAGAGACGAAGTCTATTTAAGTAAAAATAAAAAATACAATTCATTTATAATTTTAGCGGGGAATCGCTTTCGTCAGAGAAATGCCATAATTGAGAATAGTGTTGTATGCTTCGTTATAGGCAATACTCATGTCTTTTCCACCAACGAGGATCTTGAAAATGGTTCGAAACACTGGTAGTTTATTCAGACATAGGCACTTGTCAGACAGGTCATCCAGTTCAATCACCACATCATTGATCCCAGTTAATGTCGCAATCAGAGCACATAAATCACTTTGGTTTGTGATCAGTTTCTTTGATGGTTCAATGAGATTATTCAGTAGTTTCTTTTCACAAGCGAAAGCATTCTTGTAGACGAGCAGTAGTTGATCTTTGAATGCTGAAATGTTGGATGTATATTCTCGAAGCGGAATTGAACGGCTTTGAATTGGTGCTGATGGATAGGTCTCTAATGGAGGATCATAAGCGCCTCGTTCATGGTCCATCTCCACATTAGCGCTCTGGTCATTTCGATCTTCGAGCTTTGATCTTCCAGAATTGGATCCTTTGTTGTCGATGATGACATTGTTGGTGATTGATGGTGGTACTGAAGAAGAGCTTGTGTGTTTTGTAAATTGACAACTTAGAATTGGTTGCATCACTTTCTATAAAAATAAAAAATATATATTAATGTTTTTAAATTCACATTTCTGCTCGATCTATAGCTCCCATTCCAGAACTGTCCAACTGTGCAAATCGATAATACCCAGGCATTTCAGATTGGTATCCACTGATATCATCATCTGTGACTGTTTTGAATGCTTTGGCTTTCAGTTTATTAACTTCTGTTGATATGTGAGTTGAATAGCGAGTACAGTATTCCGATATATACGTTGTATCTTGAGTGATCATTTGGAGAAACACTAGATAAATCTGATCTTTGAAGGCTTTCTTTTGTTTCATACTGGGATTGTAGTCCTGAACATGATCATGAAGCCATTGATCCCACATCAGTGATGCAATCTGTGATTGAATTGAATTGAATACCATATTGTCTAAAACATTCTTGCTGGGATCAGCTGGATTGCTTCGATTTGCACGAGTTATTCCCAATGTGTCTGTCATGTGTTCACCAACAGCTCTCTTCATTATTGCATTTGGTTGTTGAGATCGTTTGGTCTTCATCTCTTCATAGCTGATGTCTCGATAATTGGTTGGTAAATCGTATGTTCCATTCTTGAGGAAATTCCGATGTACAGCTTTGATTCTCCTTCCATTCTCTTGATTGAATGATGTGTATGGTTTCAGTCTTCGCATATCTGGGGTTGGATTCATTGCGTAGTATGTCTCTTTGACTGGTCTGCTGTTGTATGGAGTGAGCATAGCACCATTGACTGCAATCAAATCTCCAGTCTCATTATCGTAGACCATCACATCAGGAACTTGTCCATATTGTTCTACTTTCGCAGTCCAATTTCGTCCAGTTCTCGCAATATACTCACGAGCTGATGGAAGACTACACAGAGCATCATTGCGTCTGGTTTGAATATCATCGTCGGCAAAGATTCGTTTCAATGCTGCTTGAGTCTCTGCCGTATCTCATTCTTGGTTTCCTTC